>JAJOZX010000066.1:1150000-1500000 GCA_023014485.1 Bathynomus jamesi | reverse complement strand
ACAAAACGAAGGAGTGTAATCAGCAAAATATTAGTAGAGGAAAACAAATATATATATACGTATATAGACAATTGTATTAAATAATTAAATATATTGAAAATAAATATACATCAAAATACTTTATGTTCTACAGTGCTTAACTAAAACACTAAACTCACACGTAATCGAGTCTACAGTCACATCATTATTGTTTTGCACTACGCGGTAAATACGATTTAACATATCGTTCAATACTATTTTTGTGGTGCCCACTTTACATTCGGTTGGCAAGTTATCTTTAAACACAGCTAGAATACACTCAAAAACACGCACAGAGGACATCGTTAGCCATCACGTCATTATTAAATACAAGGTTATAAACACTCCTTTCCAATCGAGGGTTTTTTCTTACTGTCCCGAGATTTTTAATCGTGAACTCTTCTTCACATCGCATAGCGGCAATTGAAATAATCTTCCAAGTCGTAACGACAGCTACTCATTATATAGAGATACAACTCTTCAGGGTGAACAGTGTAGGCGAGCTCTGTCCTGTATCGCTCAAATGCTTTGTACCAAAGTTCATGATATTTCGAAGAGTCTAAACATTTTAAATAAGCATCCAGCTCTTGGACATTCTCGCCTTGTTTATTCCTACATTCGATAAGTCCGTCGAGCAGAGCGGTGTATGCGTATTCAACAACCGTGTCAAAACAAATCATATCCGTAACGCGAGCGTCTAATATAGGCTTCAGCTTTCCGAATCCGGCGATTTCAAACATTCTGTCGAGGATGAAACGGTTTCGCGTAGGGACAAGAACGTTATTATCAGATTCATTCTTCTACATCTGTCGTATATCAATGCATGGCTGGTCGTTATTTATACACAACGTACAAACAACTGCATATGAGGGGGCACCACTAATCTGTTCTCTTCTTGTACGTACACCTGCAGGTATTTTATAACGGTCCTCACCCCACTTCTCAACTATCACGAAAACTCTTCATCTCCTGAACACTTAAATAAATAATATTACGGTTACCAGAGTTTGCTTGCCTGTAAATCTTTTCAAGTACATAGTTAATGGCACCGGTTTCATGCCTGAACACGCACAGACTACGTCACGGACACATCGTACGCGGCATTGAGAATGCTTCTCAAAGGAAGTTCCATAGTATTCGAGGAGTGCACGTCCAGTCGGTTCAAGCTCTGAGATGACTATGAGCCACGGGTGGGCGGATCGGCTCGACGGGAGGAGCGAGTCACACCATAAGCTGATGAAACGTGTACGGCGTTGTTCCAACGTCAATACTTGTATCCCATTATACTGGGTAGGTGTTTTGATAAATTTTCCGATACATGATGCAATATCGTTTTTAATGTTTTATCGCTCCCACTCCCCACAATACGCACCAGACATTTTCGCTTAGGGGGAATTTCACGAACTAAACACATTTTATTCATAAACCGGTGCACTATTTGAAAGAAACATGTTACCGTATTTATCCTTTTTGTTTCATAATCGATACTCGTCTCTAAATTCTATCAAAAACTCACACAGGCCTTTAGTCACAACCTCACTGCGAACCTCGTCATGATATATATGAATGTAGTGGTAAAAGTACTTTAGATTGTCCATGATGACAAGGTTTACATTCTCAGCCGCAGGGTACGAGTACTCGGTATGATGCAGCATGACATAATACCGCCTGTCACAGGACTCATCAACAAGCCACATTATCCATATCCGTTGCTTCTCTTCTGCACGCGTTGTTTCTTTCACCTCACGATGTATGTACGCTTTTAAACAGTTTAGCCCTACAACGTAGTGCATTGCATTGTTTGTGCCGCGAAATCCGGCAATACTCTCGCAAGAATATCCATAGAGTATTTGAACATCTTGTTCCGTCTCGCGATTCAATCTATCCATAAAAGTCTCAAAGGAAAGGGGGGTAAGCAGTCTTTCAGTATTCACCACATCTTCCGACTTTACCGAATACCACTTCATAAACGTCGAACACGCAATATCAAAGGTAGCCATCACTATTTTTCGTCTACGTGAGAAAATAAGCGTCTGAGCTCCAGGGTTTACAGCGGCTAACTAAGCACGCAGGGATAGAGATATGCTCAGGTAGTAGCAGGAGTCACTTGACCGACCTTACAGTAGGCGGAGCTTAGGATTGTACACACGCACGCACTTAAAGGAGAAAATGAAACCCTAACTGAAACAAATATACAGGGTGTCCGAGAATTATCTGTACAATTTTTGGCTGTTATTAAAAGTCAACTATGAAGTGTAGAAATTCCAGTGTTGTCCCATTTTACAGAGAATCTCATTAAGTTTTTTCTGATACCAAGTTGTGACAAGTTGTTTAGAAATTCCAGTGTGCCCGAACATTATCTGTACAATTTCATCTTTTAATAAAATCCTTGATAACACGTAAAATTCTTAAACAAGATTATTTAGAATCTGTATTTTCAAAAGTTTCTTTTATTAAAGTAACGTTGTTACAAACATTCGATATGTGCACCATTAGTGATTCGCAAAACATCCAATCGATACTCCAAATGTTGCCATGTACGCTGCAGCATATCCACATCAATTCGCTCAATAGCAGCTGTGATTCTTGCTTTTAAATCATCAATGTCTGTCACCCGCGTACATTTCTAAAAACTTGTCAAAACGTGGTATCAGAAAAAACTTAATGAGATTCTCTGTAAAATGGGACAACACTGGAATTTCTACACTTCATGGTTGACTTTTAATAACAGCCAAAAATTGTACAGATAATTCTCGGACACCCGGTACATAATAAATAAACATACCGTTAACAATACACATATATATATATATAAACAATCAAGGATTAAGGTATCCAAAGGGTATCATAGGTACCAGGCACCTGGTAACGTTCCCTATAGGTGTTACGGCATACCTTCGTGCCCCTAGGTTCCTTCACACACCCCAGTTTCTGCGCCCGAAAATTGTTGGTCCCCCAGTCAGTTGTGGTGGATGGTTGCCCTCATCTTCCTAGCACACTATATCCTTCAACGAGTGAAAGTTAACGACTTGTCGGTTCGCATGGTTAAGCGTGATAACCATATCCTTCACGATATATTTCATATCCTCTCCCATCCTCACTCGTACCCACTAAGTTTTTAGCCCTGTTGATACAAATGAGTCAGCGTATGCACCATCACCATACTCATCCTTGATCTCGTCAGTTAACTCTCCGAGGAATTCCCCAAAAGCAGACATGTATTCACCCTCCTTCGCTGTGAATATTACGCTATCTATGTCAGCATACAGCACTCTCCGCCCAAGAGAGTGCAGTAGTCCCAAAAGCTTGATGAGGGCGTACGCCGTTGTAAATCTGGCTACAGGTATGTTTGTAACCGGTGAAGTATCTGTGGCCAGTTCGGTGATGTTGTACTCTATTATGTAAGTATTACCTACATTCACGATCTCCATAACCTCTTTATCGGGAGCGTTGGTATATTCCCAGACTTCACTATAACTTTGTGCAAAATGAACGTTCCCTTTGCCAGTATTCTGCGCAAATTTCCTCAAAAGACTATTTACACACAACTTTGCACTAAAGCGCTTGCCAGGATTCTTAACAATTTTGGAGCGGTCAAGCTGTATGCCTTCATGGGCATGGTAACGCTGAATATAAGCCGTTTTTTCATCTTCGGTATCAACTCCTTGCGGATACCCTGATGCTTCTATCCTATCCTTCAAAAAAGCGTTTATATATGACGTGAAAAGGTTGGGTAGCTTCTGAAACCTCCACACCTGATAGGCTGAATCTCTCGCATAGCCAAAGAACAGTTTAGGCTGCAGCAGTTGCCTCAGAATTAAATATAAATATACATGACATGAGCTGTCAAAGTCTACTTCTAAACGTTCATGTAAAAATACAAGAGCATCTAGTGCAAAACAACTTACGGCATCATTCAATCCTCCAGAGCATTGCATTGTTCACTGGGACAGTAAATTAATATTGAAAACTACAACTGACAAAAAGGAAAAAAGAATGGCAATCATTGTTTCTGGTTCTCCAGGTTTAAAAGGCAACATTTTATCAATCCCAACTATAGATAATAGCAAGGGCAAAACACAGGCCGAATGTGTATTCAGAACTATCTCTGAATGGAATATTGATAAAAATATTCGCGGTATGGTTTTTGATACAACAGCATCGAATTCTAGATGGAGACAGGGAGCGTGTAAGATCCTAGAAGAAATGATTGGGACTCAATTACTGTGGCTAGCATGTAGACATCATCTATACGAGCGCATTTTGTGCTCAGTCTATACAAGTCTCTTCGGAAGTACAACGTCCCCTGAAAATGAAATGTTTAAAAGCTTCAGATTAAATATTTGGCCAAAACTGGACATAACACTACCAACGAAAACACTAAAATTTAAAAATCGCCAATTGAGAGCCAAAGCTTCTGAGGTAAAAGATTTTCTAAAAGATGCACTTAATTCAGCTAGTTCACCTCTATTTCCCAGAGGCGGCTACAGAGAATGTGCCGAGGTTGCTCTATTAGTTCTTGGAAAAAACGTCTCAAATATTGGTGTGAGATGGGCTAAGCCTGGGTCAGTACACTATGCGAGGTGGATGCCATCTGTATTGTATCCAGCAAAGAAGTACGCATTCTCTGATCAAGCTGGGTATGATTCAAATATGATAGCAAAACTAGGGAGAATGTGCATATTCAACTGCCTCTACTATATAAAACCTTGGTTGCTTGTTTCCGTCGTCTGTGATGCACCTGTCAACGATTTAAATCTTTTTAATGAACTCATTGAATATAAAAATTATGATCACGATGTAGCATCCAGTACTCTTAAGGGATTAAATGGTCAGCTATGGTATCTGACTGAGGAACTAGTACCACTTGCTTTGTTTTCCCGGCAAATTTCAGATGCAGAAAAAAGTCTGATTGCAAAGTCAATGAAGAAAGTCTGTCAAATCAACCCGCAACACCCTCCTCCCAAAGGTCAGCCAATCTTCCCTAAGCTAACAAATACAACTAAGCTGTGTCAGTTAGTTGGTAAAGGTTCTTCAATTGTTTTCCAATGCTTGGGCACTAGTAGTGACTGGCTAAATGAACCTGTTACTTCTTGGAAAAATTTTAAATCTTTCCAAGTTATGGAGAACTTTGTCAAAAATATGGAAGTTGTGAATGATCCTGCAGAGAGAGCACTCAAGCTGATTGAAGATTTCAAAGACAGAATTGTTAATGATGAATCACAAAAACAATTTCTGGTAAAAGTTATAGAGTAACGTCGACGCCTTCTTCCAGACTTCAAGTAAAAATCTTTGGCTGAAATATATAATGATGTTAAGTGAGCGTTTATTGTGTGATGTTATGCAGAAGTATTTATCTTTTTAATTAAAATTGGTATAATTTTTTAATAATTGTAAGAAGAATTCATTTTTGTTTAAAAATAAATGAAAAAAAAAAAAAGATGTGGACCTGGAATCAGGTTTGTTCCCACTCGAAATATACTGCAGCTGGCTTGATAAGCTGGTCTAATTTCGAGCCAATCGCCGCGAAGCTGCCTGGGATGATGCTTCACGGTGGCGGTAACACCCCTAGAATATATAATTAATTAAAATAATATATTATTACCAAGAAAAAATAATATAGTCATATGTTTATTGAAAGAGAAGCGGAAAAACTTTCGTTTTCTCAGTCAAATTTTTAGGTCCCATATAAATTGGGGGTGGGGGGTCTGATATTACCAGAACTCCAAAAACTAGTAACTATGTTGTTTCTTGCACCAATGCCCACAACATTAGCCCGTTGGACCATTCAAAATTTTAAAAAGTGAAATTATGGACCACCCTAATGTACATCCTTCTAAACGCCTGGAAACATACCCTAAGCACACGCACATCATTCATGCAATAACTTTCACATTCATCAGCTATATTGTATGGACTAGCTTCATTAAAACTGCTGTAGTAGCGGTCAATTTCTTCACGCTCACTATGACTCATGTTGGTGTAGTTAAAGTAATGTTTGGGTAGAGGTAGTCCTACGTAATTTAAATTTCGCTAGTGAGGAATGTGTAAGGGAAATACTTTTAAAACTTCAGCGGCTACGCCCATGACCTTGGGTAGCTTTGCTAATTTACAAGGTGTGAACAGCGGGCTGTCTTTAAACTGTACATTACCTCTTACCTGCATCTGTATACGTTTGTTTCCTCTTTTCAAGGGATCACCTGTAAATATCGCAGACGACTTGTGTTCAAGCAACTCCTTATAAAGGAACTGTGTGTCAAAATTTGCTCCGTTATTGGCAAGAATATACACAGTCATTTTTTTTAACTTGTCCACTAACTTGACAATATAGGATACAAAGAGTTTCACAGGGCTGTCGTATGCAAGCGTTTTAAAAACGTTTGTCCATTTACCACATTTGTGACACTCATCACACTCGATCTCCATGCACTCATCACAGATAGTCTGGCTTAAAGTAAATGTGAAATAACCTCTTTGGTGTCAGCGCTCGTTTATATTTCTATATCGTAGTACACGGTTACACCATGGTTATTTTTAGGCTTAGCATCTTTCATATAACATACGTGCTTCACTCTATCAGCCTTATATTTTTCATGACATGTAGAACTGAATTTCATCGCATTTATGTTTGAAATTCTCCCAATTATCCTTCATGTGAAGCATACCACACTTACACATTCTCATTTTCCTGGAAGTGCCAACTGATTTATGGAGTTCAAAGCATTTATTATTGAAAAATGTACGTCTACACACATTACACCCCCACTTCTCAGTTTCAGCTACATGACTTTCACATTTGGAGCTTTTACACTGCTCACATACTATGTAGAACTCCTTACAATGTTTCACTATACTATCAGCAAACTCGAGACATCCCTTACACAAATCATGATGCCTTCCATATTTTCGACTTTTATCATAACTAGCGTAGCGATTCATTATATTACGGATGGGGAGATACGATGTTCCTGACAATCCTAAAATAAGTAGAGGTCTTGTACGATCTCTCACGCTGCTTTTAAAAACATACACAGTCCTACGACGATCATCCGTTCCAAATACGACTATACGAGCATTCATTTCCTGCTTACCCCTTCTCAGCTCTTCAGGACCCATATTGCACTCAAACTCAAGCTTACAATCTGAAGCCAGTTTACGGGCACGCTACACAACCGTAGGCAGCCAGATATTAAATGCGATTCCATTTAGTACAGTGAACATATGAGCTAAGACTATTGCTATAAAGCCGCAACCACGATCGATCTTAAATGCTTTCTATAAATAGATTGAGAATTGAAATTAAGAGTAGAAGGTGTGTCACTATGACCCGCAATCCGGAATACTCTGTCAATATCTACCATGAAGTTGTCCATATTGAAGGCTGTACTACTTTGAGAGGCCTGCATTATACGGCCCAAGCTATATTCTATGTCTACAGCGGTCAAGCGTCTGGACGGTATTACAACCCAAAAATCATCAACATCCCCGTCATCTGACCTTCACCTGAATGACAACCTCGTCTGGACTTCACGTTCATCGCGGTTCTGAAGGACAAACTCCACAATACGTTCAACTACGCGTCGCAGTCCAACGACGTTGCTATACAGGGATACATGGTCAACTTGACCACGTACCAATTTCTAGTCAGGGCAGTGGTGGGGGTAGCGGTGCGCACCAACTCGAATGTTATACCTTCCTCCACAGCACGAGAAGCTGCTGCTGGTGCTGGTCTGGAGGAAGTACCCGGAATTGAACAGGAATAAGGGGAAATATTTGAGGAAGGTACTATTGTGGGGGTTGTGCCGTAAGACGTAGAGGGTTGGGGTTCTATTAATGGGGGTCTAACAACCAGCGCAATCCTGGCACGCTTTATACCTGACGTGGAGGGTTATTCATCACACACTTCCGTCGTCATTTACGGTTCTGTGGAAGAAGTAAAACAAGAATATCAGGAGCAGCACTTAAATATTTCTATATTGTGTAAATGACCCAATTAGGGGGTGTGACATGTTAGAGATGGAATCTGTAGAGAAATTCAGGTTCACAAGCCCCTCCACATATATTATATCTGGCCATACAGGATGTGGTAGAACTGTGTTTATGTTTAAAATCATTAAAGATAAGGGGGAGATGTTCTCAAAATTTGTGCATAAAGTAATATGGTGCTATTCGACGTATCAATCAGTGTTCAACAAGTACCAAGATGAAATTTTGTTCCACAAAGATGTATATGACGTTAATACGTAAAGGGAAATGAGCATACAGTCATTGTAATTGACGATCTCATGTTGGAAATGAATAAAACTTTTGCCGAGACATTTACAGTGTTCTCCCACCATCTTAACATAAACGTATTCTTCATCAATCAGAATCTATTTTTCAAAAATAGATACATGCGCGATGTGTCGTTAAATACACAATGTCTAGTCTTATTCGCACAACGTAGAGATGTGACACAAATTAGGGTATGATCCAATCAAATGTTCCCGAATCAGCGTAAGGAGTTTTTGGAGGTTTATAAAGAAGCCACAAGTCAGCGTTACGGATATTTGCTTTGTGACCTTCAGCCGCGAAACACGTTTAGGGTGCTTCTAAGAACGAATATATTCCCAAACGAGCCTGAAACGGTGTATTTTACAGGATGACAAATAGGTTGAAGAAATATCGTAAATTAATAAAAATCTATCAACGATTGCCACGGGCACTGCAACAAATGTTTGTTAAAAATATCGACTCCGACTTTTTAAAATGCATCTGTGAAATCTGTCTTAATGTTATAAAATGTAATGTACCAATGAACCCCCTCAGAGTGCTCGCTTACGTCGTTACAAGAACATAATACGTGCACTCACTCGTAAAAGTCAAACTGTGGGGAAGAAAATACGAATTATTGTACAAAGAGGGGGGTCATTCCTACCCATCTTATTTTCAGTTTTGGGACCTTTACTGACTAGGTTAATATAATGAAGAAAGGGGTAGTGATTCCGCACGAGGTGTATGCTTCATTGCAAAGTTCAAAGATTCCAGACACGGTTCTAGAACCCCGTAAAAGTAGGCTTAAATGAATGGAAAGCGATTTGTTAGCACTATTAAACAGTGAAAAGTCACCTGATGAGAAAAGAATCTTGTACCAAGAGGCTCTGCAGAAATTTCTTCATGAGTACGAAGATTATAAGAATCCGACAGAGCTCCCCGTGGTTATTAGGCACAGCGCTAGCAATGCTGAGTATGGCGACAGAGGACCTGGGCCCGACGTTAGAGGCCTCTTTAGCTGAAAGAGTTCAACGTACCATAAAGGAACGCATGCATAGCTATTTTACATATAAAACACATACAGATACAGATACAGATGCATACAGATAAAACACATACAACCGTTCACACCACCGTACGATTGGTACAACACCTAACGAAGTTTTAGAAAGAGGTACGCGCACAGAGGTGAGAAGAGATGGACCATCGCCACCACACACTACACGTTACAAAATCAATGATTATATAAGGCTATCACGTTCGGGAAATAAATTCGCGAAGGAATTTGAGTAAGGATGGACACGTGAGATTTTTAAAGTTAGTGCTATGAGACCTAAAGGCGAGATAATGATGCATTACGTTGAAGATTTGAATGGGGAAGAAATCGCTGGAGGCTTTTACCGCGAGAAGTTGCAGAAAGTGACATTTAATTTAGGAAAAAGTGTGTTTAAAATTGAAAAATTTTAGGCAGCAAAGGTTCAGGAAAGAGAAAAATGTACCTGGTGAAATGGCTAGGGTACCCAGAAAGCTTCAACACCTGTACAAAAGCTTCTGCAATAATGAAGCTTGAATAGTACGCAACATGGCGCCTAACCATTTCTACGTCGCACGACCTTCCTTCTCGTCCCTGCCTGTACATCCTAACAACACCCTGGCCAACTTTGTAACAGAACTCCATGGGCCCTTTGAGTTGGAACGCGATTCTTACGAAGTTGGTGTTTGTGAATTTCAGCTAGCCACCAAATTTTTAACTCTTGAAAATGAGCAGATCATATTTCTGATCCTTAGAAAAGTCGATGAGTGTGAAAAATTAGGCACAACCTTAGGCAACACTATGCGATCAGTCCTGTTCGGTGAGGTACAGTACTATAGTACAAATGTAACAGTAGGAATCGGTCATTATGACAGAGCCACGGACATTGTGACGGCGTTAAACAAGAGTCTTGAAAAGTCGTACCTGACAAACGATTTACTCTTTGAAGTCGTAAACATAGACACGCCTCCATGCACGTTGAAGTTAAAATTAACGCTTAGTAGAAATATTAAAGACAAAGAGCTGTTCACAATTGTTGCCGAGAGTCGATATGGTACGGCCCTCCAAAGAGATACCTTTCACGAGGCACAACATGACTTGTCTCTATTTCTACTGCACAAATTAAGAAAAATCACCCCAAATCTTTGCAAATGTCTGAACGGACTGTGCAGCAAATGCCTACCAAACGGTTATCATTTGCAAAGAAATAGAAGAACTGGACATCAGAGCAATGGAGGAAGGTAATGTTTAGTGACGAAACTTCATTTAAATGCATTAAAACACGTAATGGAATAGTACGACGACAAAGTAACATCATCAGGTACTTCCCCCAGTTCACTGTGGAAAAAGGGAAACATTCAGATTCATTAATGGTGTAAGGATGTTTAAGTGGACAGGTGGGTCGTGGGGGTTTACATTTCTTTCCTAAGAATGTTACAATCAATGCTGGCCGGTATAAAGTTGTTTCAGAAGGCCAATTATTGGGTTTCTATGAGATCCATGGCTGCAACATTTTTATGCAGGACAATGCACTGTGTCACACTGTAAAAAAATTTAAAAAATGGTTTCCTGACAATATTGAACTTCTTGAATGGCCTAGTAACTCACCTGACTTAAATTCAACAGAGAAATGTTGGAATTATATTAAGAACAAGCTCAGGAAATGTGATACAATAGCTCTTCCGAAACTCAGGAATGCAGGAATGAAATACTGAAAATGTGGGTATCAGACATTGACTTGGAATACTTCCAGAAACTTTCCGATTTTATGCCCAAAAGTTTGCAAATGGTCATCAAGGCTCGAAGCAACATGACAAAATATTAATATGTAAGTATCAAAGCATTATTTTTTATTTTATTTATGATAATGATAATGTTAATGTTGCGAATAGGGTGGCGCCGGAAATTTCTGTGGATACTGTATATGTATATATATATACATATAAGTTAACAAATAACAAATCTGATATTCATTTGTGTATAAATGAATAATGAATAATTCTTATATCCATTTTTGCATATAAAGTCCAAATTCGCGTGACACTCTAACTGTATAGCATATAAAACGGAAACGAAAAAAATTTTATTCTCTTATTTTATTTTTTGCTAAATAATTGTTGAATTATTTCTTTTTTAAATTACTTAATCATTTTTTAAATTTGACTTATATGTAATCGTGTAATATTCATTTTCTTTATAAATTCTCTCATAGTTGTGAAAGATGAGGTCATGTCTTGCTTAACACCTAAATTTTAAATTTTAAGAATTTAGTTATGGCTCAATTTTAATCTATAATAAATTGCATATTTAATTTTTCATTTTTAGTTAACTCGGCTTATCATCATAACATCAGATCTGTCAATATGCTGTTTAAAATGAAAATATGGCTTCATCTTTAAATATCTTGCTTATCTCTCTAGACGCTGCTACAGCTTAGAATTTTACGTTATCTTCAAATACTTTGCCAAAAAATTCAGCTTATTGAGAATAAAAACAAAACAGGTTAACATTAAAATATAATTATTTCACCAGAATTTGAGTATATAAACTCGTATAATTTTTCAAATTGTTATTCCGATTATTCTGATTGTACCGATTATTCTAATCTCACTTAGAGGCTGAGCATTATCTTTAACATTTTAGAAGCAGTAAACTACAGTAAGAGAATATCTTTGTCTTCTCCTTCGAACCCTGCTTCCTTCAGAGAACTTAGTCTTAAAATAGAAAAAATAATTTCCCGATGCACTACAAGAAGAATCTGGGAACATTAGAGAATTCAGTAAATTTCAGAGAATCCTCCAATCCACTACAAGAAGAAATCGGGGAGTAGTATAAGAGAAACTACTGCGATTCTCTACACGGTACCAGCTACTCCAAAGTGACAAATCCGTAGCTGCCACCTAACCAGAATCCCCTTCAAATTATGATTAAAAATGTTCTGTAATTAATTTAAAAATGTACCACATATTAAGCTGTACGGGGCTCCAATAAACCTTAGCCCCACCCGCCCATGGCCTAAACCATTAGAGGTACAGTAAAACTAAACATACCTTACAAAAAGAGAATTTAATCCTGCATTTAGTGAGAAACAATTAAAACTTGGTGTTTCCGCCATTGGCTTCCAAGTCAGTCTGAATTCGCTTTGGGTAGCTTGCCAAAAGTGACGTGAATAGATCTTGATCGTTACGCAAATTTGCTAAAACAGTTTCAATGTGTTGCGTCATTGTATCCTTCGAAAATCGATTTGCTGCAGGTTCTTGAAACAAGAGACATTCAACCTCGTCCTTTATAACTGATCCAATGTGTTCACAGACGTTCAGGTCAGGAGAATTTCCTGGCCATTCTTCATTTCCAAAGAAATCGATCTCATGGTTCCGCAACAACTGTTGAGTGGCTAATGCCTTAAAGCAGGGGGCCTTATCGTGCAGAAGTGTGACCTGATCGACATTCATAACATTGTTTGGGTTTCTTAGAAAAGGAATGACATGCTGGGATAGAATAATATCACGAAAATACTGTCCATCCCAACTCTCACCATTTGGCTTCAGCACCCACATGAGCTTCTTTGCAGTGAACAAAACAAACACACCAACACAGTCTGGACTTTTTAATAATTCGCGATGATGTTCATTGTCATCGATTTCATCTGGTGTTGTGGCCCACACTCGATCATTTTGGTAGTTAGGCCGACGTGTTACGTAAACAAAAAATTCATCGGAGACAGCTAAATGCATAAAATCATCCACATCCCAATCTTCAAGATAATGGGCAAACCACATTCTGCCGTCGATGTTAAGTTGAGTTTTTCTTGGCTTTGGAAGTTCATGCCAAGGCTTTAAACCTTGCCTATGACGGTACAGTCGAATGATCTCACCACTAACGATCTTTCCTCTCAACACTTCGATCTCTCTAGAAAGTTTAGCACAGCTGTTTTTCCGCTTACGCGTACCGCTTTCAATGACGTCCTTTGTTTCCTGAGAGAGTGGCAAATTTGGGCGCCCAGATTTGGTTGTATCCATTTCACATTCATCCAAAGTTTTATTCCAATTTCTTTTGACGAAGTCCTCACTTCTTCGCAACTTTTTTTGGCAACCCATGAACGTTGCCTCTCCGAATCACCAATTAATTGAGAAGCCATTATATTATTACTTTATCAGCTAGAGTAATTTCAATACCTGCAATAAATAAAGAATTTTATATATTTTTATAATCACTAAAAACTATTTCGATATAAGTAAACATGTAAGCTGCAAATGGGGGCTAAGGTTTTTTGGAACCCCTTATATTGCTTAAGACAGAATATTTAAAAACTGCTCTGTAAGTATTTTAAAATGCATTAATAAGTGCAAATGAATACTTTTTAAGAACTCAATGAATTTGTATAGCTACTTAAAAAACGCACCGCAATTAGTTAACTTTAAATATGTAGAAAAACCTTACACAAAATTTATATATCCTTAAACTATTAAAAAAACACCTACAATTCCTTCTATTTCCTGTTTCCATCCATTTCCTAAAAAAAATAACCCACAATGTTTCAGCAAAAAAAAAGGGGGTGGGGGTAATGGGGAGGGGTGGGGGTAAATGGGAAAGGAGGGGGGGAATAGGGGAGGGGGTAATGGGAGAAGGGGTTATGCACCAAGGAGGGCGGGGTTTGCCCCCAAGTTGCATAAAGGGGGGTGAGGGGTTTTCGGGGTGGGGAGAATGACCTTCCTTCAAAGAGGTAACCCTAACGTGCCCTTGCCGTAGGCGAATTTGCGAAGCACAAGCCCCGCCCGCAGGGCAGGGAGCCGAAGGCTCGGCTGGTATATATATATATATATATACCGTTCAACTTCCACCCGGGCAACGCCGGTCGCTCCACTAGTTTTATTTATTTTGATTGCGTTCAGAATCACAGCTGAGTCTTGAACGGCCAAGCTCTGAGGTGCTACTTTAACTTATAGCCTGTTCAACTCAATTTTGAACGAAGTGTCTCATTTTTCAACAATGTACTTCATTTTTCAATGTTGAAAATTAAGGTGCACCTCATTATTCAACTTTGAATAATGAGGTGTACTTCATTTTTCAACGACCTCATTTTTCAACGTTATACCGGCCATGGCTACCCGTCTACCGCATTTGTATGAGACAGCGAAAACGGGAGTAAAGAGTGAGAAGAGAAGAAAGAGTGATAATGAAAAAGAAAACGCAAAGCAGAAGTAAAGTTGTTTTAAAATTCACTTTTGGTGCCAGAGGTTCCCTATTAAATTAAAAGAAGGGCATTACCACCTTTTCCGTAACTAGCCTTATTTCGGTAAAATTAAATTGCTACCCGTTTTAGTGTGTTTATAAAATTAGTAGATACTCTCTATCGTTAAATTTAATAATAAACATGAAGTGTGTACGTCGCCCCAATTCCTATACCCATTCCTTAAAAATTCATTTTAACTGTACATTCAAAATCTTAATCATTTTCAAAATCTTAAAGGAGTCAAAACATTTTGCCTCTGTTCCTACCATTTCGACTCATTTTTTTTATCACATTCTTTAGTCACTTTTTTCCCACAGCGGCTTCTGCATCCGTCGTTTCGTTTTCTTCAGTCGTGGAGAGACTTATTTAAAATTTTGAAATCCTCATTTTTTTTTTTTTTTTTACCTTTTATTACACTTTAACAGCATACCTATTTTGTATTTAAAAAATTTTGTGTTTACCTTTCCGGCATTAATAATAATTGTGGTAATGATAATAATTAATAAATAAATTTCGCACAAATGTATGAAATTAAATTATTTTAGTTGTAATTAAATGGTGACATGCATTTTTAAACGCTAGGTCTAAAATTTGGAGCGTATGTGTAACGCTTGCATTTCTGGATATATATACAGTATATCTCGGCATTCTTTAAGTGGTGAATTAATGTTAAACCGCATTTATTGCGTAGTACAGTGATAAAGATACAAATGTAACGGCGATTACGTGCGAATTTACTATTTTATTTAAGAATGGTGGAAAGTGAACTTACAGCTTGTATTATTATTTCAATGTTATATCTGATGCGTATATATTAAATAATTATTATTATTTCCATTATCTCTGATGCATACAAATTAAATAACCCAAGTATGTATTATTTCTGTTTTAACAACTGTTGTGTATATACATATTTTAAATCGTCTTTCCTGAGTGCATTATTACTTCTATTTCATGACTGCTGCCTATATATATATATATATATTAAATAAACATAGCATGTAGTTTTCTTTCATTTCAGTCTTTACACGATGTACCTGTAATATTGGAGTGTGTGTGTGTGTGTGTGTGTGTGGTGTGTGTGTGTGTGTGTGTGTGTGTTCAGTCAAAACACTTCAAGCCAAAATAAATAAATAAACATTATATATATATATATATATATATATATATATATACATATATATATATATATACATATATATAATATGGCTGGGTATCTAAGCCATACGGCTGGCTTTGTCCCAAAGCCTGCCAAGTAGGTCAGAGAAGCCGTCATTTTGCTCCAAGAAGCTCCATCGGTAATAAGTGTCTATCCACCTATGTCCTGAATAAAGAAATTTTGTTTTATTTTTCCTATACACAGATACATGCTTATATAAAATATATATATATATATATATATATATATATATATATATATATATATATATATATATGGAAGCAGGCATACACACATACACATTTACAAACATACAATTCATATATATATATATATATATTATATATACGAGGAGTGATAAAAAGTATCGATAATTTTACTGCTACGGACATATGAATGCAAATAAGTTTACAGATGTGATCTTCCTGCCCTCTGGCGTCTGCAGTCTGAAGAAACATCTGCTACCATGAGTCAGTAGATGGTTGGAGCGCTTAAAGGGAGGGTGTGTTTTTGCAGTACGTATAAATCTCGGAAATGGAGCAACGCGCGTTCGGAAACGAACGAAATGATTAAAACATCTTTTGGAAATGATGCGCTCAGTGTAGCTAACGTTTACAAATGGCACAAAAAGTTTAAAAATGGAGAAACATTTGCTCGTACCAGAAATCGAATCTATTGGACATTTTCATCCGTCCGAGAAATGGAAGGGCGGCCACTGCGTTCCTTGTCTTCAAGCGATGTTTCGTGTATATATATATATATATATATACCTTTACGGACATGAGCTACTAGGTTAAGTTACACCCCACCAATCAATATTGATAATATTGCATTGCAATTGCATTGCACTCTACAGGGTGTTCGAAAAGACCCGTCATCCCCAACAAAATGTACATATTGTAATGCCAATTTTATTTTTGTTGAATTAATTGTATTTACTGTATATGTGGTAGGTGTACTTTAAGAAACAAGTCACTAGTAACAATTACTTTAATTACAGTAAATACAGTTACTAATTACAGTTACTAATAAAAAATGTTTGTATCGCTTAATCATTCACAACTGACGGGCGATATGGTTTCATTCGTCAGCCAGACTCCTTACTGAGCGACGCATTCCCTGGGCTCTGTGATATTGTTTCTACTTTTGGATATTGCCGATAACTTTACTTTTGGAAGGTTCTGAATTTTATATACTTGCTTTTATATTTACATTGTTATAGTTAAGTAACTGAATATTTTTGGTTTTTAGCGATTTAGAAGTTTTCATAGCGTGCCGGCTTAATTTAACTTATACTTGTGACGGTTATAAACGTTAACTACTTTAACTTGGGCGATGCCGTCGCAGAAAGCGTCGTGTGCTAGGTGTGGGGTTAATCGGTAGTATACGGATTTTAAGGATTACAACGGCGGTCATATGGCGATTACCGAGAGATCGGTTTGTTTCTTTTGTGATTTAAGGGAAGAGGTGACGGAAAGACTTGCAACGCTTGATGAGAGCAGGGGTAGGGTTACAGATGACGAAGGCCGAACCTATACTAACGTTGAAGACGTTAGTAATTTGAAGGGTACATATATATACATTTTAACTGCAAACAACACAGAGTATAATTAATGTAAAGAACGACGCTTGTGTAGAAGAGCGTTCCGCACAAGATGAGGAGGGAGAACAAACAAATGAAAAATGAGGTACCACCCGGGAATCGAACCCGGGATCATCCGATTGCCGGTCAGATATGCTATCCACTGCAGCATGGACCTCTTCTACACAAGCGTCGTTCTTTACACTAATTATACTGTGTGTTGTTTGCAGTTAAAATGTATATATATATGTACGGCATGCGAAGTTGCCCACTCAGGGCATTGGTTTCTGCTCGTATGTAGGAGAATTACGACTTCTGATTGATCGAGGTCCATGGTGTAGTGGATAGCATATCTGACCGGCAATCGGATGATCCCGGGTTCGATTCCCGGGTGGTACCTCATTTTTAATTTGCTCGTTCGTTCTCCCTCCTCATCTTCTTCGGAACGCTCTTCTACACAAGCGTCGTTCTTACATTAATTATACTGTGTGTTGTTTGCAGTTAAAGTATATATGTGTACGGCATACGAAGATGCCCCCTCAGGGCATTGGTTTCTGCTCGTATGTAGGAGAATTACGACTTCTGATTGATCGAGGTCTATGGTGTAGTGGATAGCACATCTGACCGGCAATCGGATGATCCCGGGTTCGATTCCCGGCTGGTACCTCATTTTTAATTTGCTTGTTCTCCCTCCTCATCTTGTGCGGAACGCTCTTCTGCAGAAGCGTCGTTCTTTACATATATATATATATATATTATTTTATATATATATATATATATATATATATATATATATATATATATATATATATATATGCAAATATAATATATATATGTAGCGATCGACAAGAAATAGACCAGCAAATAGACAGAAATCTTTTGTTTCCACGCTATCATCAAAGGTTCTTGGAAAACACGTGGGCAAGAGTCAAACAATGGGAACGTCTGTTTCTTCCCAAAGGGCGCGAACGAAAACCCTTATCAACTAAAGGACGCGCTCACAAGGCGTCTTAAGATTTGGTGCGAAGTCCTACGTCACAGGAACTACGTATAAAAGCGAGCACCCACTCTCACTCCTTCTCACTTCGTTAGCGCTTCCATTTCGTTAGACTACTCTGTACGATACCATCTCTTCAACCGCCTTCCGGCTTCGGCCGGAGGCGAGGCCTGCTGCTTCCTTCAAGGCTCACAATTTATCATCAAGTAAGATCTACAGACCGCCTGCAGAAGCAATCCTTCGAGGCCCAACCGGAATCGCTTCGGGCCTGCGGTTTGCCGGGTCGGCCTTCAAGTTTCTCCACATTCCTCGAGATATATTCAGCACCACAGGCCTACGCTTGCAAGATCATAAGGCCAGCCTGCACCTCGAGAAGTAACATCACCTCAGGCCTCCACGAAGCCTACATCCATCATCTCAAGAGGCTTAACGGACAACGACAACTCGAATCTGCGTTAAATGGTTCGTCTTCAACCCGCCTTCAACAAGATTCCATCGTCCTAAGATAAGTACCTCCTATCCTAAGTACTCTTGTGAAGCCTACATTAGCCTACCGCCGAACGGTAGGCTATACTCCCAAAGTGTGTAATCAAGCGTTCCAACTGACTCTCGTGAAAGAACGCAGTAGGCCTGTCATCCAATTCAAGTGTCATTTCAATACCGTAATTCCGCGTATCATCCGTCATTATGTTCAATTCATATATGTGTGTGTTAACGAAATATTCTCTTGACGTAATCATTTAACATCACATAATGTTCTTAGATATAAATGATATTTGTGCAAGCATTTCAATCCATTATTATTAGGCCGCATCAATTATTCTATGTGCATCCATGCAATCATTTAGCCTACTTAATCAGTGTCAAATATTCTATTCAATGTACCAAACGCACGTGCATTCTTTATATCATTTACTAGGAGCATTCAATGTTCCATGCCGCATGCCATTTACATACCATTAATGAGTACATTATTTATTACGTGTCAATTAAGCTATTAACATTTCATCTTATTAGCTAAGTCTATGTCACAAGCATAACGTAAAACTACCAATTAATTACTGTCAATTCTTTGTTATATCACAGTGAATAAATAACGGCTTTATTTTCATAATAAAATACAAAACAAACTATAAGGTGTCTTTTATAACCTTAATATTAAATTGCTTGGGTGTAAACCAAGCTGGTGACCCTCGCTGCCTTTTCGGTCACTTCCAATAGTATGGTGGGCCTAATCAAATAACCAATTATTCCAATCGGTGATACTGTGTAACAATATCAATTATTAACCCAGCCTTTCATTAATAAGCAATCAGTCATTGCATCAATTAATCATTGCATACAATTAAATCATTATCACCTTAAACGGCTAAAATTAGGTCCACTATATATATATATATATATATATAATAAGAAATCTTTCTCCGTATATTACTTAAAGAATCAATTGAAGCATACTAAAATCAAAATATTCACCTTAAGAAATTTAATTGAAGCATACTAAAACCAAAATATTCACTTTAAGAAATTTAAAATCGTAAATTACTGACACCACTGGCCTTTCCATTGGAACACAGGTAGCTTTTTTCTCGACTCCAGTACATTCAAGGTAAATTTATGTCTGTTTTCATAACCAATTCTATCTTGTGATGCTTCTGTTACCACATTTACAACATGTTCTACTTCCTGGCTGTGACAGGGAAAAGGAATAAGCTGAAGTGGTTCATTTCGAACTTTAAGAAGACCACCATTTGTTAAATTCTGTAAAATAGGTGGAGGGGTGATGGTTTAGTTGTCCCAGTCGATCATGTTAGGATAATCGTCTGCTTCAAAGTTCAGTGTTTTTGGCAGCTCAAAATTTCTCGCATTGGTGCTCCTAGTTCTTGCTCGAATGATGTGCTGAAGAGCCAGCTCTCTCACCTCTCTTCTTGTGTCTGTTATCATTGAGAGTAAGATATTCTCTGGGTGGGCAAAATAGGCGTTATTTCTGAGGACACGCTCCATAATCATCCGATGCTTTTAATCTAAGCCTTTAAGCAAGTGCATGATATACCAAAAATTAGATGCTCCCTCATTTGCCTTTGGATGAGACTTTATCCAAAACCAGCCTGGAGCGTAAACCAGCATTATAATTTTTACTAGGTCTTGGATGTTTTTGTCTGGATTCCGTGTAGAAACATATAAGCGCAGGATCCTGTTTGCTCGTGTTAGCCATCTTGACTGATGGAGGGCACCTGGGGATCTGGTGGCTAACGCTTGTGAGATGCGTCCAGATTGTATGCTAATGCACATTTCATACATATATTTTTGGTCACTGCTGAAACTTTTAAAAATATCGGCCGAAACTTTTTTAATGTTGCCCTCTACAGGGGTATAATGAACTATATCCAGTTTGGTCAAATCCTCTCGGAGTTTATTTCCAAGAGAACCTTTGAAAGTGTTTGGTCCCGAAGTTTTTCCATCAATTGCTTCAAATACGTGCCTGAAGGGCAGTTCGTTTGCATGCAAAAGGCAAATCAGCCATTGTACTGGCCTGTCCAGATATAATTCAATCAATTTTAGCACTCCGCCAATCCTGCCAGTGTTCACTGGGATGCCATCGCATAGCAAAGCTTTGAGGGATTCTTCGCTATTAGAATCAACTATAAAAGTTATTTCATCTGCAATACAACAAGCAGTTCCGATGTCTGGAGCTATATGATCCATGTAAACATCACCAGGTTCTTTGACTATTACTTAATGTTCTTCGTACTCTATTCCCTTCTTTGTCTTAGTTTGATCTTTTCTACCATCAAATCCGATGCCTTCAATCTGAGTGTTCTCTGATTTCACTTTGATTATGTTCTTTTTACCCACACGTATTCTTTCTCTTTCCACTTTTTTCCTATCCAACATATTCCAACATATTGGTTTCGTCTAATATTCCCATATCCTTCAAAGCTGCATTTACTATAGCTGCAGTAGCTCTGTAACTTACACGGTATCTATCTGCTGTTATTGTTAAGTTATCATAAATAAT
The DNA here is from genome assembly GCA_023014485.1 of Bathynomus jamesi. NCBI lineage: Eukaryota > Metazoa > Arthropoda > Malacostraca > Isopoda > Cirolanidae > Bathynomus > Bathynomus jamesi. The sequence goes on along the minus strand of JAJOZX010000066.1, from coordinate 1,478,706 downwards.
TCTGTTCTGATGGTTTTCTCTCAGCTCAAAGTCCGGAACAAAGTCAATACCGTCGCTGTCATCATCACTTTCCATGCTTTCATCTTCCACAATATGTGAAGGGTCCAGTTTGCTGGTTGAAGCGACATTCATATCTAGGCTTATCTTGGCTCTTCTTTCTAATCCTTTAACTCTATCGTGAGTCCTTTTTCTTGCGGAAGTCGTTACTCTGTCGATTGGTCCTAGTTGGTTTTTTCTTTGTTTCCGCCCCACAAAAGACTCCCACTCAATCATTGGAACTCTAATATCACATCTGCAATCCGTTCGACTTATTTTTTTATCTTAACAAGTACAAGTGCAAATATCAAACATTTCATCGAATGTCTCCACCTTCTGCTGAAAACTGTTGTTTCTTTGTTTTAATGGTACTTTATTTAGCTTTGCTGCAGATTCTATCAATCGTTCAACTTTTATAGCTATTCCTTCAAATCCTATATGTGGAAAGGAAAACTTCTCCCAAATGGCTTCCACATCTTTAGTGACAATTCTGTAACATTCTTTTGCTGTTCTAGAACCTTTCGAAATCAGTTCTTCTCGTTTTCTTACCAATAAATAATGCCTAAATACGTCAGCCTTTGAATGAGTCATTGAAGGTGGAAATTCTGCAGGGTGACCAAATGTTGAATTGTGCGTTTTGCTTCTTGTCGCCATGATTTCACTTATTTAGGCCTAGTAGCATTAATAACAAGAAACTAATTGTTAAATTGTAGCAATTGAATCATTCAATCTGAATTTAATATAAATCATTCGGAATTAAATCATAACTCATTCAATCATAAACAATCTGAAAGTAACAATCTGAAACTAAACAAAAAAACGTGACAATAATTTATATAATTCATCTAATCTATCTAATTAATCTATGTAATCTATTCAATCTATCTAAAATTCTATCTAAATAATCTATCCAAATTAATCTAATCTACTTAATAAGACTTAATATAATGCATGACTGTCACATTTGGGGTTTATATCTGTGGAGAGAGTAAAATGGGGGTGATGCTATGGAAGGGGTAAGGGGGGGTCGCATATAATCAATTTTTTTACAAGATGTTGAGATCATTTCCAACTACGTGCATACTGTGGAATTGGAGAAACGCGATTTTTTATGTTTCGACCCCCCCCCCCACTAATATGCAGTCTGTTTAATTTCTTCATTTCTACTATATCTCAAGAGTTGAAATTTCTCGGTGTTAATTGCCGTAGTGTTGTCTTCTGATCATTTGTTAGTGTCCCCCTCTGCTCGGCCTCTCATCACATGGAAGGCAAGTTAATGACCCCATCTCTATGCCTGGCTTGGTGGAGGAGCGAGTTGTTCTCTTGCTCTCTTCCCAATTAGCTTTGAGTTGTTCAGCAGCTTCTGGTCTGCTAAATTGCACTATGGTTGCCTCCAATCTTCTACGTTTAGTTGTGTTTGTGACAATACACTGATTTAGAATATAGCTCTATGTTTGATTTGGTGTTAGCACTCCTTTAAATTAATTTGACTGAGTAATATGACATTGATGGAGTGCGTTTAGAAAACAGTTGCCAGATTCTCCACACGTAGTTATTGGACAGTCATTAGATCGTATAAGTTATCAAACAGGTAATTCCAATTAACTTAGTATACAGGGTGTCCCAGAATTAACTATCTATTTCAATGAAATCGGACAAATTTTTTAAAAACACACTTTTATTTATGTTTATCATGTTTAATATGTGTTAAAAATGTATAAATTTCTAAATTTTTTTCATAATTTTATTTTCATAATTTTTTCATTATCTGGTCCAATGAAAGACCGTTTGAAGTCATAGAATGGCAAAGAGACTCTCCAAAAGTTAACGTGTGGCTTGGAATGATTAAATCCAAAATTTATGGCCCATTCTTCTTTGCGGAAGCAACTGTAACAGGTACCGTCTACCTTGATATGCTTCAGCAGTTTCTCGAACCACAGCTTCTTGATGATGGCATTCTTGATAATGTTGTGTTTCAACAAGATGGAGCACCATGTCATTATGCTCTAATTGTTCGAGAATACCTCAACAGACGCCTTCCGAATCGGTGGATTGGACGTGGAGGACCTCGACCTTGGCCTCCGCGTTCTCCGGATTTGACACCCCTGGATTTCTTTGCATGGGGTTTCATAAAAACAAAGGTTTATCGCCAAAAGATCAATGCTTCTTGTTGAAACACAACATTATCAAGAATGCCATCATCAAGAAGCTGTGGTTCGAGAAACTGCTGAAGCATATCAAGGTAGACGGTACCTGTTACAGTTGCTCCCGCAAAGAAGAATGGGCCATAAATTTTGGATTTGGTCATTCAAAGCCACACGTTAACTTTTGGAGAGTCTCTTTGCCATTCTATGACTTCAAACGGTCTTTCATTGGACCAGATAATGAAAAAATTATGAAAATAAAATTATGAAAAAAATTTAGAAATTTATACATTTTTAACACATATTAAACATGATAAACATAAATAAAAGTGTGTTTTTAAAAAATTTGTCCGATTTCATTGAAATAGATAGTTAATTCTGGGACACCCTGTACACGATATGCTCTAGGTTATGTATGTATATATATATATATATATATATATATATATATATATATATGAAATAAAAATGTGCTTTTGCGTAATTAGCTGTAGCTATGATAGGTGTGTTAAAATGTAGGTTGCCGCCTAATTTTTATTGCGAAAGAACCAGATGTTTAACTTAAATATTTAATAATGCTATTTTCCTTCATTGTTGAGGAGGTCCAGTGTTAGGCTTTTAGTTTGGGACCACTACATATTCTGCCTTTCCTATTGTCCAGCGTTGTTTGGCTGGTGATTGGGTTTAGTCTGAGGTTCGGTACCACTCGTTGATTTTTCTGCTGATCTTTGTATCCCCCATAATATTGTCTTTGGCAGTGCTAAGAGAAAATGACTGAGGCGCATTATGGTGGGATGGCGGGAGGGACTCGCGAATGTAAACACCACCAAATCACGGTTAACTCCATGTCACGATCGCGGATAAGTGCACAATGGTAACAATTAGTAAGTCATGCTAATTCAGTTGGCGACCGTGGATCACGGATAACTGCATGACTAAAATGTGTTTATATTTATATCGAAGCATTTCATAATTCTTTATTGCGGGAGAGGAGGCCCCAATCTTCTACGTTTTTAAAAATGAATTACTCCATCTGCACTCCCAAGATTTTGTCTTTCGTTGCCTGCCAGACACGCTCTGGCCCAGTCTTCAGGACTTCTTCTTATGGACCTTCAATCGCTTGCAATCTTTGTATATGTTTCATAGTTTTATCTCTATTATGCAGTTATTTGGTACATCCTTCTTGTGGCTGGGGCATTCCAAAGGTAATTGGCATTATATAGGGTTATATCTTCCCTGTATGCACCTTTTCATCATGTTTTGTTACTAAACTCCGTTATGCAACTCGGTCTTGTAGGGATTAGCATTGCTGATTACGATTTCATTGGTCCCGGGAACGATATCTTGTGACAGCGCGCAGCAAAACCCCGCTATTCATCCTTCCACACAATTGGGTGGTAGATAAATGGGTACCCTGGGTAGCCTAGTGGTTAAGACGTTGGGTGCTGGTCGTGAGATCGAGTCCGGTGAGGACTTTGTAATTTCTGACGCCTCGTGGTGGGGCGTACGACTTCTGTTCTTTATACCCTTACGTGATGAAGAACAATTCGTACTTACCATTTGTACATTTTCCTAGTGTTTCGCTTCACCCGATGGTCGCGCTGGTGGCCCCGCTTCTAGGCATGGTTTGGTGTATGGGGGGGTTGCTCTGTCTGACCGTCGTCAGAATGATCAATTCGGATAGGTCCGGAATTTCCGTTAAACTGTAGGTCTAGGTGGGGTGAAAAGTTTGACCTTCGTCAGAACGAACAATTCGGGTAGATCCGGATTCTGTGCTAAACTGTAGGTCTACGGTGGGATGAAAAGCATTACCTTCGACGGAATGAGCAAATTCGGGTATTTTTTCTTTCTTGGAATGAAAAGAAATGTTGTTTTGAAGGCTTTTTGTATAAGAGATGTATGAGAAAATTCTGGGTGCTGGATTCACCATTAAACCGTAGGTCTAAGGTTGTGTGAAAAATTTGACCTTCGTCAGAATGAACGAAGCACTTCGGATATTTTTTTCTTTCGTGGAATAAAAAGAAATGTTGTTTTGAAGGCATTTTGTATAATAGATGTATGAGAAAATGCTGAGTGCTGGGGTGGGGTGAAAAGTCTGACCTTCGTCAGAATGATCAATTCGGGTAGGTCCAGAATCTCCGTTAAACTGTAGGTTTAGGGTGGGATGAAAAGTTTGACCTTCGTCAGAATGAACAATTCGGGTAGGTCCGGATTCCTCGTCAAACTGTAGGTCTTGGTGGATTAGGCCCACTGGCTGATTTCGAATTTTGTTCGTGTATATTTTGCTATTGGGTCTTTGCAGGCATCTGATTATATATATATATATATATATATATATATATATAATGTATGTATATATGTATATATATATACACATATGTGTGTGTGTGTGTGTGTGTGTGTGTGTGTGTGTGTGTAATAATAAGGGATTTATTCGGGTAGGTCCAAATTCTCCGTTAACTGTAGGTCTAGGGTGGGGTGAAGTTTGACCTTCGTCAGAATGAACAATTCGGGTACGGCCGGATTCTCCATTAAACTGCAGGTCTAGGGTGGAAAGGAAAGCTTGACCTTCGACGGAATGAGCAATTCGGGTATATTTTTTGTCTTTCTTGGAATAAAAAGAAATGTTTTGAAGGCATTTTGTATAAGAGATGAATGAGAAAATGCGGGGTGCTGGATTCCCCGTTAAACCGTAGGTCTAGGGCAGTGTGAAAAGTTTGATCTTCGTCAGAATGAACAATTCCGGTAGGTTCAGATTCTCCGTTAAACTGTAGGTGGGATGGGAATGTATATTTATTTTCAATATATTTCGTGAAATTGGATCCAATAATTCGTCTAAATAAACAGTGATGTGATGGTGTTTTATTTAATTATTTTGCTTGTATATATAAACGTTATTACTATTTAATTATACCAAATTGCTGGTTAGGCCTTCTAAGTCAACTGGCGGGTTAAGCCAAATGGCGGATTAAGTCAGCTGACGGATTATGCCAACTGGCGAAAAGCCAGAATATATGCTTTAATTAAATAAATAGCGCAATCTGGCAACTCAGCAGTTAAGCCAACTGGCCAAGCCAACTCTCTCTCTCTCTCTCTCTCTCTCTCTCTCTCTCCGCAGGGGGTATAAAGGTTATGCACATTCCTTGTGGGTGTTGTAAACTTTATACTTGGGGTGTGACAGCCATCCGGTCCCGAGTCGTGAGATTCTAGAGAAATTGGCTGCCAGTTACTTTAGGTTCTCTCTCTTTCGGGGGAGCGGGTGAAGTCTGTGGTACAATCCCGTCCCTTGGGTTACTAGGACCCCATCCCATCCCTACTCTTTCCTTTTAGCTTAAGTTAAGGATGTTCTCCTCTGACTGCAAAAAAAAACCCTTTTCTTTTAGTATTAAGTCTTTTTCTCTTCTTTTACTATTAGGACCCTACTGCTACCTCATTCGTGGGAAGAGAGGCTTTGGAACCTCTATAAATAACACCATTTAACGCTCGTAGGTTGTAAGAGACTGGGATGGAGGGGTTCCAGGCGTAGGGGCGCGATGAATGGAGTGTGGCGAGTGCCCCGTTAAGCCCATTCCTAACGCGTAATGGCCTGACCAGCCCCCTGCGACCGTTCTTTGGTGACCAATTGATGGTGCTTGGCTGTACTGCTCTTAGGTTAGAGAGCTTTACTGCCCAGCTGGCTGCCAGGTCAGCGTAAACTCTCGGGCGTAACCTCTGGGTCTGGTGGGATATCCCCTGAACACTGGATTCTAAGAGTCTGGCCGCGTGTGAGTGACTAGTAAGACTTACAAGGAGTTACAAGGAAAAGAAGTACCTCAAAAGGCCTTGCGGCCATACCGAGGAGGTACCAATGGCAACGGGTGCCAGGGAAAATTTTGTCTTTCAAACTATGCTAGCAGTAGTAGAAAACTGGATAGAAAAGTAGAAGGCTCTCTCCCCACCCTCCGCTCCCTCCCTGCCAGAGGCAGGTACGGAAAAAAGGTTGAAGAAAATACCTTGACCCTGGAAAAGTAGCCAAGGAAATTTTACAGGAAAGTGGAGAATATATAAATAGCTCTATATTTAGCTTGCTCACAGAGACACCGAGCAAGCGAACTCCTGCAGAGTTTCTGAGGTTTTAATCTTAAACTATGAGTGTGTTCTGTACTTTGTCTAGCCTATTTTTAAACAGATTTACACTTTGACTGGAAACATCCTCTGAGGGAAGTTGGTTCCAGATATCAACTATTTTACAGGAAAGAAATTTCCGCAGACTGAGGTCCTAAATGTCTTTACACACTCAAATAGTGTGCAAGATTTCGTCTAACCTTTTCTTGAACTGATCCACAGAGGAACTGTTCACAACTTCCGAAGGTAACCTGTTCCATGTGTCACAGATCTTATACGTAACGTAATTCCCACACACACTAGTCCTAACCGTTTCAAATCCAACTTCCAACCATTGTTGCGAGTTGGGTTATCATTTAAACTAAACATACTTCTAAAATCGACATCGTTGAACCCTCGTAAGAGCTTGAAAACCTCGATCAGTTGACCGCGCAGCCTCCGAGTTTCAAGCGAAAACAAGTTCAGGGCGCGTAACCGTCGATTGTAGCCCATATGCCTAACGGAAGGGATCAACTTTGTGGCCCTCGCCTGCACTCGCTCCAGCCTCTCAATATCTTTCCTGAGGGTGGGCGACCAGAACTGCACAGCATACTCCAGGTACGGCCGAACAAGGGAATTGTACAGTGAGAGCACAATCTCCTTGTTCCGAAACTGAAATTGCCTCCTGATATAACCCAATAGTTTCTGGGCTTTCTTTTCCATCTCTACACACTGTTTCGTAAACTTAAGGTCGCTGCTAATTAGCACACCCAAGTCCTTTTCTAAATCAGTCACCTCGATATTACTGCCCAACATCGAGTAGTCCGACTTGGGATTGGCGTAGCCAATGTGCATCACTTTGCATTTACCCAAGTTAAACGGCATTTGCCATTTTTCGGACCACTCTCCTATCCTACCTAGGTCCGCACGCAGTTCCTCGATCGCTTCGGGCGTCCCAACATTGGCCCCAAGCTTGGTGTCATCAGCGAATTTGGCGATCCGACTGACGATGCCACCGTCGATATCATTTATGTAAATGGTAAACAACAGTGGCCCCAAAACGGAACCCTGAGGAACCCCACTAGTGACCGCTGTTGCTCCTGGCGGGAAATCCGTGATGCCTGCGTCGCGAGTGTTTGTCATTTGGTAGCTGCGACACGTTTGGGACTGTCCGGCCCTGGGGAGACCCTTGGTCGGTGCGACAGCAGCGAGAGGTGTAGAGTTCTGGATGGGATGAACGTCACTTGGAAATAGGTGGATGCGTCTACGCGCGGGAAAAATTCCCCCCCTCCTTTTTTATATACTGGTCAGAACGTTTTTGATAGTTTTCATTGCTAGAACGCTTTATCTTGTTCAGTATATTCAGAGTTCGAAAAAAAAAAGTTACAATGACTGGACAGCAGAAACTGAAGCCTGAATGTGCGAGGTGTGAAGTAAACCAGGGGGTGAGGAACTTCAAAGAAGCCTGCTTCGAGAAGATCAACCACTCCAGCATGTGCCGCTTTTACGAACTCATGCGGTTTTACGAGAAGCTAGAGGAGAGGGTCCGGCGGCTCGAGTCGTCCAGACCGGCTGTTGGAGGTACGGCGGTCACTGACACGGCTGCGCCCTTCACGCCGGAACTCATTGATAGGATAGCTGCCACGGAAAGGCGGTCCAGCGATGGACTGGACAGAGCTCGGGACCGCGGAGAAAGGGTAGAGGTGCAACCGTGGGCCAGGGTAAAAAATCAATGTCAGGAATCGCCAGCGACCCATGTGGAATACACAGAACCGCGGCGCAAGGTGGAGGGTGTAAAGAAGAGGCCAATAGAGAAGGGTGGGAAGGGGCCGATAGAGAAGGGTGGGAGGGGCCGATAAAGATAAAGGGTGGGAAGGGGCCGATAAAGAAAAAGGGTGGGAAGGGGCCTACTGATGGCCCAAAGAAACCGAAGGATGTAGCTGCCGGTCGGGGTGGGTCGGTGGCGTAACTGCGTCTATGGGTGGCGACGGGTATCGAAAGATCTCGGGCAAGAAGGCTGCGAAGCCGAAGCCTGAGACCCCAGTTGCCCCTGTCAGGACCTCCAACCGCTTTAGTCTCCTGTGGTCGAAGGAGGAAGACACCGTTTTGATTGGGGAATCGCAGATCAGGGGTCAGGAGAAGTACTTTGATTCTGAAAACCGGGACAGGAGGAACGTAAGGTGCTTACCTGGGCGGGGAACGGCGCACTTAAGGAAGGAAGTAGAGAAGGTGCGCGTAGCTAGTCGGAGGACTGAGATCGTTGTCTACGCTGTTGGCAACGACCTGTTCCTCAAAGGCGGTAGGGTAGGTCTTACAGAAGGGATCATCACCGAGATCATGTCTCTTACGGATGATCTAAAACTGAAAACAAACAGGAGAATGTTAATGGGTATTTTACCGCGAATGAATGCCAGTGACCACGCGCTCAGTAAGGTCAATGGCATCATAGAGAGGGTGCAAGACTTGTGTGGCCCGCTGGGCGTGGGGTTTGTTGACCCATTTGACGCATTTTCGGGTAGGTGGGACCTTTACAAGAGGGATGGTGTCCACCTCAATAACAAGGGTAAAGGTGTGCTAGGCGCGCTCGCTCTTAGTATCAGAATACCAGGATATCGTTGCTGTCACAAAGTCCTGGATTCATACTGATCGTAGGGACTATGTTGGGCAGTTCGAAATTCCTGGGTATGGAATGTTTCGCAAAGACCGCACCCGTGGGGAGGGGGGTGGGGTACTAAAATACATCAGGGACACGTTGAGTCCGGTTGACTGCCAGTTCCGGTCGGAACGGGAGCTGCTTGGCGTCGATCTGAACGTGGGAGGGAAGAACTGTAGGTTAATCTTGGTGTACAGACGTCCGCATCTCCTCCTCGAGGAGGATGCAGCCCTATACACCGAACTCCGTAGCCTGCTAGGGGATAGGGTGTGTGTAATTTTAGGAGACTTCAACTGTCGCGGCATAAAGTGGGAAGACAGGACTGCTGATGCTGAAGGGAGGAGACTAGTTGACTTTGCTGATGAGAACTTCCTCACTCAGTGGGTCAATGAGCCTACACGAGGCGAAAGCGTTCTAGATTTAGTATTCACGACCGAAGACAACTTCGTCACTGGCCTCACCGTTGACGAATCGTTGGGTGTGAGTGATCATGGTCTGATAAGGTTCCGTGTGTGAGTCTCTCGGGTGGAGCGTAGTAACTCGAGAGGCAGTAAGCTCGATCTACGGCGGGCGGACTTTTTTAGACTCCGGGATAGCGAAGATGAGATGGCGTTAGAGGTCGGCGGCGATGTTGAGGGCGTGTGGAGTGCATTCCGGGACGAGGTTATGGTGCTGCAGTCTGCTGACATACCCTTAAAACCGGTCACCCATGCTTCAACGCAGCCTAAGTGGTTTAGCCGTGACATCGCTTCGGCTATCCGAAATAGGAAAGTAGCGTACAGGAGGGCGAAGGCCAATCGTTCCCATGAGAACAGTGATGCTTATATCCGTCTGTGTAGGGAAGTGAAGGCGAAGGTTAGGCTAGCGAAACGTAACGAAGAACTACGGGTGGCAAGCCTCTGCAAGGGCAACCCTAAGGATTTCTTCAGTTATGTTAATAGTAGAAAGCCCATTAGAAGCATGATAGGTCCGTTAAGGACAGGAGTAGCGATCTGCGGACCTCCGACGCGGACATCGCTAATGTGCTTAATGAGTACTTTGCGGGAGTGTTCACCAGGGAGAACACCCGCGTCATCCCCGAGCCAGGCGTGAGGCACGAATGTGCTGGCCTGGATAGTGTTCGATGTACCTTGAGAGTCATTGCCGATAGAATAGACAAACTGAGCGCGTTTAAGGCTCCTGGGCCAGACCAGTTTTTCCCCAGAGTGTTGCGGTAGGTGCTCGATCAGGTGGCTCCCAACGTGGCTACAGTCTTCAACAAATCGTTTGAGACGGGCCAGGTGCCTGGTGACTGGAGGGAAGCCAACGTGACCCCTATCTTTAAGAAAGGGGATCACGAAAGTCTAGGGAACTATCGTCCCATTAGTCTCACTTCGGTTGTAGGTAAATTATTAGAGGGGATAATAGCGGATAGGATCGTTGACCATTTGGTTTCGTACAAGCTGCTTGGGGACTCCCAACATGGGTTTAGATGGATAGGTTGTGTCTCACCAACTTGCTCGAGTTTTTCCACGTCATGTTGTGTGAGTATGATAAGAGTAGGGCGATTGATATACTTTATCTCGACTTTCAGAAAGCCTTTGATAAGGTACCTCACCGCCGGCTAATAGCGAAAGTCCGCGCGCTAGGTATCGGTGGGGAAGTAGGTAGGTGGATTGAAAACTGGCTGAAGAATAGGCGGCAGAGGGTTGTAATTAAAGGGGTTAGTTCGGGTTGGGCATCGGTCACTAGTGGGGTTCCTTAGGGTTCCGTTTTGGGACAGCCGTTGTTTATCATTTACATAAATGATATCGACGGTGTCATCGTCAGTTGGATCGCCAAATTCGCTGATGACACAAAGCTTGAGGCCATTGATGGGACGCCCGAAGCGATCGAGGAACTGCGTGCGGTCCTTGGTAGGATAGGAGAGTGGTCCGAAAAATGGCAAATGCCGTTTAACTTAGTTAAATGCAAGGTGATGCTCATTGGATACGCCAATCCCAAGTCGGACTACTCGATGTTGGGGAGTAATATCGAGGCGACCGATTTGGAAAAGGACTTGTGAACAGTTCCTCTGTGGATCATTTGAAGAAAAGGTTAGATCAAATCTTGCACACTATTTGAGTGTGTAAAAAATTTTCCTTGGCACCCGTTGCCATTGGTACCTCCTCGGTATGGGCCGCAAGGCCTTTTGAGGTACTTCTTTTCCTTGTAATTCCTTGTAACTCTCTCTCTTTCTCTCTCTGTCTTTCTCTCTCTCTCTCTTCTCTCAAGTTAGGCACACCCCTTTTGCAGGTGTGGCCGTCACAACTTCTCCCCCAATGAGGTCTCCCCCAGCTTGCTGGGGGAGTTCATTGCAACTTGTGGGATAACTCCTCCCCCATAGTTGTATAACTCCTTGTTGCTCTTGCAACATTCCCCCTCCCCCTTTGTGGCATAACCTCTTGCAACATCCCCTCCCCCTTTGTCGCATACCTCTTGCAACACTGATCAACATTTGCAATTGCATTGCACTCTCTCCTTTTGCCCCTATACTACTCCAATACAGCAATAGCAAGCGTGGAATACTTAAAAAATAATGTCTCAGAATTACTTGAACCCCAAAATTGGCCACCTAACAGTTTTGACTTGAATCGTGTTGACTATGGAATCTGGGAAAATTTGGCACAGAGAGTTTACAGGAGCAGGTTGAGAAATGTTGATCACTTGCGTCAGCTTCTTGTGGAGAAGTGGGAAGAGATACCACAGGAGCAGATCGATCGAACCATTGATGAATTTCGTCCAAGATTGAAGAAAATTGTTGAAACAGAATGGAAACACATTGAACAATTTTTTTAATAGGAATTCCAAAAGGGTAAAATGTTAATTTAATTTCTTTTGTAAACTTAGGATTTAAGTTCTGTTTCAAAATTGAAAATCATTTTTTTTTATTTTCATGGTTTTTTAATGGAGGCATTTCCAATATTTTATAAATCTTATGATGTATTTTATAACTTAAATGAAAATAGAAATTGTATTACAAAAATTTTAAAAGCCTTTGTGGGCTCCCAGAATTCAAAACGAGCGATGTTCACCAACAAAATTTGTTGAACATAAACAATCCACATTAAATCATTAATCTTTAATATTATAATCTGTAAATTGGTGTACATACTGTATATACTATTTCCATAGTTTTCCTCTGTATGAGTTTTATTATGATTGATTAATAAATATTGATTTCATGGCTGTTTTTAGGGTGAACTCTTTTCTGTGCCAGACGGTGCATATATATATATATATATATGTCGCGCGTGTGCGCAGGCCACTGCCCGCTTGCGACTTTTAGGATGAAAGCACTTTGGACAATCGAACGGAGGTTGTCCTTGTTGGTTAAGCAGCCTTAGCCGTAGAGCGTCTGAGTAACATAAAGAGTTTCTACCAGTTTTTTCCCGAAGGGGTGAATGGAAACACTTCAGTTCTCAATCGGAGTTTTCGTTCACTCAAATGATTTTTATTACACAAAGTAGATAGAGAACAAGGCACTGATAGTCAGAAGTTTACAGGGGGAGAGGTTCGACCTCTTTTGACAATAGCTGAGGCAGGAATTTAAAGTGAGGAGGGTTCAACCTCTTGTAACAATGGCTCACGCAGGAATGATTTAATTTACAATACAAGAAGTAAATAAGGCTAAATTTTGGGGAAGTGCATTGAAGGTTAAGCTCCCACTTTAACTGGAGAGCTAAAGAATTCTTGGACGTTAAGCATAATTTAAGCATACAACGAAATTTAGAAAGATAAAAAATTTAACAAAAAATACTAATTTTTGTAAAGTTGGATGGGGACATAATGTCGGGGTGCTGACATGCACCTAGTACATTAAGTACATTACTTACATCATATTAAATTATTACAGTTAATTACAATTTTAGCAAATTGTTAATTGACACATCTAATACTGAAGTAATCTAAATAGGTGATACAATTTATATAATGAAGGAGAATTAACCGTTGTTCTATAATTTAAAGGGGACTAACAACAATGTTATATATTTTTAGTTAACAATGATTACACCAAATTATGTAAAATATTATTAGAAAAATGGTTGGTTATCATAGTTTGGAAGCCTAAATAGCCAGCGATGAGGAAAGCGGAGGAAAAATACAGTGTACTTTCCATTGGAAGTACACGGACATTTATGATAACGTAATACATAAGTAATATAGAATTTGAATTACAGTTAGGTAGAAATAGTAAGTACAAGTAATGAGAACGTGGATAACTATGTGACGTAAGCGGATAACGAACCAGTGGCCTGGCAGTGAAACAATACAGTATATTATAATAACAAAACATGACATCTTAACGTTATAAATTGGTAGCAGAAGCAAGAGAGAAGAATTCGGTTTCAAAGGCTCGCCTTTGGCGACGTCATCGGAATTCGAACATTCGTATCAGCATTAACGAATATCTTGCGAGAGGTAAAATAATTAAAAGAAAAAGTAAAACGAATACATGTGGACGTATTTACATGTACGTAACTATGTACGTAATCATGACCATCAGGGAACATGTACGAATGCACAAAGTATTGTACACATATCGGTACGTAACACAAAAGGTTGTGTGCGTAATATAGACACGAGTAAACATGGACTGATAGGTTGATAGGGCATCAGTAGACAATAGGTAGGAGAATGAATAAGTAATAAAATTAATAAAGGCTAGCGTTCAAGAAACGACATGGATGTATGAGTGAACAACACAAGTTTATCTGCTTTCTGAAATGTTGAAGAACGTGCTTGGAAAACATTAGATAACAAGGTAATTTCCTCCAGAATATCAATAATCAAAGCTATATCATGCAAAACCTTTGGGTTACTCATTTTTTTTGCCATTCCAACCAGGTTTGAATTTCTATAAAAATGGGAATATAAAGCTGGATACGCTCTCCAGACTGCTTTAGTTGCTCTCACACAAAAGGCTGCTCAGCGAAGACCCAGGACACGCCCCATTTTGATAATTTCTATCCCTAAATCTTTTTCACTTTCATTTAGCTCTGCTTGGTTTTTGTTTGACTGATGATAGATGGAATAAATTTTGTCCAAGAATATTTTGTAATGATTCACTTGATTTACATCATTCACAGAATCATCCAGCGCTAGCTGTAAGCGATGACTTAAACAATGCCAGATTTTGATATTTGGAAATAACTGTCAGCTTTGCTGCTAGTCGTGTGTGCCTTCCCAGCATTGTACTGGCACCATCTTAACAAAAAGCTATGAGATTTCTGGACAAGTATTCTTTGTCAAACCTATAGTTTTTTAAACATTCAATTAAAGTTTCAAATATGCTGCTTGCAGTCGTAGATGATAGTTCCTTCAAATCAACAAAAATGGTTAATGGCTCATCTGCAGATTGCACTTCACAGCGTAAATAAATGACTAACACACTTTTATTAGCTATTGTTGATGCTTCATCAGTGATTATGCATACTTTAGCTTCTTCCTTGACTATGTTGGAAAACAGTTTTTTTTTTCATTTGAGCTGCTATCTTCTTCTTCTTCTTCTTCTTCTTCCGCAGCTTATTATCCCATCTTTACATGGGGTCGCTGTTTTTGGTTCGTCTTCTCCACTCTCCTCTGTCGTATACCGCGTCCTCCTCTAAGTCCTTCTCCCTGATGTCCGCCACCACACAGTCCCTCCATCTCGTCTTCGGTCTTCCTCTTCTTCTCCGTCCCGGCAACTCCATCTCCAGCACTCTGCGCCCCACATACTCCTCCTCTCTTCTCCTGACGTGTCCATATCACCTCAGCCTGGCCTCCTGCACCTTCTTAGATGCTTCCGCCACCTTCACTGTTCCCCTTATATGCTCATTTCTGACCCTATCCCTCCTCGTCACTCCACACATCCATCTCAACATCTTCATTTCAGCCACATCGATTTTTCTTTCATTGCTCTTCTTCATTGGCACAGTCTCCATTCCATACCACATTGCCGGCCTCACCACTATTTTGAATGCACCTCTGATACGTCCCTCCAGTTCTTCCACCCCGACTGTATTCTACAGTTTATCTCTCTCTCTGCTCCCCCCTCTGCATCCACTGTTGACCCCAAGTATTTAAAATACTCCACCGTCTTAACACGCTCTACACTCAATGTCACTTCCCCTCCTCGGTCCTGCTGCACATCACATCTCATATATTCGGTCTTCTTTCGGCTAATTCTCATCCCCCTACTTTCCAACGCCTCTCTCCAATTTTCCAACTGCTGCTCCACCTCCTCTTTCGTCTCCCCACTCAACACAACATCGTCTGCATACATCATGCACCACGGCGCCTCCCCTCTAATCCTGTCCGTCAACACATCGAATACCACATTGAAAAGGAAGGGGCTCAAAGCTGATCCTTGGTGCAGACCAACTTCCACCCAAAGCTCTCTGACACACCCACACTACTCCTCACCTTAGTTGTTACTCCCCTGTACATCCCCTTGATCAGTTTAACATACTTCTCCGGCACCATCTTTTCCCTTAAGCATCTCCAAACTTCCTGCCGTGGTATCCTGTCATATGCCTTCTCCAAGTCAATAAAAACCATGTGCAACGCCTTCTGCCCCTCTCTGTACCTCTCTGCCAACTGTTTCAATGCAAAAACTGCATCTGTCGTCCTCCTTCCCGGCATAAATCCAAACTGTTCCACTGACACTTCCGCTTCGTCTCTCAACCTACTCTCCACTGTTCGCTCCCATATCTTCATTGTATGTGATATTAGCTTGATCCCTCTATAATTCGTGCAATCTTGTACATCTCCCTTCTCTTTGAATATAGGCACTATGATGCTTGTCCGCCACTCATCCGGAATCACCTCCTAGTCAAACAACTTCTGCATTAGATCCCACACCAGATCCACCCCCTCATCTCCCAGTGCCTTCCATGCCTCAGCTGGTATCTCGTCTGGGCCAGTCGCTTTGTTATTTTTCATCCTATTCAGAGCACGACTCACTTCCATCCTCCCCACTTGTTCTGTCATAGCTACATTTGGTAATCCATCCTCATAGAAAGATCTTGGGTTTTCTTTATTTAATAATTCCTCAAAATATTCCTTCCATCTATCCTTTATCTCTTCATCTCTTTGCAGCACCGCCCCCTCCCTTCCCTTAATTTGTTTTACCTGTGTAAAGTCTTTTGTCGCTCTATTTCTGCTCTTAGCCAATCTGTATATCTTCTTTTGTCCTTCACGATCCTCTATATCCTCATACATCTGCCGATATGCCTCCGCCTTTGCTCTCGCCACTGCTCTCTTTGCCTGTTTCTTTGCTTCTTTATATACCACCTTACACTCTTCACTCCTCGATTCTTCCCATAACTTCTTAGTTTCTCTCTTACTTCGTAGTGCTTTTTGGATCTCATCACTCCACCAGCATCTTCCTTATCTTCCCACACTTTACCTGATGTTTCCCCCAATATGTCTCTACCTGCCGTTCTCATGACATTCGCATTATGTACCCACCAATCCTGTACATTCTGTTCATCAACATGGATTTCACTCAACACTCTCTCTCTAAATTCCCGTTTCTTCCCCTCCTCTCTCAGTTTGTACCACCTAATTCTCCTCACTGTTGTTCCTCGGGTCTTTCTTCCTCTTTTCAACATCACATCCATGACTACCAACCGGTGTTGTGGCGTCACATGGTCTCCTGAAATAACTTTGCAGTCCCTCACCTCGGCCAATTGCGCCCTCCTATACAGTATGAAATCAATTTGCGATGTTCTGCCTCCACTCTTGTACGTAATAACATGCTCGTCCCTCTTTCTGAAAAACGTATTTACAATCGCTAGATCAAACGATACAGCCATATCGAACACTCTCTCACCGTCCACGTTTGCCTCTCCATAGCCATGACCACCGTGCACCCTGACCACTCCATCGTTATGATCACCAACGTGTCCATTCATATCCCCGCCCAACACTACTCGTTCGTCCTCGGCAATACTCTCCATTTCTTCCTCCAGTAACCTCCAGGATGCTTCCTTAACGTCGTCCGGACATCACTTTGGGGCGCGTATGCACTGATTATATTGAGTACATGTTCCCCATAATTCATTCTCAAAGTCACCAGTCTATCTCCTCTTCGCTTTACTTCCACTATGCTATCCTTCAATTCCTTCGCCAATACAATACCCACACCATTCGAGCTGCTATGTGTTCATATATTCTAGTTGCCGAAAACCGAGAATGGAGACAATTGCCAGCGTCCACTCCATTTTTCTTTTGGAGTTGGAGTGCATCATCATTGTCAAACATAGGCCTATTTCTCTTCACTAAACTGTAAACCACATTAAAAATATTAACAGTGGTATCTAGAGCTTTACTGTTCATTGTGTCAATTACTGATGGCAGTACATTTTTTTGGGCTTCTTCTAATATCTTTGTGACCTTTAAATGAGCACCTGATAATGAATGTTCTTTTATTTTCTTTCTTAGAGATGCCTGCGGAGATTCTTTTGTTGTTCCACTTGCAACTTCCGAACAGTTTTCCCATTGAAAAGCTACATGCACATGCTTTTTTTTTCTATACTAAGCGAGCCTACTGTTGAGCATGGTTTGCAGCCTAGTTTTTTATTTTCCACCTCTAACCATGCATACTGTTCCTTGAAATATTCAAACTGTTTATTGGACCAACATTCTGGCAACACTTTGTATTCTTGAACTATCGGTGATGGCGGTGAACTATCACTCGAGCCATAAACAACAGGGTCACTAGTTTTTCCGATATTTGCATGACCTCTGTCCAGCTAGAAGTGGACGAAGTTTGAATGGTGGTGGCTTTATCTTCATTTAGCACATCTGTTGTTTTCTGTCGTTTTTGTTTCAAAATTGGAAACAGAGCCTGTCTCTTCATTTTGATTGCAAATTATTAGGGTACAGTATTTTCTTAAAGAATAATAATTCACGTATTTACTGTTTTAGATGCTACCAATGGCAAACAACGAAATTAATACTGTCCGTCTCAGTACAAGTTCACGTCAACAACACGATCACTTTGACCTTGAGCTCAACACTAGTGGCACACTGACGCACGCAGTCTAGACGACTATTCTGTCCAATGAAGTCGCGACTCGCAATTTGTGTATGTGTGTGTGTGTGTGAAAGAGAGAGAGAGAGAGAGAACCATTATTCCTGACGCATAGCCTACTCTTCTTGCCTGCCGTTGTTCTGTTTCGACAGCCTTTGCTATACATAAATTGTGAGATGTTTATTATACATATAAATATACATGTGTATATTTATGTACACATACGTACATAAATATACACGCTAACAAGATCCCGAATTCTCATGTTTAGACTATTCTCAGCACCGATTGACTTGTGTGCGTGCATTTCTCTCTCTCCCTCTGCATTTGCTTGTCCCTTATATAGCATTATGATATTATGATGTGTGTGCTAAAATACATACATGCAAATAATCGTACATACACATACGTACATAATTACACACGCTGGTAAAGTCTCTGATCTAATTTTTACATGTCCTAGTCCGGCTGACTCAACCACGTGTTTCAGTTCCAGCCAGCAAGCCAGCTTTGCTTATTACGCAGTTGTACAATCAATCTTTTCATAAATACTTTCTAAAAATTTCATAATGAAATAAAATCATTCTAATGGCATGCAACGAATGTAACATCAAATGTGATATTGTAAACTAAAGCTATAATTCACAAAAACATAATTGTGAACGAGACAAATCCCGGACGTCATGAGCATTCGTAAAATTCATCAAGACTGCCTGAGAAATTGCTAATTTCAAAATAAATTTCTACTGACTGTTAAATATTTGTTAAAAACAAACAAATGGTTCGGTGATCCAATCAAAATTTAAGAACCGGTTCGGGCGAACCGGATTGAAAAGGTCCCAGCACATCCCTGCTAAAGTATCATACGTACGTAGTGCGTAGTTATCGTACATGTAAATATCGTATCTTATCGTATGCGTAAGTATCGTACATATCGTACTGCATTCGCGAAAAAGTGTTAATCAGTCATTTTTTAGTATTTACCACAATCTTAAGAAATTCGTGCTGACCTATCTTGGAATCTTAGCTCGTGCAGATGGAAAAAAGGGTAGTGAAATGTTCTCGTCCTATCTTTGAATTCATGCACGTCGGACCTCGTGCTGGTCGGGGATCACTGTTTAGTGTTTAATAAATGAACAGTACTGGGAATAAAATAATTAAAATAGTATTTTAGACCCAGACATTGTATATAATTTAAGTAATGACAGAAGGGTTGTGTGTGTGTGTGTGTTTGTAGAGGGGGGGGGCCCAAAGGTGGCTAGAACTCCATAAATGGTCGCCTGAGTGAGGTTAGTTGCCGTTTCGCACCTCTGCGGTCATGCGCGCGAAATTTCATCTGGTCGCGCTAATCCGCGGATTCCAGAAATTTGCACCCGCGAACCTTGAAAAGGGTCATGGTGAACCTCCGATAATCAAAATCCGCGAAGCACTGACCCGCCAACGGAGTGGGGCGATTGTATATTATATATATATATGTATATATGTGTGTGTGTGTGTATACGAACAACATAGAACAGTGAATGTTTGTATTTAGAATTTGCGAGAGAGAACTGGTTAATAGGCAGAAAACTATTGTAGTAAATAGATCTGCAGCGGAATGGGAAAGGGTAAATAGCGGGAGAGGTCTGTGTTGGGGGCAGTCTTTTTCATTGTTTAGCTAAATGATATCGCTATTAATTCATTAGTTAAATTTTGAAATTCGTCGACGACTCGAAACTCGGCGGTGAAGAGAGGCGATGCAAAGTGACCTTAATAAAGCGATGATTGGCCGGATAAATGGCAAATGAAATTTAATGTAGACAAATGCAAAGTAATGCACATTGGCTCTCGAATTAGCGAATTTAGGTATTTATGGCAAGTAAAGACCTTATTTCAACAACGGAGGAAAACGATTTAGGTGTTATAGTTACGTAAGTTTTGAAAACAATGCGTTGAAGCCAGTAAGAAAGCTACTGAAGTGTTGGATTTCGAGTACAAATCTAAAGATATCATATTACCTTTATATAAGTCCTTAGTTCGACCATATTTACAGCATGCCATACAGTTTTGGTCTCTGTATTTGAGGAAAGATATAGAAACACTCGAACGAATTCAAGGAAGAGTCATCATGTTCATACCTAACCTTCGTAATAAAAGCTAAACAAATATTAGCAGAACTTGATCTGTATTCATACGAAAAGAGAAGGCGGAGAAGCCAATTTATTGAAGTGTTTTAGATATTAAATGGTTTTCATAATGTAAATTTCGAGCACCTTTTTAAATTAGATAATGAGATCGTAACCAGAAATAATGTACTTAAACGTAAGGGTAGAAGGTTTAATAAGGCAAAACTTCATTTCTTTTATAATACGTTAATTTTTTGAGTAGTCTTTCATCGCAGATCTTACAACAGTTAATGCGTTTAAGAGTAGATTAGACAGATCTTTTTCACAAATTGAGTTCTGATCCATAGCTGGACTTTAGGGTGAGTAAGGAGAGAGCAAACGGGGAGACACTAGTAAATTATGCTTCGCTAAATCGATGCTTCTTCTACTTAACAAATTTTAAAAATCCTTTTAAAAATGCATACTGTACATTAGATTGTGCAGTTTAGTGCTTACTACCTCATATTTTTATGTTTGTTTGGGTACACGAGGTAATGCTTATGCATAGTGTGAAAATTATTATGTCTGAAAGGAGATTTGCATGGTGTGAGAGTTTTACTTGAATTTTTCTATAATTAGTCACTTCCTTATCTTTCCTAATTTACTTCTATCTTTGGCTACACAAGTGTTGATCCTCGGGTCTTTGGTAAACTGTCACTTCTGTAATATTTATGTAATATATAAATATAATGTATATCATTTTTCTCTTCAAATGAGCTACTTTTAGTCAATATGTATCAAACTTTGTGCATTATTTTAATAATTTACAAAAAATATTTTATGTAAAGGTCAAGTTAACACAACTGAAATTAACTTTTTATTTTTAAACAGAAATTATTCATCAAAATTCATTATTATTACCATTATGTTTTTAAAATCACAAGAATGTCAAAAAACGAATTTTCGACTTGAATTTTTCACCTAAATTTATTCACTGACATATGAACTTTTAAAGTTATCCACATAAAAAATTTGCAACAAACATATCGTCAAATATTCTCTTTTCTAATAAAAATTTTCGCTTTGTAGCTCTCCTTCTTTATATCTCCATTTAAAATTCCCCATCTGACAATCGAACCTCACTCCTCCAAAATTTTCACGTAAAAGTCTTAAATTTTTCCTGTAGCTTAAATATTACCCCCAAAATATCCCACTAAATTTTCCCCTCTGATGAAGTTGATATAGTGAAATGTAATACGTAAGAAGGATAATGCCTTTGCAAATATTGACTAACAGTCGCGTTCATTAACTGCGAGTGAGGTGATATTAGTTTATTGATTCGCATTTGCGATTCATTATTTCAATGGAGGATATAATATTTCAGAGGGCTTTCTAATATTAGAAATTCATTGTGTATTTAATTATTTCATAAAGTTACACTACATTTCATGTTACACTATGATTATTAATAATCCAAAGTGGTAAGAAATGAAATGTATTGGTTTAGTATTACAGTATATTACTGTTAATCATAAAGGTATTAATTACGTCATGCTACAAGGATATTGCTATTGTTTTAATTAATACGGAAAGAAGCAATATTAAATTTGTTCAACTTAATAATAATAATAATAATAATAATATTATTATTATTATTATTATTATTATTATTATTATTATTAACGCATAAAATTTGCTTGCGAATGGCAGTTCTATGCTACCAATGTATAAGAAGACATTAATGTCCCATATATATATATATATATATATATATATATATACAGTATATATGGGATGAACTTCACAATTAAACACGTTAAATGAATGAATGATGCAAACCACAAGGAAAAAGAAAAATGGTTCCAAGTCCTTTCGTGTATTCAGAAGTACACCTTGTCAGGGAATTAAGGGGGAAGGCAAGATGACAAAAATATATATTTATGTACAGCGGGACAGAAAAATAAAAAGATTAGCACATGATTAACAAGAGTTAATTAGAGGTAAAAAGTACTTTAACAGGATATTGTCAATTTTATACATTCTCGCACTGTTATTGAAATTATTTTTAAAATGGATAAATGCACATTCTACAGTTTTCCTTTCAATTATATCTGTGTTTTTAACGAGCGCTTTAGAACTATCCCACTTGATACTATGATTACATCTATACATATGGTTAAACAATGCACTAGAATTATTTGTTGTTCTACACGCATATTTATGCTGTTTTACACTAATGTCTAACGTTTTACCCGTTTGGCCTATATATACTGAGTTACACTGTGTAGTAGGGCGGATCGAAAATGAGGTTTTTAAACTTTCTTTCGAAATTCAAATATGGCTAGTGCGGAAAATATGTGGGTGCTATAGATAATGACTGTGCATAAATATTAGTCCTGCGAAATTATATCTTCAGGTGCCACAAAGCCGTCGAAAAAAGTGAAATATAATGATTTTCTTATATTCTGCATTAGTACAATAACTGAAACTTACTTGTTATTATTATATATTAAGTGTTCCAATTACCAAAATAGTTACTGAATTACGCAGCTCTTAGTTTATTTAGATCAATGTTCTTTTGATTAATGATCTAAATAATCCAGAACTCACCACGAGGAGGTGGCTGCGTGTCGAGCTCCACCCATGCCCTCCCAACCACCCATCCTTGCGCATGTTTTTTTCTATTAACGTTTTATTTAAACTTTATATTCAGCTTTACTTTCGAATGATGGCATTTTTTTACGTGACTGAAGTGTTGATCTTATGAAGCCATCTCGCGCGTTCAATCCAAATACTTTTGATGATGCTTCAGTCACTAATTTTACCATTCTTTCTACTACTTGTGTATGACAAGGGAATTTCTCGAATGGAGGGGTACTCTTGTTTTCTATGAATTCTTCAATCTCATTTTCTGTCAGGTGTCTTGTCACAGGTGGTTCAGTGACAATGCATTTTTGCCAATTAATTAAATCAGTATAATCAGTAGCTTCAAATTGAATAACAGGTACTGTGAAACGCCTCACAACTTTTTCCTTGTTTGTTTGCCTTGCTTTCTTTATTCGCCTCCACGCTAATTCTCTTATGGCGCTGCGGTCATCATGAATCATTGATGCTAGAATATTTTCTGGATTTGCAAAAAATGCATTTCTTTGTATGACAGGGTTTACAATATCCTTTACTTCGTCATTCAGTGTTCTTGTTAGTTCAATAGTTTTGAAAACATGTTTTGAGCCATTGACAAAAGACGTACTTTGCTTAATAGAAAACCACATTGGGATGTAGACCTTCATTATAAAAGAAGCAATGTTCATGAGGTTCTCAGATGGACTTACAGTTGAAACGTATAGACGAAGCAAACGATTTGCTGTAGTCAGCCATCGTGAATGTGCCATTTTGCCTGGACTACGATGAGCAAGATCTGGAGAGCAATATCCCTTTGTTATGGCCTGATGAATATCAATTAGATATTTTTGGTCGGTGCTAAGATCTTCACAGTCTACAGTTGGTTCCTCAGCATCAATCCTTTCAAACTCGACAATAGGAAGACTCTCACAGTTCTCTAATTCCCTGCCAATAGGACCGGTGAATCCGCGGGGGCCAGATGTTTTTCCATCCAGCTTTGCAACTAAATGGCGTAATGGCAATTCATTGGCATGGAGCTGGCACACTAAATGTTGAACTGGCTTCTTCAGCTTCAATTCTATAAGCCTTATAACGCCTCCCTTTTCTCCAGTGTTGACTGCTGCACCATCGCATCCAATGGCAACAAGGTTTTCCAGGTTCATGTCATTATTTCCAATATACTCAAACATTCCTTTACATATTTCTTCAGCTGATCCAGAATTCACAGAATAATGGCCCAAATAATCTGAACCAGGTTCTCTCACTAAAGTGATATGTTCTTCTGTTACCTTCTTCTGATATACTTTGGACTCTTTTTTTTCTTGGAAGAGTGTAGAATCTTTTCGACCATCAAAATAGATTCCTCTGATTGGGACCTGATTTTGATCTTTCATAATTTCTGATCTCTTCTTTTGTCTTTCTCTTCTGATTTTACTCCTATCCACTACTTCAGATGTATTGTCAATAGAAACTTCTCCAATATCTTGCAATACTGCACTAACAATGAATGCTGCAGCTCGATCTGAAACTGCAGTCCTGTCACAAGCAGTAGCCACTGAAGGTAGATTTGTAGTTTTCCTTTTCTTGAATAATTGTTCTTCAGGTTGTTCGAGCTTTCTCTTCGAGCTAACTGGCTCTGGAAATGTATCGTCTGATATTTCGCCAGATTCACTTTCACTATTTGATGTCGATGATGATAATTCAACATTTGTATCCTGCAATTTCTCCTGTGAAGATTCTTTGGTGAGCCTCACAGCTTCTTTTTGCTTTCTTAGCAACGTAGATGCTTTTTTCTTTGAGAGTGTAATATCTACTCTATCAATAAACAGTTTTCTTTCACTCCTTTGATCTAAGAGGAACGTCACTTCTTCCTTTGGAACCGTTTTTTCTTTGGGACAAGAACATTGTGTTAGTACTTTGCACTTGCACGCTGCAATGTCAAAAAGTTTCGTGTGTGTTCTTTTTTGAACATATCAATCTTTGCTTGTAAGCTTCAGAATTTTTTCTGCTTTGGTATGGCTTCATAATGACACGATACTTTTCGTGGTAGCTTCTGAACATTGTTTCAATTCGCCTGTCTGACAGAATTGGGACGGAAGCACTTTCCCAAATTGTTTTCAATTTATCAACAACTTGTTCTAATATTTGAGATATTGAAGGATCTTTATTAGTATTCTGTTTCAAATCGTTTCTTACAAACAAGTAATATTTAAAAACTCCTTCGTATGTAGGAAGATTCCTGTGCCACAAATCTTCCCCCATACCAAACATGGGGCACTCAGTTGAGGCCCTGGTTGATTTTGCACAAACTCGAGACATTTTGAAAGTATACAAATCTGAAAAAGAAAGAGCTAATATCAATTATACGTTAATTTCAGTTAATAGTACATGGCAAACTTAGGGCAACATAATACAGAAATGCAAAATATATAAGAAATGTAGTTTAGACTATCTGAGTAACGCCAACAACAGAACACCCACCTGCTACGAGAGCGACAGCTACACTGAACCGAGGTACTCACGTGACAGCTGAGTGAGCTGACTATAGAAAACTGTTTTTAGAGAATAGAAACTTTTTTTAAAGGTTGACTGAGCTATTTTTATACAAGTGTGAATAAATTCTTGTCTATTGTGCATCGTGGACTCTTCTGTAATTATTGGTTAAAATTTGCTTTTTTCAATTTTTTTCAATATTGAAGGTCATTGTGGCACCTGAAGATATTAATGTTATGATTTTAAATTTATACCAGCTTATTTCCTCACTACTCCACACATTTCCACACTAGCCAATTTGAAAATTCGAAAAATGAGTTTTTCACTCCGCCCTACTGTGTAGTCTAGGGTAGGTCGAAATTTTATACTAAATAACCACGCATTGCAGGGGGTTTCTATGGCTCCGAAAAGCCTTCTGATAACTTTCTTTTACTGTGCGAAGTGTTGTAGGGGTAGCACAGTTTTGGGGTTGTTATTTATTGACAATAGCCATTCAGCAGCATTATGTTAACATTTTAAATTATAGACATATTGAAGAAGGTATAGAAAAGGTTAAAATTAAAAAAAATTAAACAATGTTACAACCAGACGTTTTTCTAAAGTGATCTTCCTTCATTGTTCCTGTAAATTCTTACTCCCATTGCCCTTTCATGTTAAAATTAGGCATTTTTTCCTCGATTCTAAAAGATTTAGAATAAATTTTTGACAATTTTCATAGCCATATCGTTCTTCTAATGCTTTTGTCACAAGACTGACAGCGCTCTCCAGTTTCTGACCATGACACGGGTATGATGCCATGATGGAATCATCAGTGACTCGGCATGAGCTTTGATAGTGTCACTGTCGCTGAATTCATTTAGCAAAGGTGGTGGATATATGGTTTCTCTCTCCCAATCAACCAATTCGGTGTAATCTTCTGCCTTCAAGTTGAGTGTTTAGGAAGTTCAAAGTTTCTCAGTTTGGGGGGAAGACTTTCTGGCCTCAATTATTCTCTGGATCGCAATTTCTCTCACTTGTTGTCTTTGATCCGTTATCATTGCTAAAAGAATATTTTCCGGTGTGGAAAAATAGGAGTTACGTTTTAAGACTGGTTCCATAATGTTTTGGAACTTTTCTTCAACATTTCTTACCAGTTGTGTAAGGTACCAAATATTTATGGCTCCATCGATCGCTTTTGGATGTAGTTTAATTTGGAACCACCCGGGAGCATAGCACTGCATTATAATCTTCACAATGTCTTTGAAACCCTGTTCTGGTTTCAATGTTGATACATACAATCTTAGAACACGATTAGTCCGAGTGAGCCATCGCGCATGATGAATATTTCCAGGAGATTTCGAACTCGGGTTTTCGGGAACGCTGCCCGATTGAACTGATAAGCAGATGTCGTACAAGTACTTCTGATCCGTGCTGAGCTCTTTTACAACATCAGCAGGAATTTGTTTCATTCTTCCAGTTACTGGAGTGAAATTAACTATTTTTAATTTTCTCAAATCCTTTTTTATCGCTTTGCCAATATCACCTTTGAAACTGTCTGGCCCACTAGTCTGCCCATCAATTGCTTCAAATACATGTCTGAAAGGCAATTCATTCATGTGGAGCTGGCATACTAACCATTGCAAAGATCTATCTAGCTGAATCTCAATCAATTTAATCACACCACCAATTTTTCCTGTATTTAATGCTGTTCCATCACATAGTAAGGCTTTCAAAGTGTCATTACTGTCTGTATCCAAAATCAAAGTCAAAATTTCTTCTGCTATGGATCGAGATGTCCCTTTATCTAGCATGAGATGGTCTACATATAAACGTCCAGGCTCTTTGACAATGGTGTAGTGCTCTTCTTTTGTTTTACCTCCCCGCGTTAATGTATCATCCATTCTACCATCAAATCCTATGCATTCTAGATGTAAATTCTCCGATTTTGCCTTAACAGTATTTCTTTTACCAAATCGCACTCTTTCTCTTTCCACGTTTTTCCTATCAAGCATGTTAGATTCATTCAAAATTTCCATGTCTTTTAAGGTTGCATTTACAATGGCGGCCGCTGCTCTGCAGCTGACGCAATAGCGATCTGCAGTAATAGCCAGCTGATCATAACGGTATTTGTTTTGTTCATGATCTGCTAACTCCAGTTCAGGTTTAAAATCATTTTCTTCGGTACTTGCATCCACTTCCATATCATCTAAGATGTCTAACCTTCCAGAAATGTCATTGAAAGAAGCCTCCATTTTCTCTTGAGCTCTTTGTTGTGCTCGTTGTTGCGCTTCTCGTCTAACTTCACTTCTTCTTAATGCAGATGTTGTAGCTCGATCAATTGGTCCCAGTTGATTTCTGCGTTCTTTTTGTCCGATGAAAGATTCCCATTCTTGGACTAGAATTCTTTCGATACACCTGCACTGTGGCCTTTCTCTTTTTTTGTCATAGCAATCGCAACTGCATACGTCAAACATATCATCAAACGTTGACAACTTTGTGAAGAATTCCTCCTTTCTTCTGTTTTGGGGTATTTTTTTTAATTTAGATGCTAACATCATCAGTCGGCATACTTTCATGAAGATACCTTCTGTATCAATGGTAGGAAATGAAAATCGGTTCCAGATGACTTCAATATCAGTAGTGACAATCCTGTAACATTCGTTGCCACTACATGAACCTTTACCCTCAGCATCTTTTATTTGCCGAAAAAAAAAAACAGTGCCTCACTACATCAGCTTTTGAAGGTATCAATGGCAGGTGGAAATCTAGTTGGCTGGCCAAAAGCAGAATTAGCCGTCTTGCTACGTGTAGCCATTTTTTAAGAGACAAATACTTAAATCATAAATCTATATCATCTGAAAAGAAAAAACACATGATTAAAAAGCTGATCGCACAATATATAGCATATAAGTAAGTCAAAGGAAAATGATAACAAGGGCTCCTCAAATGGGTAAAGGGGGTACTTTGTGCGACCCCTAGGGGGGTAGCACAGTGCTTATTTTTTATGTAATGATAAGGACATTAAGTGGAAATCCATGCATTGCGTAGCTTTAGGATAAATTATTTTTTTGTGTGTTTCGACCCACCCTACTGTGTACATCTGATCGAATGCACACAACTAGGGCATGGTTCTGACTAATCAGTTAATCATTGTTTCGAATTTAATCATTAATTAATTAAAAAATATTTTTAGAAAATGATGGGAAATGATTAATTTTCTCATAATTTCAGTATCATTTTATCTCAAATTTTATAATGTATCATTTGAATTTGGCACCTTTTTGCATGTATAAACTGCCTAATCCACCAATGCCTGATTTCTTGAACTAAAGCAAACTAAATGTTTGAGGAAAATGTTTTCTTCGGGCTTATCTCACGCAACAGAAACAATAAAGTTCTTTTTTACTCTTTTCAGACGTATTTAATTTTCAATCATTTTTAATCAGTTAATCATCGATTAATTAGAAAATTTCATCATTCATCACTTTTTCCTAAAAATGATTAATTAACCATGCCCTACACACAACCAACCACATTATTCGGGCTATTCTTCATTAGGCGTGATTTAACAGTATTATTATACTTAAAGACTACATTCATACCAATTGCTTTAAGTAAAGTCGGAAGATATTGAAAATTAACATGGTAAGGTAGGCTAGGGATATTTTACGATATTTGCACGATGGTCATGGCATAAATTAATTCTTAAAAAAATATCAGTGGATATATGGAGATGTATGGAATTTACATTAAGGATAAACACTCCTATATTTTAATGTCTTCTAATGTTAGACCTAGTGCATATGCCTCGGTGTAAGCAAAATTATAAAAAAATATTATTTTAACACTAGTAACAATATATAACATGGTGATAGTACTGCACAATGCTTTGTATTTACTGAACAATTAGTCATCAATGTCGTCATTATTTACATCCGCTAAAGTCACATTGCTGCAATGCATGCCATTGCATTCACCACATGTTGGAGAACATTCCAAGCCATATTTTGTACAGCTACAGCGCAGTGTGTAGGAGGTGCGTAGGAGTTGGCTTCAAGTCGGTGTGGATGGGTATCATTCTCCTATCACGGACTGTCCACCCCTAGTCCACTGCAGCGCCTAATGCTCGCCAGCAGTCTTAATGTTATTCCTACTAGCATCTGGGAGCTTAAACACTGCTGACTGCTGCCGAAAGTACTCACTGGACTGGGCTTTTTTCAGGGCCTCAGACTTTCCGATGCCAAACAGCCTGGATGTGGTGTCACATCCAGAATGAAATGTGTAAACATGTTTCCATACACACATCATTCCCAAGTGAACTTTGAACAAGCTTGCTGTCCCAACACTTTGGTAATTTCTTGTCATTTAACCTTGAATCTGATCTGAAGTAGATTTTGAAGAGAGTATCTCGTTCATCACTGCAGACCAGGATAAGGAGATCGGTGTCATCTCCAACTACTACAGTATTATGTTGATTTGCAGATGTAATTGCAGTTTGTACAATTATCATGTCAGCATCTGATTTCGCATGAAACATTTCACAGCCATGTTGTTGGTTGAAGCATATTAATAAGTAAGTCAATGAATCTCTGCTTGATGTCACTATTGGAGAGGAAATCTTCCTTCTTCAATCGTAATATCATATTTCGTGTGAATTGCACATCTGGACCTGTACCACGTTAGGTTCGCCTGTAATGAGTTTCATCTTTGGTGGATGGGCCACTGCCATATCCATCAAAGACAATTTTTAGGAGACTACACCTTTTGGTCACATAATGTATATAGAGAAAACATATACCTTCGTAAGTTTCGCCAGCGGGTCAAGGAATTCTCTATAGGGGGCCACCATCATCTAACATAATGTACATTATCAGGCTGGCTGGGTTCAGCAACAGGAATTTTATTCCACATGGCATTGGCCAGTGCTGGTTTGGCAGCTTCTAATATCCAAGTTGAATCAAACAGAGCGGGTGGGTAGTTGCAGAGCTCGTATGTGAATACCTTTTTGCAGATCACCACTGCTTGTCCCAACTGTGACCAAACGCTCGAATAGTAGGTCTGGACAAATTGATATTGTGTTTGTTCCTATATCAACACCTGTTAATGTCCTGATCTTTTTTTCTGAACACATGGTTCAGAACACAATAACCCAACATCTCATCCAGAATTTTCTGACCTACATTGAGTGCTTTGTCTGAGATGGCATTGTCGTCAGTATAGACCTCAAACTCAATACTATAAAGGTAGTTGTCCTGCAAAAGTGGAATTCTACATGCCAGAAAAGTTAGAATTTTGTGAGTGTCACTGACATCTCTCTGCTGGTCACTTGTGTTGAAATTCATAGACGTGAACTCCTGCATGGCATGATTTATTTCGGCACAAATGAGGTGTGACACCAACCAAATGAGCCTCTGTTTCTCACCCATTCTCCTACCTCTGGTCAAGCCTCCAGTTGTCTTGAGGCTCCGCACTAGCACTTGCACAAAGTCTGTTGGCAGCCCAGCCCAATAACGATCTGACCGTCGCACAACATGAAGATCCTTTTCAAAAGATTTTAGTAGTCCAGGATGCTGTACAGATAACTTGCCCATACTCTGCAAGTACACATGAAGTGACTTGGTGTATAAGCTGTGCCCAGCAGCTGCAAGGTAAGGCAGCATTTCTTGTAATGCTTGCAGGTGCAGCTTCCAGTCTCCAGTGCGTTCTGATCTACTAAATCGGTGCATAATGGCAATCATGTCTATGTATTGGAGCCAAAGCTGCGCAGTGCGGCTGTTACTGAAAGAATCTTTCGTAGCAACTATTCTTTTTAGAACATTTGATGACTGCACACTGGAGAGCGATATGTTACCAGCAACCAGTCCATCGTATAAGTTAGCAGCCTCCCTCAGATCAATATCATGCGCAATATCTTTTCCATCGTGAGGACCTGCTGTGATATCTTCATTGTGTTTTTGAGCTGATGCTTTGTCTCCATGATCATTGGCGCACCATCTATTATTCTTGGATCGGCTGAAGCATTTTCAGTGTTACTGTCAGGCAACAATTCTTTGACAATACTGTCATCATGTTCCTCATTATGAACTTCCCAAATGAGCTCCTGATCAAGTTGTTCAACAGCATGACTTTGGCATGTGTCAGACATTGGAATGTCAAATGTTGTTACAGCGATCATGGTATTTAGTGCTGCATCTACTAGGTGACCGTAACTGCTCTACCATAAGTCTTGCCACTTAACATGTGGATACTGGCATAAACCTGCTCAAGTAGGCGCTGCAATCTGAATCCTGCCATGATTTGTCCAATACATCCCAGGAAGCTCATCAACATGTGGGAGCCATCCAACCTTAAAACGATATCATGCAGGTCACTGTTTTCCGGCTCGCTTTCTATGATTGTCAGTGCCTTCCACCATGGCTGATCGAACGTTATGACCGGTGTCACATCATAGCGTCTGACATGCTGGCATACAAATCTAAGGGTGGAGTGGATACAGGACGCATTTCCTGGGTCCATATCAATAATAGAGAAGAAAAGAACAGATGCTGGTCCTGGATATGGGCCATGGTGGACTGCCTGCATCATTCCCGACCAAGCTGGGCGTGGAGATCAAAGATGCAAGGAAATATTCCACAGAATGTCAACACCACCGTTTTCATAATTCTCCTTCTGCTGCAACTGAAGCCCTTCATATGTGAGGGACTGTAGCCCGGTGCATGCTGACATAAGGGTCTAATGTTGACACAACCAACAGCTGCAATATTTGCTGCAGTTAACAAAATTTTGGGAACCTATCTGGTGATTGTCTTTGCTGGGGTGATTGTGGCTATCATACTCATGCCATGAAATGTATTGAAACCATCAATTGTTCTTAGGTTTTGATCAACATTGTCAGCAATGTATTGGATGTTGTTCCCTTGGGTGAAATGTTAGATGTCAGTAACTTGATTTACAGCAGCACTACATTCAAACTTTTGTACTTCATGGTATGGGCTGCAGAAACCGTGCTCATTAAAGGAGAATGTAAAGGTTTCCTTTGACAGGCGCAGGTTGAAGAGACAAGCTTAAACAAATGTGTGTGTGTATATATTTACAATTTATAAAAGAAAATTAGATAACTGAAGATTAAGACAAGTGGATTTTCCGAAGTGTAAGGAGTATGCTCCAATAGCTTCACTGACGTTCCGTGTAACGTGTTGGCTTGTGCGTTGAATAATAGTTGCCCAAGGACTTGATCCAAGTAACCCTTTGGAGCAAGGTAAAACTTATGTAGATGCATATATTATGAACATATGAAACACTTTATGCAAAATTATGAGTTAATTCACATGAGAAAAGTCAACAGAAAAATCAAAACATGACAATTAGGAAATTATAAGAAAATTACAAAATTAGAAACTTGTAAAATATCAGCTTACCCTTTGAATACCTCTGGAAGAATTGATTGATTGATTTATTAAGTTTAATGGTGCACCAAACCAATGGGTTATTAACACCAGAACGGAGACAGTATATGCTGCGAGGTTAAGAGTTAATCACAAGTGTTCAGGGCATAATAAATGGGGAAAAAGGACAGGAGAGTGAGAGACCCATCACCTCTTCAGCCACAATAAATAAAGAAATAAAATTAATGAATGCATACAATTGGGACTTCATCAAAAAGCTGAATACAGGATGAGGAGGAAAGTATGGGCTGAAAATGGAACATAGTTGAAAGGGTAGAGTGAGATCTTGGCACGCAGTCCAATGACGCAAACGGGCAGCATTATATGCCGAACACTCAAGGAGTACATGGGAGAGGGTAAGTGCGGCATGACAAGGGTAACTAAAAGCAGGAGGGCTATTGATGAAGAATTGCTGGTGCGTAAGGCGACAAGTACCAAGGCAGAGCCTAGCCATGATCACCTGTTCTCGTCGAGATAAATTAGGTGATGGCCAATGGAGAAGAATTGAAGGGGCTCCTGTACAATAAGGGGCAGGAAGTGAATCCCAAACCTCCTGCCACCAACTTTGGACATGAGGCTGGAGGAGGGCCTGCACCTCATGAGAAGACAGTTTGAGCCGTACTCGAGAGCCAAAGATCGCTGCATTTCTGGCAGAAACGTCAGCAGCCTCATTTCCTGGGATACCCACACGGCTTGGTATCCAGCGGAAGATTATAGAGATATGGTTGGGAAGCAAATGTAGCAACCTTAAAATTCGGTGGATGAGGAAATGTGGAGAAGTGTTTCTTTCTAGGGCTTGCAGAGCGGAGAAGGAGTCAGAGCAGATAACAAAGTTGAGATGATGCAGCATGTTGCGAGAAATGTATTGAACTGTTCGAAAAATGGCATAAAGTTCTGTCGTAAAAATGCCACAGGTAGAGGGCAGCTGCCAAGATGTGGTGACAGTGTCAATGACAAAGCCAGATGCTGCTTTTCCATCTAGAAGTTTAGAACCACCTGTGTAGATAAATTGGGAGGCTGGCAAGGACTCTATAAGGGCAATGAAATGACTTTGTATGACAACAGAGGTTAACTGAGACTTTGAATACTTAAAGAGGTCATAACTGAAAGGGAATGGAGTTATCAAATAGAGGGGGAACAGCCCGCTGGAGTGTAGGTCATGAGCAGAAATGTTAAAAGCAGAGAAAATCCTTTGAGCAGCAGCAATGAAGGGCAAAAGATTGTGGCGTTGCAGATAAAATTGAACAAGTAAAAATCCAGGTACAACCGGCGGACAGGGTGATGAGCTATGCTGGAGGTGCGGATATGATAACGAAGACCCAACAGTAAACGGCGAAATTGTAAAGGCATGATAAGAGCTTCTGCTTCCAGGAGGTCCACCCGGGTGCAGCGCAGTGCGCCCACAGCAAGTCGAATGCCTCGATAATGGAGCCTATCCAATTTAAGGAGATAACAAGAAGCAGCAGGAGAATATAAGAAACTTCCATAGTCAATTCTTGATCGAACCAGAACTTTGTACAGCTGGAGTAGGATCCCCACGTCGTGTTGGAGAGATATCCCAGGATAGAAAGAGGCTTGGTACATCGATTTTTGATGGAGTCAATGTGGGACTTCCAGGTCAGACCTTGATCGAAGACCATCCCTAAAAATCTATATTCAGTTACTCGAGCAATGGAGCAATGGGAAAGGAGTCTAAATGTAGTGGACGATGGTCAAGAATAGGGCGTTCGGTGAAGATCATATACTTCGTTTTCGCAACAGAAAAATTCAATCCCCAGTCATGAGACCAGTCAATTAAAGCGTCTAAAATATCCTGAGCATATTGTAAAGCCTCATGGAGGTCACCTGAAGGTACCTAAAAGGCACAATCATCAGCAAACATGGAGTATGAGACAGAAGGGGCTGCAGCGAAGATGTCGTTGATCATAATCAGAAAATGTGTGGGGCTAGGCTAAGTACACTGCTTTGAGGAACCCCTGTCTTAATCTCAAAAGTCTCTGAGAGATGGCTATCAGAATATACTGATATACGTCTCTGCAGCAAGAAGTTGGCAATAAGGTTAGCTAAATGGCCACGCAGTCCCAGATTGTGTAATTTAAGCAGAAGACCATGATGCCAGATTGAGTAAAATACCTTGGAGATATCAAGAAACATAGCCACAAGGTATTCACCCCGTAAGGCAGTCTCCCGTACACCACATTCCAGACGGTAAGTGCATCATAAGGGGAAAAGCCCCTGCGGAAACTACTCTGGTGGAAATCTAAAAGAGAGCTATCCTCCAGATAAAGAAGAAGCCGCCTGTTGACCATCCTCTCAAAGACTTTGCACAGGCAGCTGGTGAGAGTAATAGGGCGGTATGAATGAACATCAATTGGAAGCTTTCGAGGCTGAGAAAGCGGAGAATCAGAGCTGACTTCCACTGAGTAGGGAAGGAGTCAGTAAGCCAAAGCGAGTTATAGAAGCGTAAAAGCTGAAGCTTACCAGAAGAGCTCAGGTGTTGCAAAAAGAAATAATGGATACCATCCTGTCCAGGTATGGAAAAACTATATATGCTTACAACATGGTATCGTATGTGGTACCTTTACTTCTTCATTAAATATAAATTATTAATTAATTGAATTAAATATCTATACAAAATTGCCTCGGGATTGGTGACATAGCCTATTGGGAATGAAAATAATTGCCATACATACATAGAACGCAATATGGAGGCATTGGGCCCACCCAACCACAAGAAAAATTTATTATTTCGTGTTCAAAATTTTCCACTGCTGACTCATGAAAATTACTTCGAGAAAAGAGTCAACGAACTTTGTAAAATCAGCAGATTCTTAAGCGAACGATTTATATTTTGTGGTATTCTGAGCTGCTGATATTAAGCCCTGCTTTTAAACAATGAAGATGTACTTTATCTTCCTATAAGTTCTGAGTGAATAACATGTGATATAAACCTAATAACGCAAAAGGATAGGCCTATACCTTCAGGAATTTAAATATAGTGACTGCCTATATTAATTACATCAAATCAACTCGTTGTGTAACTCCATCGTACCGCGGCCCTACATCGAAAAACATCGTCGCGTCCTACGAACAGAAGCGAGGCTCAACGAAATAATAAGGTAAGGTAATTTCTTTGTTTACCATTAGGCAGCGCAAATACCGAAGGCAAAATAAATTTAACGAGGTCCTTTGAAGATCTACACATACATAACTCTCTAACGAAAAAACGTAGGGCTTTTGTCGTTAACTCTCCACTGAAATCTGCTGGAAATTTCCAACGGATGAGGGTAACAGGCAATGAACCCGCTGCCCTACAGAATGATGTAGAGAGTTGAACAACTCAGGTAGAGTGAATAGTGTTATAAACTTCCCCATTATCAGAGCGAAAAGAGATATGCGAGAGCTCAGCTTCGGCCATTCTATAAACAAAGGGTTCAGTAGTTTCGAATGCTGTTGACAGTAGCAAAGTGCAAGATGAGCATGTTGCAGACCACTGCCGGGTCCGAGTATGGAATGCCATCTTTAACTAAGACCTTACGTGGCAACATAGAGGAGGAGCCTTGAAAGGCCCGGATTTTTCTCCAGACTGCAGTATGGGTGCACCAAAGGAGATGTTGTTAACATCGTTCCTCCAAGAGGTTCTCTTTGCTAATTTTACAGTGTGCCGAGCAAGTGCTCGAGCATGTTTGTAGTTGATAAAGAGACGTGGAATTGGGTTCTTTTGAAAGCTACGGAGCTTACGTGACAAACCAGCAGCTTCACATTCAGCAGTCCACCATGCTGCATTATACTTAGGATTAATGGTAGTTGACTTCAATGGAACAGAGGCAGAGGCAGCTGTGAGCATGGAGGTAGAAATGGCTGTACAATCCAGATTGGCATCAGGAGAGGGAGGATGCAAGTTGGCATAAGCACTCCAGTCAGCTTTTTTCAGATCGAAGCGAAAACGTTGTTGAATGGGAGGAAGGGAGGATGTAGACTGCAGAAAGATAGGGAAATGGTCACTATCACAAAGGTCAGAGGATACGGACCACTGGAACTGGTGGGCCAGTTGTTGACTACAGTA
Organism: Bathynomus jamesi; assembly: GCA_023014485.1. Taxonomy (NCBI): domain Eukaryota; kingdom Metazoa; phylum Arthropoda; class Malacostraca; order Isopoda; family Cirolanidae; genus Bathynomus; species Bathynomus jamesi. The sequence continues at coordinate 1,442,064 of JAJOZX010000066.1, read as the reverse complement.
CAACTGGTCAGCTCATTGAAGGAGAACGTCCCTGTAGCATCAGAGAGGTAAGTGGGGGTGGGCAAATTAAACAAAAATAAGTTGTCCAAAAGGAAGTCAGGAAGGAGGACCCTTCTCTCGTCACAAAAGGACGAGCCCCAACAAGAGTGATGGGCATTGAAGTCCCCTAATAAGATGAAAGGAGTTGGCAGTTGTTGTCCAAGACCATCAAGCAACTGTTAGGTAAGAGAAAAGCCGGGGGACATATACAAAGAGCAGACCGTAGTCGCTCTACCTGTACTGCAACTGCTTCGAGTGGGGTATGTAATGGGAGGGGAGTGCCAGGAAGAGGGGCATGAAGCAGTAAAGAAACACCACCCCATGGGCATTCCTACTTTTTCTATAGAATGTGTAGTGTTTGAAATAAGGGGAGAATGGTTGCGATAGGCGAGTTTCCTGTAAGGCAATTAAGGCAGGAAAAAAGGTGCTAATTAAGTTCTGCAGCTGGGGTAGTCGTGCACGAACGCTCTTGACATTCTACTGTATAAACATGAAAATTAAAGGGTGAAGAGGAGACGCATCCCCTCGGCGGAAGTAAGTTTTTTATTCGGAACAAGATTATTTGTATTAGTATAGGAGGCAAGTCTGTTAACAATATGTTGAGGGGATTTATTCTTGGACATAAGGTCACGAACATCCTCCACCAGCTGCCAATACTTGGAGCTGGTGAGACCACTGACAGCCCGAAGGCTCTTAGAATGAGGAGGTTGAGAGGCAGACTGGGAAGAGGGAGACGGGCCAGGAGGGGACAAGGAAGACAAATGACCGTATGGAAGCGAAGATGTGTCTCTGACAGTAAATGGATGGGGAGATGGAATTGTAGGAGGAGCAGAAGAAACCGGAGGGCATGCCGGGGAAGGCGAAGGCCTGGGTCTAGGCTGGACAGGTGGAGTTGGGGGAGAAGACTGAGCTGAAGGGAGCTGGGGTGGGTCTGTTCTGGCTACCTGGGAAAATGACCTATCCAAGACTGAACATTGCCGCTTTGCCTCTGAGAAAGAGACATTATTCAAACATTTGTATCGCACTATAGCCTGCTCCTTCAGGTAAACTGGGCAAGTGGAGGAGAAGGCGGGATGGGGAGCATGACAGTTTGCACAACCATCCGGACCCTCACAATCTGGAGAGGAGTGAGATCCCCCCACACCTCCCACAGCTGGCCTCATTCTGACAGACATCTCGGCCATGACCAAATCGTTGACCCTTAAAGCAACGCAGAGTTCTCGGAAAGAAATGCTCAACAGTATAACTGAGGTAGCCACAATAGATCTTAGTAGGGAGAACCTTCCTACCAAAGGTAAGTACGAAGGCCCTAGTAGGAATCCTGTCCTTACCTCGTGTAAGTCGTCTCGCATCCAAAACACCGCAAGATTTTAGTTCCTCCAAAATATCCTCAACTGAATCAACTAGCAATTCTGGTGCACGAATAATGCCTTGTATCGTATCAAACTTGGATGCCAGTTCTACCTTAATATTGTACTGGTCCTTCAAGAAGGAAGTTGCATTAAGAAGGGTTCGCAGCTGAGATGGAGAAGCAGTCTGCAGTAACAAACTACCACTCCTACGGTATTTGACAGACCTAACCTCCCCACAAAGGGCCTCAATACCCCGCTTAAAGGCAAAGGGACTGAGCTTAGTGAGCTGAACATTATCAGAGACAGCAGTCATATAGACATATGAAGCGTAAGAAGGAATTTCATGATGTTGGTCACGATGCAGGAGAGGCTTTGTCTTGAAAGGAAGCGTAGGGGCAACTTTTATCGCAAAACCGGACTTAGAACCAAGAACCTCACAATCACCGGAAACGGGACGCCCATTAGCATGCCCACCCAAAGGGGGGCCAGTGCTTTGGACAACAGAGGTAGTGCTAGTAGTAGAGGGCAGGGAAGCTAACACTGAAAAGGAGTTTGAAACAGGCACAGTAGTGAAAGGAACTGGTATGTGACTTTGAGATTTCTGTGAGCGCTTAGAAGTGGGAACATCCTTAAGGCAGTCTGAGGACCTACCCTTTTCTAATGCCTGAAAGCCATCCGAATCGCAATGCACTTCGGCAGAAACAATAAACGACTGGAGGCCAGAAGCACCCCCATCCTCAGATGGGGCTGCTTGTGAAGACGTATGTAAGAGCTGATCGAAAGACGGTAGGATATCCAAACTAACCAGAAAGACCTAACCGAAGGCTAGGCCTGGCCCTGGCCAAAGCCTAGAAGCCAGACCCTCTCCCGAAAAAAAAAAGAAAAAAGAAAAGGAAAAGGACTAATAGGGATCCAGCTAATTCAGCACACAGTCGAAATAAGACGATTAAGTATATCTACACAAACATAAACCAGGGGAAAAGCCCGGCTTAGAAATTAGCGAAATCACTGAAACACGTCCTATCAGCACGATTGACCGCTTGTCGTACATCCGATTACCACAAAGTTTCACCGAAAATAAGGCTCTCTCTGGAAGAATGGTCGGCTAGTTTGCCGTGTGGTTGATGATTACAGTTTCGTCTTCATAATTATATGGTTAACTGACCAACCACAGACAAATGGCCACGCCCACTAATCAAGAAAATCTACAAGGGTCAATTACTTACAGAGACAATGAGGAATGTGGATGCAAAATGACTGCATCTACACAGCCAATCCCAACTTCAGCTGAGCAACCAAAACTCTAGGTCGAATTGCCTGCATTATTGCTTGACCTACAGATGCCACCTTCTTATCATTATGGTTTCACATAAACATTAATTGCAGAAGAGTCTGCAAGGACTCCGGGAGGAATGAAATGGCTTTATCAGCAGATGACATTTCACTTGAATTGGAATACACTTCCTTTGATTGCAACAAATTGTTTGAATGACCTAAAATTTAGGAGTGTTTCTCGACACTCACAATAATCTTCAAAAAATGAGCTGGATCAGACAAGAAATAAAAAGAAAAAGGTTTGAAATTTTATTTCTTCACCCACTCCGTAATTAAAATAAATTGACATCATGCGTTTAAAGTAAGGCAAAAACCGGTGTTACAATGCGTTGATTTTTCATGAGTTTAATGGGATATTCTACATAAAATTAGCAGTTGAATGAGGCCAAACGCGTTTCTGTTGAAATTTGTGGTGGATTCGACTTATTTTTGGAGAGATTGACTGAACTAATATACAGTATTTCCCGGTTCTACCAGTGAAGATGGTGAGAGCCTCACCGAAAGAATAAAATGTTTGCTCAAGGACTTTTCTTCCAGTTCCTTATTAAGCTTAGATTTCCATCCACAAAACAGTTTAGCATTATACGTAAATACATCTGCATGTCACGTATATGTGCCTACATATATATTTTTTGTTGCATTTGATGTATATCATCAACGTATATGAATAGATTAATAAATTCTGTCAGTGATATTTTTTTTATTATTGTTGTTGTTATTATTTTGTATGATTAGCCTTCAATTTTTTTATGCAGGAAGGATTAGGCAAGAGCAATTGCCCATAAAAGCCCCCCCGCCCCCATAGGAGAAGAAGAGAGCCAAAATCAAGGTCCAGGTTTTTCTGATGCCTAGACACTTTGCGTTTGAAAGATGTGAGGTCAGAGACAGGAGGAAAGATGGATTGAGGAAGATTGTTCCAGAGTTGACTGGTTCAGTAGCTGAAAGATTGAAAATACAGATTAACCCTTGCATTAGAAAGTTGGACAGTAAAAGGAATGAGAAACTGTAAAAGGTCTGGTGCTACGTGCTCTCCTTAAAGGAGGAAGCATGCAGTTAGAGAGTACAGAAGAGCAATGTCCGTTATAATAGCGATAGTAAAGAGAGTGAAGCAACATTGCGGCGATGAGAGAGAGATTGAAGACAGTGAGTAAGAGGCTGTGAATTGATGAGACGAAAGGCCTTTGATTCCACCCGGTCAAGAATGGCTGTGTGGCTTCAGCCACCCCACACATGAGAAGCATACTCCATACAGGGGCGAAAAAGACACCTGTACAAAGACAGCAACTGAGTGGGGGTGAAGAAACTGCGGAAGCGGTAGAGCACAACTAATCTCTTAGAAGCTGTTTTGGAAAGAGCGTATATGTGATCTTTCCAGGAAAGTTCACGAGAAAAGGAAACGCCAAGAATGTTAAGAGAAGAGGAAGGATTGAGTTGTGTGTTGGCCAGAAAGGAAGTTAGGGATGAAGGCAAAGATAGAAGGATAGAAACCGAAGGAGGGCAGTTTGGAAATTAAAGATTTATGCCAGACGCCATCAAAAGCTTTTGGTATGTCAAGCGCAATAGCAAAGGTTTCACCGAAATCTTGAAATGAGGATAACCAAGAGTCAGAGCAATATGTAAGATCAGCAGCAGAGCGTCCCTTGTCGAACCTATACTGAGGATCTGAAAGAATATTGTGAGAAGAGGTGTTTAAGAATCTTCATATTAAGGATAGATTCCAAAACTTTGGAAAGACAAGAAATCAAAGCAACTGGACGATAGTTGGAGGGTCGAGAGCGGTCACTCTTCTTTGGGATAGGCTGAATGAAAGCGAACTTACAGCAGGAAGGAATAGTACCATGCTATATATGTTTCATAAATCAAAAACTGTATATGTATATGTATATTAGAATATATCATTCTCTTTTTCACGTATCGTACACAAGCAGAAAACAATAAAAATTGAATTCAAGTGAATTACATATATTAATTGCAAACGTTTTCCTTCCCTCTTCAACCAATCTGCACCAAACTCTCAGGTATGTGGGCAACTGGGTTGTTTTCCTGCATAAAAAATATAACAATGAATTACAGTAGATAAGGTAACACAATCCATAAAGAGGCAAGAAAATAAATAAAATCAGTTAAAAGAAATCGGATCACCTGAAGATCCGTCACCCCAGCCCTTTTTAATTAGCTTTATAAGGCTAACTAACGAAAATATCACGACCTAACCTAACCAATATATACACACACACACATATTATATATATACTTATATACACATATATACACATATATATATATATATATATATATATATATATATAATATATATATATATATATATATATATGTTAACTCCTCCGTCTATGGCCTTGGTTGGTTCGAAGTCGACGGGGGTTCTGGTTAGGAGGCAGCAACGGATTTGTTAATCGCAGTAGTTTCGCCTATACTACTCTCCGAGTTCTTCTGTAGTGGTTCGGAGGATTCTGGGAAAACTTACTAAATGGTCTGACGGTTCCCCGATTCTTCTTATAACGTATCGGGAAATTATTTTTCTCTATTTTATTAACTGAGTTCTCTGAAGAGAGCACGGCTCAGAAGATAAAAAACTTTCTTTTACTGTAATTTAGTGCTAAAATGTACAGGTAATACTCAGCCTTTGAGTCTAATTCTAAATTTATAGGGGGAGAGGTTCGACCTCTTTCGACCATGGCTCAGGCCGGAATTTAAAAAGGAGGAGTGCTCCAACCTCCTCGCTGAAGGGCTGCTAAGACAGGAGTGATTGAATTTACAATAAAAGAATTAAATAAGTCTAAATTTTGGGGTAGTGCATTTGAAGGTTAAGTTCCCCCCTTTAACTGGAGATCTAAACACTTCTTGGAAGTTAAGCATAATTTAAACACATATCAGAATTTTGAAAGATTCCAAAATAAAACGAAAAAATGAATAACCAAAAAAATAATACTAATATCGCCTAGTATATATTCCTAAATGGCGACATAATGTCGGAGTAGTACACTAATACATTGAGTACAATCCCAAGTACATCACTGAGTACATTGTAATTTTGGTTTATTACAACTATGATTATAATTATAAATTAATTCACATTCGCTTATTATCGTTAATTACAGTTTCATTAAAGTACATTAATTACATTACATTATATTAAATTATTACGTTTAATTACAATTTTAGCAAATTGTTAATTGACATAATACTGAAGTAATCTAAATAGGTGATACAATTTATATAATGAAGGAGAGTTAACCGTTGTCCTATAATTTAAAGGGGATTAAGAGCAATGGTATATATTTATAGTTAACAATAATTACGCAAAATTATGTCAAATATTATTAGAACCTGGGTGGTTATCAGAGTTTGAAAGTCTAATTAGCCAGCGATGAGGAAAGCGGAGAAAAATACGGTGTACTTTTCATTAGAAGTACACGGACATTTATGATAACGTAATACATAAGTAATATAGAATTTGAATGACAATTAGGTAGAAATAGTAAGTACAAGTAATGAGAACGGGGATAACTATATGAAGTAAGCAGATAACGAACCAGTGGCCTGGCAGTGAAACAATACAGTATATTATAATAATATAGCATAACATCTTAACGTTATAAATCGGTAGCAGAAGCAAGAGAGAAGATTTCGAATCCAGATGCTTGCTTTTGGTGACGTCATCGGAATTCGAACACCTTGAATCAGCATGAATGAGCAGCTTGCGAGAGGTGAACGCACTTAAAAGAAAAAGTAAAAAGAATACATGTGGACGTATTTACGTAATCATGATCATCAGGGAACATGTACGAATGCACAAAGTATTGTACACATATCGGTGCGTAACACAATAGGTTGTGTGCGTAATATAGACACGAGTAAACATGGACTGATAGGTTGATAGGGCATCAGTGGACAGTAGGTAGGAGAATGAATAAGTAATAAAATTAATAAAGGATAACGGTCAAGATAAGATATGGACGTATGGATGAATATGGTCGAATAATAATATTTATACTACATAACACCAGACAGGACACAACATAAATAATGACTTATAGAGAATGAAGTTTTTATTATTATAATTATTAAAGAATTTATCGTACATTGAATACGAAAGATATCCACATACTAAACACGTGATTCAGTATTTGAGGTATGGAGTGAAACTGTTAATTAAATATATATACTTATACGAGTATACAGTAAATATTAACGAATATTAAAAAAAATTAAACAATTCACCAATTATTTGGCAAAAATAGAAAGCAAATCAAAATTTTATCCAAACTCGCGTGAGGCGACTTTGGTTCTTATGTAAAAATGAATATTTGAATATAAAGATTATGTACATATAAGCATATAAGAATATACAGGATTATATATAGATTATATAGGAATTATTCATTGTTCATTTTTACACACACACATATATATATTATATATATATATATATATATATATATATAATATATATATATATATATATATATATATATACACACACACACACATATATATACACATAAATATACACGCATATATATATATATATATATATATATATATATACACACACATGCGCCTCGGTGGTGTAGTGGTTAGCGTCGCTGACTACGAATCCATTGGCCCCGTGTTCGAGACCCAGTGACGGCAGCCGGCGCGCAGCAAAACCCAGCTGTTCATCCTTCCACACAATAAAGAAAGTGGTTGTAGATAAATGCGTATCCTGGGTGGCCTAGTGGTTAAGATGCTGGGGCTACTGGTGGGGCGTGGTTCGGATTCCACGTTAAACTGTAGATCTAAGGTGGAGTGAAAAGCTTGACCTTCGTCAGAATGAACAATTCGGGCGAAAGCTAACGAAAGGTTATATATATATATATATATTATATGTTTTTGTAAGTATATATGTTAAAGGGAACCTGTGTAACTTGAGATTTCATGTAAGGTTAAGTCGTGATATTTTCGTTCGTTAGTTTTAACGAAAATATCAGGACTTCACCTAATCGATCGTCAAGTGTGTGCAGTTGACTTAACCGCGCATTCAGTTACCCAGGCATTCGATAATTTTCCATTAGGTTTAACGAAAATATTACGACTTAATCTTACAATTCACGTGAGGTTACTGAAAACTCGCCTATCTCTGAAGGACATGAGGCAAGCTCGGCTTATGACCTCCAGCTTCATTGTCTTAATGAGGTTCAAATCTTGCCGATTGATCTACCACGCGCCAAAAATACGTCTGTAACGAATTTGGAAAGGATTTGCCATTCTTCCCTTCCCACTAAAGGGAGTTGGTCCCTCGCCCTTTGGGCAGCGTGGTGGGCTGTAGCTTTCTGAGGAAAGCAGAGCTTGTGCCTCGTCCTTTTGGCGGTCAGTCCACTCATTTTTTTTTTCGTGAAATGACTATCCAAGCAAGTGTAGTGACACACCATTGAATTCTATTTTACGTTGCATTGTAAAAGAAATCTAATATTATCCTTGTGAAATAAAGACTGATAAAGGTAACATGTCATCTTTACACTTCCACGTGAGATTTAGAAACATTCCATTCTCTCAACGGACTGAGGGAGGGGACGCCAGTGACCGAAGGATTACATTGTCGTAACACGCAGACAGATAATCTTATGTTTAATCTACTGAAAAGAAGAACCGTGGAGGTCAGCAAACTGAGTTACCCAAATGTAGGAGATGGTGGAGAACAGATATCATCCGACATGCCACCCCGACTTATGAGCGCAGGACAAATGAGCGCCGACAAATTAGCGCCGACAATTGAGCGCAAGACAATGGAGCGCAATCGGGAGTACGCAACTCAGTACCAAAAGGTACAGTACTGGCTCCACTTCTGTTTATTATCATGCTGACAGATATAGACAGTGGAGTAAACAGCAACAGTATATTAACATCCTTTGCAGACGATACAAAGATCAGCAGAAAAATCAGCGACGTAAATGAAGTGGAGGCCTTGCAGAGGGACACGAACAGAATATACAAATGGTCAGAAGACAACAACATAACATTTAACACCGAGAAATTTCAGCTCTTGAGATATGGTAGAAAAGAGGAACTTAAACAGACTGCATATTATGCTCCAGATAGACAGGAAATTCAGAGAAGCACGAAAGCGATCGATCTGAGAGTAATAAGACCGATGATGTGAAATTCGAAACAAAATCAGATAGCTATAAATAAAGCAAAAAGAGTCGCGCGACAGGTACTAAGAACGTTTAAAAGAAGGGACAGGACAGTAATGATTCCCCTGCTAAAACCACTGATTATACTTTGAATACTGCTGAGTTTTGACGTCCTCATATAAAAAGGAAGAAACTAATAAACTAAAGGAAACTCAGAGATATTTCACAGCAAAGATTGATGGCTGCAAAGAGCTGTTGGAAAAGACTACGTAAACTAAATCTGTACTCCCTGGAAAAAGGAAGAGAGAGATACACCATAATCTACATGTGGAAAATGATCAAAAAACTGGTACCAAACCTCAAACTAAACCCAATTACCATTCAAACAACACTGGAAAATAGGAAAGGCAGGACGTGTAGTGTTCCCAAATTAAAGGCCCGACAATGGACCTCCTCAACACTGAAGAAAAATAGCTTGGTTGTCAGGGGGCCAAGACTTTTTAACCAGCTTCCAAAGGACCTCAGAAACGTTACAGGGGTCAAAGTTGAATCTTCAAGAGAAGACTAGATGCCTGGCTCAGAACGGTACCAGATGAGCCGGGTGTACCTGGCTATGTACGGTGGAGAGAACAAGAAAGAAACTCGCGCCTCCACCAAGCCAAACTTAGAGGCGGGGCCACCAGCTTAACCTTCGTGTGAAGAGAGACCAACGCACGGAACAGCAATGAGGTTAACGAGGTTTTACACATTTATTGGCGAAACGTTTCGGTCCACTCCATCTGCAACTCTTACCATCCAGGTTAGTCCTTTTAAAATTTTTATTCTACTGTTTTATTTTTAATGGGTTTGACTTTTATTGTTTTATTGTCTTATAATCCAGAAAATTTTTGAAGCTATTTTTTAAGCATTTTGCTTATTGTATTACGTTTTATATGATAACTATGTACACGATCTTACATTTTTCATTACTTTTATTTCTTTAGCTATATTATTGATTTTTTTTTGTTTTTTCTAATTTTGATGCTTTCATTTAGTCACTGAAGATTGACCCTGAGTGGACCGAAACGTTTGGCCAATAAATGATGAGAGTCGTATCTCTTGTCTTTATATTCCTATTGAGGATAAGATTCCCAAAGAACACTTCCATTGTAACTATATATATATATATATATATGTTACACACAGACCGTGCAGGGAACAAGGAACTCTTCTGGGAAATTAAATCCACTATAGTTCGAATAAGTAATGGTAAATGACAAATACTATAGTTTTTCTTTTTCATGGTGTTAGCCCGACGTGGGCAATGGGTTTTAGTTTGAGTACCATCGATTTTCACAGGGGGACCAACTCCAAATGAACTTATGGACCCCAAGACATTGACATATTCCCCACATGCTTTACTGCTGATTGTAAGTACACATTATTATCTCTCACTCTTTCGCCTTTGTATGTACTACCTTCTTTTAGACCCATATATTTCAAATTTTGATTCATCTGTCCACATAACCTTCGCCCAACCAGTCGACGTCCAGTGGGCATGATCTCGTGCATATTTTCTTCTCTGAGACTTGTTTCCTTCACGTAATTTTACGAGAAGAAAAATATATTGTTAGGGAAATTGCTAAACCAAATAACATTTCTGTGAAAGGGGTATGGGGCACTATCAAATGCTATCTTCAAACACCCTTGTTTGGGGAAACTCCGCTGACAACGCATTAAGTGGTATCTTTGCCATCCAAAAACGAGCAATAAGGTTATTATCTGATGCTGATTTCCTTGATCACTCTAGTGCTTTATTTAAAGAGCTAAACCTACTAAAGTTCAACGATATAACCAAACTGGCACATTTTAGTTTTATTTACAAGTGGAAGAACAAAATCATTAATTTACAATGGGTAAATAGATATTTTATAACTCATCAAGATATCCACTCGTATCAGACCAGAAATAGATCAAAGCTTGTTATACCTCAATTTAGATTGTCTTCATCTCAAAAACTACCCATTTTCATTGGATTGAAACTATGGAAAGACTTAAATGCCGATATAAAAAATATTGTGAATGTAAATTTGTTTCGAACCAAGTTGAAATCCCGATTAATAATGGCAAACTAACAAAAATCTAGGATTAATGTCCATTACTATTGTTTACTAATTATTAATTTCTCGTGTGTAATCTAGTATTAAAAACACATTTCTTGGGATTCTTCAGTTCTTATCTCTCATGTATAATATTGGTTTCTTTGTATGGTATTGGTATAGTGCCTTCAATGGTGACCTTGTATTTGCCATGTCAGTAGTGATAATTTAAGATTACTACATGTTTTAACTATTAATAATACTTATTTTCTTATTTATTTATTTATTATTAATTAATAACAACTAGCTGTTTATTTTTAACAAGAGCCCAGTAAAGCCTAAAGCTTAAGGGCCAAATTAAATAAAATAAATAGTCGAGCTTCACAATTATTTATGTCATTATAAATTGAAACGAATGTATTTATTTTATTATTAATAAAGGGTATTCAATTCAATTATTCAATTCAAAAAGGGTCAACTAAAGACAACCAACAAAAAGGAAGGCCAAGAAAAATAAAATCTCAAGACCAGTACTTTAAGATTACATGCCTGAGAGAGAGAAGACAATCGAGTCGTGATGTCCAGCAGGTCTTTAACGTTTCGGCCGAGTAGTAGAAGCCGCAAAAGGTTAGAGTGCAGGAATGTTGCAAGTGATTACGTAATGTTGCAAAGAGGGTGGGGGTTGTTGCAAAGGGGGTGGGGGTGTTGCAAAAACAAAACAAAAATTCCAACCAAAGAGGCCTTTGTTGCCAACCGGGGTTGCAAGGGGCATGCAACTTGGAGGCGGAGTTTCCCCCAAGCTATTCCTCCCAAAGGGCCAGAAAGGAGAGAAAGGAGGAGAGAAAGGAGGAGAGGTGTTCACCTGGCAGGAGCCAAGTGCATATTAAGACTTCAGCCGAGTAGGCGTTGTTTCATAGGCTCCTAATCAGCCAGTTGGCTTAGAAGGCGTAAATGGCTTGAGTTGCCAGATAGCGCCATGTATTCAGTTTGTGCTATATATTTAATTCTAATCGAAGACTGAGTTGCCAGATACCATTGTATACATTATTATAGACTCCTAATCAGCCAGTTGGCTTAGAAGACGTAAATGGCTTGAGTTGCCAGATAGCGCCATGTATTCAGTTGCCAGATACCAATTTTTAGCATTATTATGGTGAGTTGTCTCACTAAGCAATTAAAAGATTTCGTTCCATCAGATACCACTGCTCAGATACACAGTTGCCCGATTGTACCATTTATTTAGTTGGTTTAGAATTCCGCTAGTAGGTTTAGAAGGCGTAACATGTTATAATTAGAATTAAGTAAAACAACATTGCATCATTCTGTTTATTATAAATATATAGAAAATAAATATACATTTCAATAATAATTGAGGAATATGCATATAATCAAAAAAATACACACACACACACAATTATGGAGATATATACAAATAAATATACATTTCAATAATAATAGAAATATGCATATAATCATAACAGTACAGGAGAAATATCACACAAATATGTTAATATATTTCACTTTTTTTTCAATATACTAAACTCGCACTTAATCGAGTTTACAATTACATCATTATTGCTCTGCATTACGCAGTATATGCGGTTTAATAATATTTCACCGCTTAAAGTATAGGGAAAACTGTATTCGATATGAAGGGCTTTCATATCGTTCAGTACTATTTTTGTTCCCACTTTACAACCGGTTGGTAAGTCCTCTTTAAATACGTCTAGAATACAATCAAAACCACGCACAAAGAGTTCATCGTTAGCTACATTATTAAACACAAGTATATAAACACGCTTTTCCAATCGAGGGTTTATTTCTACCGACTCGAGCTTTTCAATCGTGAACTCACTCAACATAGCGGCAATTGAAATAATCTTCTAAATCGTTACGACAACTGCGCGTTATATGAAGAAATAGTTCTTCAGGGTGAACGGTGTAGGTGAGCTCAGCCTTGTACCGATCAATTGCTTTGTACCAAAGTTCATGGTATTTCAAAGAGTCTAAACTTTTTAAATAAACGTCCAGCTCTAGACCATTCTCACCAGCCCTACACTCGGTAAACCTATCGAGCAGAGCGGTGTATGCGTATTCAAGTACTGTATCAAAATAAAGCATATCCGTAACACGCGCGTCTAATATAGGTTTCAGCTTGCGGAATCCGACGATTTCAAACATTCTGTCGAGGATGAAACGGTTTCGCGTAGGAACAAGAGCGTTATTATCAGAAGCATTCTTCCACATCAGCCGTATATCAATGCACGGCCGAGCCGATCGTTATTTATACACAACGTACATACAACGGCGTATGAGGGTGCGTCACTAATCTGCTCTCTTGTACCTACGTTAGCAGGTATTTTATAACGATCTTCACTCCACTTCTCAACTATCACGAAGATTCTATTCATCTCCTCGACACTTAAATAAACCCGTTTGTTTGTTTGTCTACATTCCGTTTCCAGCACATAGCTAACGGTACCGGATTTACGCCTGAACACGCGCAACGATTTCGTCACGGACACATCGTACGAGGCGTCGAGAATGCTGCTCAAAGGAAGTTCCATCGTATTCGAGGAGCGCACGTCCACTCGGTTCAAGCTCTGAGATAACTATGAGCCGTGTGAGGCACGCAGGTAGGCAGGAACGGTTGGACGGGCGGCTGACTCGATGATACGTGAATGGGCTTGTTCGTATGATCCGCTAGTCGCACCGAATTGTTGTACATATTTGTTTTTCCGGTACAAGAATTAATTTCATCACTACCAGACTACGCACCAGACAGTTTCCCTCAGGATAAGAACTAGGCACATTTTATGTTTTACTAAACATCTTCACACTCCGGCGCACTATTTGAGAGGAACATATGCTCATATTTTTCCTTTCTGCCCATCAAACGATACTCGTCTCTAAAGGCTGTTAAAAACTCACGCAGGGCACTAGCCACAACTTCACTACGAACCTCATCATGATATACATTAATACAGTGATAAAAATACTTAAGATTGTCCATGATTACGAGATTCACATTTTCAGTCGTAGGGTATGAGTAATCGACATGGTGTAGCATGACGTAATACCGCTTGTCACACCACCCATCCGCAAGACTCATTATCCATACCTGCTGCTTCTCTTCTGCACGCGTTGTTTCTTTTACTTCACGGTATATGTGAGACTTTATAAAGTTTAGCTCTGCAGCATACTTCAGCACATCGTCTGTGCAACGAAAGCCTTCAACGGTCTCACCAGAACATCCGATCCGCAACGTCGATCGTGGTTGCGGCTTTATAGCAGTACTCTTAGCACGTATGTTTACTGTACAAAATACACAGGCCCCAAAAATTTGGTTGCCTACGGTCGTGGAGCGTGCCCTTAAACTAGCTGTAGACTGTGAACTTGAATTTGACTGTAATATGGTCCTGAAGAGTTCAGAAGCGTAGAACAGGAGATGAATGTCCGGATAGTTGTATTTGGGCTGGATCATCGTCGTAGGACTGTGTATGTTTTTAAAAGCTGTGTGAGAGATCGTACAAGACCCCTACTTATTTTAGGATTGTCAGGGACAACGTATCTCCCCATCCGTAATATAAGGTGGCTTTACGCGAGTTATGACAAAAGTCGAAAATATGGGAGACATCATGATTTGTGTAAGGGGTGCCTCAAGTTTGCGGATGATATAGTGAGACATTGTAAAGAATGTCACATGGTATGTGAGCAGTGTAAAAGCACCAAATGTGAAAGCCGTGTAGTTCAAGCTGAGAAGAGAGACTGTGATGTGTGTAGACGCACATTTTTCAATAATAACTGTTTTGATTTCCATAAATCAATTGGCACGTGCAGGAAAATGAGAATCTGTGAATGTGGTATGTTTCACACAATGGATAATTGGGGGAAATTTAAGCACAAGTTTGACGAAATTCACTGTCCTACATGCCAGGAGGAATATAAGGCGGATGGAGTGAAGCATGTATGTTATATGAAAGATGCTAAGCCTAAAAATAACCCTTGTATAACTGTATACTACGATATAGAAACATATACGAACGCTGAAACCAAAGAGGTAATTCCACATTTACTTGTGAGCCAGACCATCTGTGATGAGTGTATGGGGATCGAATGTGACGAGTGCCCCAAATGCGGTAAACGGACAAACGTTTTTAAAACGAATGTCCGCGATAGTCCTGTGAAACTATTTGTGTCCTATATTGTCAAGTTAGCCGACAAGTTAAAAAAAATGACTGTGTATATTCTCGCCCATAACGGGGCAAAGTTTGACACGCAGTTCCTTTATAAGGAGTTGCTTGAACACGAATCCTCTGAGATATTTACAGGTGATCCATTGAAAAGAGGCAACAAATTAATACAGATGCAAATAAGAGTCAATGTACAACTTAAAGACACTTTATTATTCACACCTTGTAAATTAGCAAAGCTACCCAAGGTGATGGGAGTAGCAGCTGAAGTTTCCAAAGGATACTTTCCTTACACTTTCCTCACCAGCGAGACTTTAAACTACGTAGGCCCACCACCACCCAAACATTATTTTAACTGTATGGATGAACGTGTAGAATTTGATCGATACTACAACAGTTTTAATGAAAGTAACCCTTATAATATAGCTGATGAATGTGAGCGTCATTGCGTGAATGATGTGCGCGTGCTTAGAGTATGTTTCCAGGCCTTTAGAAGGATGTACATAGCCCGTTTCAAATGCGATCCGCTGCAAGTCGGTACCACCATCGCATCATTGTTTTACGGCGTTTTACGGAGAGATCAGACGTGTATTCAGAAGAAAAGATCAGACGTGTATTCAAATGGCTACCTTTAATATTGCTTGTACAACGTTTATGAAATGGTATTCAGCAAAGTGCCAGGATGTGGTGGATACCGAAAAACTTCCTGTTCCTCCCTACTATGCCTCTTTTAAAATCACATTGGATTGTGCGAAGTTCCAAGATGTACAAATACTCTACGGATGTTCTGGTGAGACCGTTGAAGGCTTTCGTTGCACAGACGATGTGCTGAAGTATGCTGCAGAGCTAAACTTTATAAAGTCTCACATATACCGTGAAGTAAAAGAAACAACGCGTGCAGAAGAGAAGCAGCAGGTATGGATAATGAGTCTTGCGGATGGGTGGTGTGACAAGCGGTATTACGTCATGCTACACCATGTCGATTACTCATACCCTACGACTGAAAATGATAATCTCGTGATCATGGACAATCTTAAGTATTTTTATCACTATATTAATGTATATCATGATGAGGTTCGTAGTGAAGTTGTGGCTAGTGCCCTGCGTGAGTTTTTAACAGCACTTAGAGACGAGTATCGTTTGATGGGCAGAAAGGAAAAATATGAGCATATGTTCCTCTCAAATAGTGCGCCGGAGTGTGAAGATGTTTAGTAAAACATAAAATGTGCCTAGTTCTTAACCTGAGGGAAACTGTCTTGTGCGTAGTCTGGTAGTGATGAAATTAATTCTTGTACCGGAAAAACAAATATGTACAACAATTCGGTGCGACTCGCGGATCATAAGAACAAGCCCATTCACGTATCATCGAGTCAGCCGCCCGTCCAACCGTTCCTGCCTACCTGCGTGCCTCACACGGCTCATAGTTATCTCAGAGCTTGAACCGAGTGGACGTGCGCTCCTCGAATACGATGGAACTTCCTTTGAGCAGCATTCTCAACGCCTCGTACGATGTGTCCGTGACGAAATCGTTGCGCGTGTTCAGGCGTAAATCCGGTACCGTTAGCTATGTGCTGGAAACGGAATGTAGACAAACAAACAAACGGGTTTATTTAAGTGTCGAGGAGATGAATAGAATCTTCGTGATAGTTGAGAAGTGGAGTGAAGATCGTTATAAAATACCGGCTAACGTAGGTACAAGAAGAGAGCAGATTAGTGACGCACTCTCATACGCCGTTGTATGTACGTTGTGTATAAATAACGATCGGCTCGGCCGTGCATTGATATACGGCTGATGTGGAAGAATGCTTCTGATAATAACGCTCTTGTTCCTACGCGAAACCGTTTCATCCTCGACAGAATGTTTGAAATCGTCGGATTCCGCAAGCTGAAACCTATATTAGACGCGCGTGTTACGGATATGCTTTATTTTGATACAGTACTTGAATACGCATACACCGCTCTGCTCGATAGGTTTACCGAGTGTAGGGCTGGTGAGAATGGTCTAGAGCTGGACGTTTATTTAAAAAGTTTAGACTCTTTGAAATACCATGAACTTTGGTACAAAGCAATTGATCGGTACAAGGCTGAGCTCACCTACACCGTTCACCCTGAAGAACTATTTCTTCATATAACGCGCAGTTGTCGTAACGATTTAGAAGATTATTTCAATTGCCGCTATGTTGAGTGAGTTCACGATTGAAAAGCTCGAGTCGGTAGAAATAAACCCTCGATTGGAAAAGCGTGTTTATATACTTGTGTTTAATAATGTAGCTAACGATGAACTCTTTGTGCGTGGTTTTGATTGTATTCTAGACGTATTTAAAGAGGACTTACCAACCGGTTGTAAAGTGGGAACAAAAATAGTACTGAACGATATGAAAGCCCTTCATATCGAATACAGGTTTCCCTATACTTTAAGCGGTGAAATATTATTAAACCGCATATACTGCGTAATGCAGAGCAATAATGATGTAATTGTAAACTCGATTAAGTGCGAGTTTAGTATATTGAAAAAAAAGTGAAATATATTTAACATATTTGTGTGATATTTCTCCTGTACTGTTATGATTATATGCATATTTCTATTATTATTGAAATGTATATTTATTTGTATATATCTCCATAATTGTGTGTGTGTGTGTGTGTGTATTTTTTTGATTATATGCATATTCCTCAATTATTATTGAAATGAATATTTATTTTCTATATATCTCCATAATTGTGTATGTGTGTGTGTGTGTTTATATATATTTCTCCTGTACTGTTGTATTGACGGATTATATGCATATTCCTCATTTATTATTGAAATGTATATTTATTTTCTATATATTTATAATAAACAGAATGATGCAATGTTGTTTTACTTAATTCTAATTATAACATGTTACGCCTTCTAAACCTACTAGCGGAATTCTAAACCAACTAAATAAATGGTACAATCGGGCAACTGTGTACATGAGCAATGGCATCTGATGGAACGAAATCTTTTAATTGCTTAGTGAGACAACTCACCATAATAATGCGAAAAAGTGGTATCTGGCAACTGAATACATGGCGCTATCTGGCAACTCAAGCCATTTACGTCTTCTAAGCCAACTGGCTGATTAGGAGTCTATAATAATGTATACAATGGTATCTGGCAACTCAGTCTTCGATTAGAATTGAATATATAGCACAAACTGAATACATGGTGCTATCTGGCAACTCAAGCCATTTACGCCTTCTAAGCCAACTGGCTGATTAGGAGCCTATAAAACAACGCCTACTCGGCTGAAGTCTTAATATGCACTTGGCTCCTGCCAGGTGAACACCTCTCCTCCTTTCTCTACTGCTTTCTCTCCTTTCTGGCCCTTTGGGGGGAATAGCTTGGGGGAGAACTCCGCCTCCAAGTTGCATGCCCCTTGCAACCCAGGTTGGCAACAAAGGCCTCTTTGGGGGGAATTTTTTTTGCAACACCCTCCTTTGCAACACCCCACCCCCTTTTGCAACAACCCCACCCCCCCTTTGCAACATTACGTAGTCACTTGCAACATTCCTGCACTCTAACCTTTTGCGGCTATACTACTCGGCCGTAACAATACGACGTTTATTGCAGGAGGAAGGGTTGCCTGGAAAAGATGCTGCCAAACAACTATATATATATATAAAATACCATCAATTTTCATGAGGCAGCGGACCAGGATTTCAAAAAGTGCGGGAGCAGGTAGCACCCCTAGGAAATGACTGGCAAAATTGAGGAAATAATGTCATGCGGAAGAAAAAAAAGAAAAGAAAAAAGAAAAAAGAAATATTAAAGGAAAAAAGGAAAAGAAGAAAAAGAAAAAGGAAAAAAAGGAAAAGAAAAAGTAGAGACATCTTTAAAAAAATGTAAAGACAGAAAAAAAGTAGAGACAAACATTAAAGAAATGTGAAATCTGCGTCATTCTCGAGCTGTATTAGCCTTTTGAGTTAACAATACTGCTAGCTGCCTGCTCAGCTGGACAGTCGACAGCGTCCATCTTAACTCTGCGAGTCTGCTTATTTGCTGGCTCACACCAATAAGGTCACGGACGTATTCTATGTTTTGCTGTTCTACGGCCTTATCATTCTAGGTTAGTCTCCATTTTTTTAGATAGGACGTTTGAAGTGCCCTTGTTTTATTTGAGGCCTGTTCCTGGCCTGGACACCGTCTTATTTAGGTAGAATAGCGGTCCTTTCCTTAGCCTGGGACAGCTTTGTCTTGCACAGTGCGACCGTGCTAGGTTTTGTGGATCTAGCTAGGCTAGTGTTAGGCTAATATTAAAAATTAAACATTAAAAATTAAACAATAGCTTCTGACAGGAAGTGCCGAAATAATTATCTTAGATAAACAAAGTAGGCTAACAGTTAGCCTACTTTGTTTATTTACGTTAATTTTACTTCGGCATTTTCTGTCAGAAGTCATTGTTTAACTTTTTATCCTTAATTCTGAGTATTTATTATAAATATTACCATACTTTTATTTAGCTTAGCGCACCGATGCGTAGGCTACGGTCGCTAGTTACTCTATTTAGGCTCACTTCGTTGTGCCTAGCCGAGGTGATAGGATGTTTGAGTTTGGTTTGATCTTTGCTTTGGGGGCTTTCCCTATGGGCCTCATGCTTTATATTGATACACATGTGTTAGCTGGGCTAGCTCCCTCGCTTGTCCCGCTATCTCCGTTATCTCTGGTATCGTATGTCATCTCTGGTACCTGATATGGCCTATATTGCCTCATGGGAATTCTAAAGTCCTTCTCCATCTTCCACAGGTGAAGATGGAAACGACATGGTAGATTGGTAGAGGAAATAAAGAGATAGAATCAGCCAAAACCGCTACAAGCAAAAGTGATAAAGATGAAGTACAGCTGACTGAGCATGTGTGAACACTAACCAGCTACACAGATCTTGCTAACATTGTCACTACATATGGGGAAGAACTCTTTGTGACTAGCGTTGTGGCCCAGAGAAATTTTTTTACCTTCATAATAAACTTGGAAGTTAATCAACCAGCATATATGAAGCAAGTCAAAATGTTCCTGCACAAACTTTACTCTATCATCAAAGTTGGAAGTACACAGGACGAAAATATCATCAGTACCTTCTGCAAAGATCCAGCTTTGCACGATACCATTCCTGACTTGCTTCACTGTGTTCTAAGTGCATGCATCAAGGGAACAGTTGAGTCTGTTGTAGAGTCCATGGGAAGTAAATAAGAGCATCATATTAAGCCAGAACGGAAACTGACACCTGAACGTGTCAATGAAGCAGTGTGTGTGCGGCATGGAATGGACCGACATTCACCATTGTGACAAAGTATATGCGGGGAGCCCTGGACAGACACATTGGTGATAAAGACTGACACTACGTTAGTTCTCACACAGTTAAACCACACACGGTATCTCAGACAGTTGAGTCCATTCAGCAGCAACCTGTCAAATTCCCAATGATGCTTTGAAATCATCATCTTTCTCTTTGCATCCATGAATGTATTTAGTAAGTACTCAAGTAAAGGCTGATGATGATAGGCTTATGTGTCAAAGTATTGTTATCTAATATCATAAAGTTATCACGTAGCTTACTAAGGCTTCATCCTGATGAGTTTAATTGAGGAAATTTTAGCTAAAAAATCTTGCTCCTGAGGAAGAAACAACTTTTTAACACCCTGGAGCGAACTCCAAATGAATTTATGGACCCCCAGACATAGATAGAACCCCTACTATGCTTTACTTTTCATGCTGACGAAAGTCAAGCTTGTTGCTTCACTTTACAATTACTGCGTAACATGGAATCTGAACTACGACCCACGAGGGAGGTCAGAAATTACAAAGTCCTCGCCCAGATTCAATCACACAACCTTCTTCCGCTGAGTAGCCCAGCGTGTTAACCACTAGGCTACCGAGGCTACCCAGTTATCTATTTATTCATTTATTTATTTATTTATTTATACTTCGTAATAGAAGGATGAACGGCCCGGTGAGGTGAAAGCCGCCTACCCTCCCATGGAATCGAATCCCTGGTCGGTGGATTCGTAATGAGCGATGCTACTCACCACCAAACTATTTATACTGTATACTGAGAAAACGTAATAAACACGTTTTGAGTAATAACGTAAAAGTAAAAGCACTTTCTCAAAGAAGAATTTATTAAGATTGACAGTGTAAGTTTTAGTGCTCCATGTATAATCTTTAAGCTGTACAATGAGAGAGTTTAAGATACTGTAAGTTAAATCCTTAGCTACTAGAGGGGTTGGGACTCACGTAATTAATTGGAATGAAAGCAATATAATTTTCAACTTAAATAATTTCAATAGATTACTAAATTACATTAATTAGATGACTTGAACCTACTTCAATTGACACTCTTCCGAATTTCAGGCTATCAAAAGGAAACTATAGATTTAATTCAGTGATTAATTACCTGATTCCAAGTCACTTTTAGTTTTTAAGAGTTTCATTTGCCTTAAACTCTCACTGTACAGATGAAAGATTATAGGTGAAGTATCGGAAGTTGTAATGTGTATATTAATAAACTATTCTTTCACCCAGTGTTTTTACATTTACTTTATATATACAGTATATATATATAATTTAGTGGTGGACCGGATATCCGCATCCGCATCATTTTTAACATCCACACTTCTGACTGCGGATGTTATGCGGATATTACCTCTAATAAATTATGCAATTTACAAATAAATTAGCTTATAAGGCCCAGTCATGCACATTTCATGTAAAGTATTAAGTATTAATGAACAAACAAATATATAAACCTCAAAATATAAATACCTGGTAACAGAAAATTGAATGAAACTTGCTTCATTCAATTTTCTGTGGCTGAAACTCTTAAGAAAGTTGTTATTTTTATCATAATGAAAACATTAATATTAATTTTAATTCTTATGCATTGCCTGCCATAATAGTAATATCACGAAATTTGAAAAATTATGTCATATATTCATAATTCTATATTATATTGATAGATTAACCAAATATCCGCATCCGCGGATATTAAAATTAAAGATCCGCATCCGCAGATGTTGAAAAACTGACATCTGGTCCACCAATATATATTATATATATATATATATAATATTAGCATGGGCGCAAAAGGAGAGAGTGCAATGCAACTGCAAATGTTGATCAGTAGTGCAAAGGAAATGTTGCATAAGGTTATGCAACAAGGGGAATGTTGCAAGATGTTATACAACAAAGGGGATGGGGATTGTTGGAAGAGGTTATGCAACTTGGGGGCTGGATTATCCCCCAGGTTGCAATGAACTCCCACTTGGGGAAACCTCTGTGTGGGAGAAGAAGGACGGCCTCACCTCCAAAGGGGTACACCTAACCTAAGACAGAGAGAAAGGAGAGAGGGAGAGAGGAGTGTTCGCTTGGCAGGAGCCAAGGCATATTAAGACTTCAGCCGAAAGGCCGCTGTCTTATAAGTTCCTAATCAGCCATTTGGTTTAATCCGCCAATTGTATTAAGTGGCTGAGTTGCCAGATTGCGCTATTTATTTAATTAAAGCATATATTCAGGATTAATCCGCCAGTTGACTTAGAAGGCGTAAATGGCTTGTTCAGGTGTACATTATTAGGGTTGAGTTGCGAGATTGCACTATTTATTTAATTAAAGCATATATTCTGGCTTAACAAGCCAGTTGACGTAGAATACCTAGACGGCAGATATATATATATATATATATATAATATATATATATATTTCCTTTTCCAATACCAGATTGCGATATCCAGATATTTTTGACAGTTTGCTTAGAAATCCGTCAGCCGTTTTAGAAGGCAGCCATTTGATATAATTAAATGTCGTTTACAACCAAAAGAATTAAATAAAACACCATTACATCATTCTGTTCATTTAGATTTTAGACGAATTAATGGATTCAATTTCACGAAATATATAGAAAATAAATATACAATCAAACAATGGAATATATATGATCAAAATAAAAAATAATAATAGCGTAAGAAATACGACCGAAAAAAAAAAATATATATATAATGAAAATAGAAAATAAATACACGATCAAATGATGGAATGTATATGATAAAAAAATAAAAAATAATAATAGCATAAGAAATACGAACGAGTAATATATATATATATACACATATATATATATATATATATATATATATATATATACAAATATATATATATATATATACACAAAACGATGTAGTGTAACCATCAATATATTCGTGCAGGAAAAAAATAAATATATATATATACACAGTTATATTAAATTAATAAATATATTGAAAATAATAATATTGAAAATAAAAAATAATAATATACAAAACGAAGGAGTATAATCAGCAACATATTAGTACAGGAAAAAAAAAATATATATATATATACCGGGTCTGTCAAAAAAAACTAAGCCAATTTGAAATCTCTATAAAATGCACAATTTGATAGAGATTTCAAATATTTTTTTACAGTAAATAAATAAAAGTCTCATAAATAATCTGTGATAATTTTATAACTTTATTTTAAATATTTTAGGAGTTATGCGGTTATTTCTACAGATTGCGAAAATTTCAGTTTTTCTCATTATGTAATATCTTCTTTTTTTCTCTTTTTCAGAATTTGTTTAGATTTAAAAATTTTCGTGAATACCTCTAAATATGCCATTCTCACATGAAGATAAAATAATTATAAAGCATTATAGAGTTGAAAAAGGTTATAGTGCAAGGAAATTACTTTCCGAATTCGATTATAAAGGATGGACTAGATCGGGTTTAGATTACTTATTGAGAACTATCGATGAAACAGGAAGCATTGAAAGGAAGGTTGGTAGTGGACGACCAAAATCAGTTAGAGTAGATGAAAATATTCAGAAAGTGGAGGAACGTATCCTTAGTCAAGACTATCGACCTGGTAGCCACTTGACACCTGCTCAAATATCAAAAAAACTAGAAATATCAGAAGCAAGCGTAAGAAGGATTATTAAATCTGATCTGCAATTTAAACCATTTAAAAGAGTGTATGAACAAAGATTGTCAGAAGTAAACTGTCAGAAAAGAGTTGAGAAATCCAAACGTATTTTACGTATAATAACTGAAGATAAACTTTCCAAGACATTTTTTACGGATGAAAAACGTTTTACGGGAGAGCCACGAAGAAACTCACAGAATGACAGGGTTTATTCTGATGTTGCGCAGAAAAATGAAATCCAAGATGAAAGACTGTACGCAACAAGGAGTCACCTTTCTTGTAGCGTCATGGTTTCTGTTGGAGTGTCCAAGTTGGGAAAAACTTCAATATTTTTTATTGAGCCAGGAATGAAAATTAATGCTCAATATTATTCAAATACCCTGCTTGAGAAAATGCTTCCAGAAATGAGAAACTTGGCTAGTCAAGGTTACTTTATTTTTCAACAAGATGGTGCAACATCACATACTGCCAAAACAACCATCGAATATTTGAAAAAGAATGTGCCTGAATTTCTGGAACCGAATAATTGGCCACCTAACAGCCCTGACCTAAACCCTGTAGACTACGGAATATGGGAAAACTTGGTAGAGAGAGTGTATAGGAACAGAATAAGGGATGTCAATCATTTGCGTGAGTTGATTATCGCAAAATGGGCAGAGCTCCCCCAAGAGCAAATAAATCGAGCAATAGACGAATTCAGACCAAGATTAAAAAAAGTGATAGAAATGCAAGTGAATCATATTGAATAGTTCTTTTAATTTTATTAAACTAAAAATTATCTACAGTATATCGTAAAAAAAAAAAAATTTCATGTTAAGTGGGAGAATCTCACTTTTTAGTTAGTTATTAATAAAATTAACAATTCTGAAGATATTGTCATAAAAATTTAAAGGTTAATAGGTGATTACCTATACTTTATTGTGTAAAAAAATTAACTTAATTAGATAAATCGTTTTGTTTTAATAAAGGTTTGAATTTGGCTTTTTTTTTTTTGACAGACCCTGTATATATATACACACACAATTATATTAAATAATTAAATATACATCAAAGTACTTTATGTTCTACGGTGCAAAACACTAAACTCACACGTGATCGAGTCTACAGTCACAACATTATTGCTTTGCACTACACGGTAAATACGTCCAAGCATTATTTCACCGTTCAAGGTGTGCGAGCGCCTATACTCGATATAAATGGCCTTCATATCGTACAATACTATATTTGTGCCCACTTTACATTCGGTTGGCAAGTTATCTTTAAACACGGACAGAATACAATCAAAAGCACGCACAAAGAGGTCATCGTTATCCACAACATCATTATTAAATACAAGTTTATAAACACTCCTTTCCAATCGAGGGTTTTTTCTTACCGTCCCGAGCTTTTCAATCGTGAATTCTTCTTCACTTTGCATAGCGGCAATTGAAATAATCTTCAAAGTCGTAACGACAGCTACTCATTATATAGAGATACAGCTCTTCAGGGTGAAGAGTGTAGGTGAGCTCTGCCCTGTACCGCTCAAGTGCTTTGTACCAAAGTTCGGGATATTTCGAAGCGTCTAAACCTTTTAAATATGCATCCAGCTCTCGACCATTTTCGCCTTGTTCATTCCTACATTCGATAAATTCGTCGAGCAGAGCGGTGTATGCGTATTCAAGAACCGTGTCAAAATAAACCATAACCTTAACACGAACGTCTAATATAGGCTTCAGCTTGCCGAATCCGACGATTTCAAACATTCTGTCGAGGATGAAACGGTTTCGTGTATGGACAAGAACGTTATTATCAGCTGCATTCTTCCACATCAGTCGTATATGAATGCATGGCTGATCGTTATTTATACACAACGTGCAAACAACGGCATATGAGGGGGCATCACTAATCTGTTCTCTTCTTGTACCAACACCTGCAGGTATGTTATAACGGTCCTCTCCCCACTTCTCAACTATCACGAAGACTCTATTCATCTCCTCAACCCTTAAATAAATAACATTACGTTTACCAGAGTTTGCTTGCCTACAAGTCGTTTCAAGTACATAGTTAATGCTACCGATTTCGCGCCTGAACACGCGCAATGACTTTGTCACGGACACATCGTACACTGCGTTGAGAATGCTTCTCAAAGGAAGTTCCATCGTATTCGCACGTCCATTCGGTTCAAGCTCTGAGATGACTATGAGCCACAGGTGGGCGGATCGGCTCGACGGGCGGAGTGAGTCACGCCGATGAAACGTGTACAGGTTTGTTCGAACTCATGTGTTTCGGAGGGGTGAGGTACGCGGGTGGCTCGATGGGGGTAGCGAGTCACAACATAAACTGCTGAAGCGTATATGGCTTTGTTCGAGTACTTTTGCCCCATTACATTGGGCAAACAGAATTTTCCGCTACATGAAGCACTACCGGTTTTAATGTTTCATCACTCACCAGACGTTAATTTTCACAAACTAATCAAATCTTATTCACAATCTGGTGCACTATTTGAGAGAAACATATGCCCATATTTTTCCTTTTTGCTTAACAAACGATACTCCTCTCTAAAGTCTGTTAAAAACTCGCACAGGCCATTAGCCACAACCTCACTACAAACTTCGTCATGATATATATTAATACAGTGGTAAAAATACTTAAGATTCTCCAGGATGACAAGATTTACATTCTCAACCGTAGGGTACGAGTATTCAGTATGATGTGACATGACGATATCGCTTGTCACACCACTCATCAACAAGACTCACTATCCATAACCGTTGCTTATCTTCTGAACGTGTTGTTTCTTCTACTTCGCGGAATATGTGAGCTTTTATAAAGGTTAGGTCTACAACATACTTCAATACATCGCTTGTACTACGAAATCCTACAATGCCCTCGCCAGAATAGCCGTAGAGTATTTGACCATCTTCTTTCATCGCACGGCTCAATGTACCCTTAAAAGTGTCAAAGGAGTGTGGAATAGGGAGTTTTTCAGTATCCACCACATCTTGGCACTTTGCAGAATACCACTTCATAAACATTGAACACGCAATATTAAAGGAAGCCATCACTATTTTTTGTCTACGCGAGAAAATACACGTCTGACCTCAAGGCTTTGCAGGAGTCAACTGAGCACGCAGGGTAGATATATGCTCAGCTAGTGGTAGGAGTCACGTGATCGATCTTACAGTGGGCGGAGCTTAGGAATGTACACACGCACGCACACAAAGGAGAAAATGAAACCTTAATTGAAGCAAATATACGTGATAAATAAACATATCATTAACAATACACATATATATAAAGACAAACATGGAGTAAGGTATTCAAAGGGTACGCTATCATATGTACCAGGCACCTGGTAACGCTTACTATAGGTGTTACGGCATACTTTCGTGCACCTAAGCTCCTTCACACACCCCAGCTTCTGCCCCCGAAAATTGTGGGTCCCCAAAGTCAGTTGGGGTGGCTGGTCGCCCTCATCTTCCTAGCACACTAGATCCTTCAGCGAGTCAAAATTAACGATTCGACGGTTCGCATGGTTAAGCGTGAAACTCTTAGCCTTCACGATATACTTCATATCATCTCCCACCCTCACCTGTACCCCATAGGTTTTTGGCCCTGTTGATACAAATGAGTCTGCGTATGCACCATCACCATACTCATCCTTGATTCTCGTCAGTTAGCTCTCCGAGGAATTCCCCAATAGCAGGCATGTATTCACCCTCCCTCGCTGTGAATATAACGCTATCTGTGTCAGCGTACAGCACCCTTCGTCCAAGAGAGTGCAGTAGTCCCCAAAGCTTGATGCGGGCGTAGGCCGTTGTGAAGCTGGCTACAGGTTTGTTTGTAACCGGTGAAGTATCTGTGGCCAGTTCGGTGATGTACTTTATTATGTAAGTATTACCTACATTCACGATCTCCATAACCTCTTTATCGGGAGCGCTGGCATAATCCGAGACTTCACTATAACTTTGTGCTAAATGAACGTTCCCTTTGCCAGTATTCTGTGCAAATTTCCCTCAAAGACTGTTTAGACACAACTTTGCACTAAAGCGCTTGCCAGGATTCTTAACAATTTTGGAACGGTTAAGCTGTACACCTTCATGGGCACGGTAACGCTGAATATAAGCCGTTTTTTCATCTTCGGTATCAAACCCTCGCAGATATCCTGATGCTTCTACCTTATCCTTCAAAGAAGCGTTTATATATCCCTCTCAGTCATTTGGTCTCATATGAGGACCGAAAAAAAGGATGAAATTTAAATTAATATAACTTTTTCCAAAAATATTTGGCAACAAACCTTTTTGACTCAAGAGTTTCAGTATGTTCTCAAATGAGATCAGAAATCCTGTTTTTGTTGATTGTCAATAGATGGCAGGGTGTGCAGACTGTTTACTGAAATGTTTTGAATCAGTGAGAGACGCCATCTTGAAAGTGCCGGTACCAGATATTTTGCTGCTCTGTTTTTAACCACTTAAAGCTGGTTATTGAGGTGAGTTGTGTTTTAAACTCTTTTCAAGTTATCTAAGAATGTGTTGATGCATAATTTGTTGAAAAGTATTATAATTAAGTATTATTAGAAGGACTATAGATATTGTGATATCATATGAGGACAAATGTGTTGTTTGGAGTCAAACCCATATGTCAGCTGTTTATAAATTCTTCTCTATTTGCAGATACCCTAACTGCACCAGTCACTTCATATGGAAGATTTATGCGAGCCAAGCACATCCAAAGATGCTGGTAACAATGGAAGGTATGTATTTAGTGTTTGGTATGTATAAATTAGGTCATACATACGTGGGTACGCACAAACTATTTTACATTATCTTCAGGTTATTCTATTATCTATTGTCCGTTTTTTTAGTCGTGGAATACTAATGTGACAACCTGATGTGTGTGTGTGTGTGTATGTATATATATTATATATAATGAACAGGAACACCAGAGAAAATACAAACATCCTTCAAGGTTTAATAGTACCAACGTTTCGGAATGCACTAATTCCATCTTCAGGGCTAAAACAATAAAATTCCAAATCACATACAAAATTACAAAATACAAATTGCTTAATAACAATTTAAAATAAACTTTAAAAAAAAAATTATAAAAAGTAGCTAAGAAAATGTAAAACATTAAAACTAAAAGGTAAATAAATGTGAAGTTAAAAAGTTAAAATTATAAAAAGTAAAAGCATTAAAACTGAAATGTAAATAAAATAAACTAGTACCTTGCCAAGAATAATTTCCCTTCTAGACTGGTCGAGACTACAATAGGCAGAACCTTAAACAGACTAATAAGCCCTACAACTAGAAACTTAATTACAGTCCCCAAAGATATCCTGTATTTCACTTTGCCCTATATGGGAACCTCAAGTTTTAACATTAGAAATAAACTTTTAAAATTGCTCAAGGAATTCTACCCACAACTGTGTATAAAAATTATATTCACCCCGTCTAAATCGATTTACCATTTATTTAAATACAAGGATGTTATTCCTACACTTCTTAAGTCATCTATAGTTTATCAATACAAGTGTGACCACTGTATGGGGTCATATATAGGTAAAACTAAAAGACATTTAAAATCTCGTATTTACGAACATCTCGGTAAATCGGTCCGTACAAATTTACCCCTTGGCAAACCACCTAATTCTCTCATACGTAATCACTCGCACAACAATAACCACCCAATTTCACAGTCTAATTTCACCGTACTTGCTGCTGGAAGCTCTGACCTTAAGCTTAAAATTATGGAGTCTCTGTTTATTTATAAACTAAAACCAGACCTAAATTCTGACGAATCATCGATAGATCTGCTATGTTTTGGTTAAGGTACTAGTTTATTTTATTTACATTTCAGTTTTAATGCTTTTACTTTTTATAATTTTAACTTTTTAACTTCACATTTATTTACCTTTTAGTTTTAATGTTTTACATTTTCTTAGCTACTTTTTATAATTTTTTTTTTTTTTAAAGTTTATTTTAAATTGTTATTAAGCAATTTGTATTTTGTAATTTTGTATGTGATTTGGAATTTTATTGTTTTAGCCCTGAAGATGGAATTAGTGCATTCCGAAACGTTGGTACTATTAAACCTTGAAGGATGTTTGTATTTTCTCTGGTGTTCCTGTTCATTATTAAACTGCGTTTTCCACGCCACCAATCAATAGCCGATATATATATATATATGCGTGTGTGTGTGTGTGTGTGTGTGTGTGTGTGTGTGTGCTTTATTCCAGGAATAAAAGGAGAAGATTGGTTAACAAAGAAGTTATACGTGAGGCTCTTGATGCAATGAATGAATCAGAAGGAAGCCTCTATGGTTTAGAAGATGAACTTTGGAATCCTGACGATGAAGATAAAATTTCTGATGAGTCAATTTCTGCCAGTGAAGATGAAAAAATAAATGAGGTTGGCTTTGCTGCTGCAGAAAGCATCAGCACCAGTAAGAGACCAGTGGTTTGGTTTGCTGAAAAAAAGTCAGATTTTGCAGGTAAGATTCCTGCTTTTCGGGGTCAATTTAAATCTTATTTGGAAGGAGACATGCCCATTCACTATTTTTCGAAAATGATTCCTGATAAGTTCTTAGATAAAGTTGTGTTTCAAACAAATTTGTATGCAACCCAGCGTGGAAAAGAAAATTTTAAGCTCACTGTAGCAGAATTAAAAGTGTTTCTTGGAATAAATTTGATAGTGACACTGCAAGCATAGTAGGTTAAAAAATTACTGGTCAGCTAAGCATGGAACAAAAGTTGAAATCATTACAGATAATATGAGATACACAAGATTTATGAAAATACGGAACTATATCCACTTTATTGACAATACAGCAGAGAACGAAGGCAATGACAAGGTTTACAAGTTTCGTCCATTTATTCATCAAATTCAGTCCTCATTCCAAAGCGCAGCATCTATGGAAGAAAATCTTTCTATAGACGAAATGATGGTGCCATTCAAAGGAAGATCCCAGTTAAAACAATACATCAGAGGAAAACGACACCCATGGGGTTTTAAAATTTGGGTACTAGCTGGTGTGTCAGGTTATGTTTATGAATTTGAAATTTATCAAGGTGCTAGAGACGATTGCAGTAAACCAAATTCTGAATTTTGTTCAGTTGGGGATGTTGTCCTTCGTCTGTGTCAGGGCATAAAAAATAAGAATCATAAATTGTTTTTTGACATTCTATTTACAACCACACAGCTGATGAAGAAACTTGCCGATGATGAAATTTATACAGTGGGAACAATTAGAGTAAATAGATTGAAAAATGCAGGGTCCAAGCTGAAAAGCATTTCTGAACTGAAAAAAAAGCCACGCGGGTCTTACTCATTGGCGACATCGCAGGACAATATTACAATCACTCGATGGTATGACAATTCTGCCGTCCATGTAGCTTCGACGAATGCTGGAGGAACACATATTGGAAGTGCAAAGAGATGGAGCAAGAAAGAAAAAAAAATATAGAAATTCCACGCCCATTTTCAGTCGAAATGTACAACACCCACATTGGTGGTGTAGACTTAATGGACTCTTTGGTAGGACTTTATCGCCACCAACAACGTCATCTGCTAAATGTTGTCATCGTGAATTGTTGAATTCTTTGGAAGAGAGATGAGAACAAAGAAAAATTAGACTTGCATGAATTTAAATCATCCCTAATTACTTCCCTGATTTATACTGGCGCATGCTATCAACAGAGAAGAGGGCATCCTTCCATCAATAGAACACCACCTGTAAAACGAAGGGTGCATCATAAGGCATCATCTGAACTAAGAAAAGATGGTGGTCCACACTTTCCTGTGAAGACAAATGATAAATATGCTTCAAGATGTCATTTATATTCCTGCAAAAGAAAAACCCGTTATCGGTGTAAACGATGCAATGAACCACTTTGTCCGGAATGCTTTGAAGCATTTCATACCTAAGCATAATGCTTAACAGGCATTTTGCGTGGAAACATGAAAGAAAGCACTTATTGAGCTGAATATACATATATATATATATATACAATGTAATGAACAACCAACGATGGCGGCACGCCGTTTGGCACAGGAATTCGATATTAACCCACCCCAGGGAAGAAACATACGATTGATTGTCGAGAAATTTGAAGCAACAGGGTCGGTAGCCACTGCAAAGAAGTCCGGTCGTCCGAAAATGGCAACGAATGTAGCTAAGGCTGAAGAAGCCATCAGGAGACTGGAACAAAGTCCGCAAAAGTCAACTCGCCGTTTATCTGCAGAGTTGGAAGTGAGCCAATCAAGTGTTATCTGTATCCTTCACCAGAAAAAATGGAAACCTTACATTCCACGCTTACTGCATGCCCTTCATGATGGAGATGACGACCGCCGTCTTCAATTTTGCGAAGAGTTCTTAGCTAAACTTGACGAAGAGGACACAATGCTAGACAACATCTGGTGGTCAGATGAGGCATGTTTTAAGCTTAACGGCACAATTAACAGACACAACTGTGTCTACTGGGCTGCGGAGAACCCAAGAGTGACAGTTGAGAAGGAGGTAAATTTACCTGGCGTGACAGTTTGGGCAGCCATATCTCCATTAGGGATAATTGGACCCTTTTTCTTTGAGGGATCTCTCACTGCAGAAATTTACCTGGATATGCTGCAAACCTTCTTTTGGCCCAGGGTACAAGATCAGGACTGTTATTTCCAGCAAGATGGAGCTCTACCTCATTATGGACGTCATGTTCGTCAGTGGCTTGATGAAAACTTTCCCGGAAAGTTGATCGGCCGCCGCGGTCCGATCGAGTGGCCGGCACGCTCCCCAGACCTTACACCTCCAGATTTCTTTCTTTGGGGGCTCATGAAAGACCTTGTTTATCGTGAAAAGCCTCGTACCATTCAGGAATTGAAGGCTCAAATCACTGCAAAGTTTGAGGAAATTGATATCGAACTCTGCAGGCGTGTGTGCCACTCTGTGCCTACTCGGCTGCAATTGAGCATCGATCACGAGGGAGGGCACTTTGAAAATTGCAAGTAAAACAGCTTGGTACAGTTCCGTAATAATTTTCCCCCGAATAAATGGTTAGATAAACATGTCATTCATTTATTTCTACCTTCTTGTACACTGTAATACAAATGGCAAACAAAC
The DNA here is from genome assembly GCA_023014485.1 of Bathynomus jamesi. Taxonomy (NCBI): domain Eukaryota; kingdom Metazoa; phylum Arthropoda; class Malacostraca; order Isopoda; family Cirolanidae; genus Bathynomus; species Bathynomus jamesi. The sequence continues at coordinate 1,408,890 of JAJOZX010000066.1, read as the reverse complement.
AATCAACTGACAGAAATCGGGCGCTAGTTTTGACTCACCCTGTGTATATATATATATATATATATATATATATATATGTGTGTATATATATATATATATATATATATATATATGTGTGTGTATATATATATATATATATATCTATATATATATAATGGCAGTCTTTGAAAAAGTTTTTTTTTTCATATCCAAAGATTTAGTTTCTTATTTTCAATATGGCCTCAGATGCGGACAATTTTTGAATAAAATGGAATTACGTTAATAAAAAAAGGCTAATAGTTTTTGTTTGCATATATATATGTATCTTCATGTATTTGTACATTTACACGCCACATAATCTTTTTGAAAGAGGTATTTTTATTTTTTAACTTTTGTTACATATATTACTTCCTTATGATCATATGACTTCATTTGGGGACATTCCATAAAATGTACCGGAAGTGTCTTTTCAAAATAAATGTGATATTTTCTTATTGTATGCTATCCCTTTACATAGAATTTCCATTGAAAATATTTTTTAAATAAACAAAATAAAAATATGACCGAGAGGGATATGATGTGAAAAGGTTGGGTAGCTTCTGAAACCTCCACACCTCATGTATCTTCAATATTCTGTACCCATGGCGAAAGGCTAGGTCTAGCTCAGGGCTTGTATACACACCTCTGATCTTACTCTGGTTGGTTGTATGGTTACAATCACCGTTGTTCTCCTCTGCACACTTCACGCACAGGGGAAACATGAGCTTGTGATCAATAACGACGGGTAAGATCGGCATCCATAAATCGCGAGGGGAGGGAGCACGTCTACGAAAGAGAGTCCAAAGTAGCGCTCATTCAAGTGAGCTGAAAACTCCTCGATGGTTGGTATGGTGGAGCCCACCAGTTTTTCAGGCGCACCTACGGAGTACGGATTGTTCTTCATCACGTAGGGGTATAAAGAACAGAAATCGTAGTAATGGAGTTTCACGCCCTCCGTAGGCGGAAAGTATAGCTTGAATGGTTTTGTACGCCCTCCAAACAAGCTGTCACCGCATTTGAGGGGATCCAGCACCATTGAACGTTTGATGGCCCTTATTTCTTCACGGTAGTGGTCATCTGTTTCCATCCGTGCATCATGCTCATGCTCCCACACGATCTTGTGAGTGAACTGGGAGCCTATAAGTTGATCGCGGTTACGGGTCCATGCGAGGCTGTCGGCGGGAGATCTTCCATGGAAGTATCCTGAGACGGCACACTCAGCGCGGGGGCAACCATGCCACCAGCAGCCGTTAAAGGAATACACAGTCTTCTTACCAGTGGTTGGATCCTCACTTAGGCCATCAATTCAATAAACACGACCAATGACCTTAACCAGTACTTCACCCGTGTTGCGGGTATGTTTTATGTATACCCCTGTCTGTTGCTGTAGGTGTATGAGCCAGTAAATAGCTTTGTGCCCATAACTGCGGGGGGGGGGGTTCGTGAATGACTGCTAAGGTGTCTTTAGGCCTGAAGTTATTATTGAACACTGTAAAACATAATGAGGCGATCGTGGTCGCGACTTGCAGCAGATCGCATTTGAAACGGGCTATGTACATCCTTCTAAAGGCTTGGAAACATACCCTAAGCACACGCATATCATTCACGCAGTAACGTTCACATTCATCAGCTATATTGTATGGACTAGCTTCATTAAAACTGTTGTAGTAGCGGTCAAAATCTTCACGCTCACTATCACTCATGTTGGTGTAGTTAAAGTAATGTTTGGGTGGACGTAGTCGTACGTAATTTAAAGTTTCGTTAGTGAGGAATGTGTAAAGGAAATACCCTTTTGAAACTTCAGCGGCTACGTCCATGACCTTGGGTAGCTTTGCTAATTTACAAGGTGTGAACAGCAGGGTGTCTTTAAACTGTACATTACCTCTTATCTGCATCTGTATTAGTTTGGTGCCTCTTTTCAAGGGATCACCTGTAAATATCGCAGTCGACCCATGTTCACGCAACTCCTTATAAAGGAACTGTGTGTCAAATTTTACCCCGTTATGGGCAAGAATATACAGTCATTTTTTTTAACTTGTCCGCTAATTTGACAATATAGGATACAAAGATTTTCACAGGGCTGCCGTGTGCAGTCTTTTTAAAAACGTTTGTTCGTTTTCCACATTTGTGACACTCGCCAAACTCGATCTCCATTCACTCATCACAGATAGTCTGACTTACGAGTAAATGTGGAATAACCTCTTTGATTTCAGCGTTTTATCCTTAGCATCTTTCATATAACATACATGCTTTACTCCATCCACCTTATATTTTTCATGACATGTAGAACAGTGAATTTCATCGCATTTATGTTTGAAATTCCCCCAATTATCCATCATGTGAAACATACTGCACTTACAAATCCTCATTTTCCTGCAAGTGCCAATTGATTTATTGAGTTCAGAGCATTTATTATTGAAAAATGTACGTCTACACACATTACATTCCCTCTTCTCGGTTTCAACTACACGACTTTCACATTTGGGGCTTTTACACTGCTCACATACCATGTAGCAATCCTTACAATGTTTCACCATATCATCAGCAAACTCGAGATATCCCTTACACAAATCATGATGCCTTCCATATTTTCGACTTTTATCATAACTGGCGTAGAGAGCCCTTATGTTACGGATGGGGAGATACGATGTTCCTGACAATCCTAAAATAAGTAGAGGTCTTGTACGATCTCTCACGCTGCTTTTAAAAACATACACAGTCCTACGACGATCATCCATTCCAAATACGACTATACGTGCATTCATTTCCTGCTTGGCCCTTCTCAGTTCTTCAGGACCCATATTACACTCAAACTCAAGCTTACAATCTGAAGCCAGTTTACGGGCACGCTGCACAACCGTGGCAGCCAAATTTTTTGCGTGTATTTAGCACAGTGAACATATGAGCTAAGACTATTGCTATAAACCACAACCACGATCGACGTTTAAATGCTTTCTGTAAATAACCGGAGAATTGAAATTAAGAGTATAAGGTGTGGCACTATGACCCGCAACCCGGAATACTCTGTCAATATCTACCATGAAGTTGTCCATATTGAAGGCTGTACTACTTTGAGAGGCTTGCATTATACGGCCCAAGATATTCTATGTCTACAGCCGCCAAACGTCTGAACGGTATTACTACCCAAAATCAACGTCCCCGTCATCTGACCCGAACCTGAAGGACAACCTCGTCCGGACTTCACGTTCGTCGCGGTTCTGAAGGGCAAACTCCACAATACGTTCAACTACGCGTCGCAGTCCGTTGGTATACAGGGATCCAGGGTCAACCCTGACCACGTACCGATTTCTAGTCAGGGCAGGGGTGGGGTAGCGGTGCGCACCAACTCGAATGTTATACCATCCTCCACAGTATGAGAAGCTGCTGCTGTGGAGGAAGTACCCGGAAACTGAATAATGGGGCATATTTGAGGAAGGTACTATTGTGGGGGTTGTGTCGTAAGACGTAGAGGGTTGGGGCTCTATTACTGGGGGTCTAACAAGCGCAATCCTGGCACGCTTTATACCTGACGTGGAGGGTTCTTCATCATGCTTCCGCTTTGAACTGTCGCATGCTACAGGTGTCGCTGGTGAGGGTTCGTCAGCGGGGAAGGATTCTGTAGCTGCACGGTCATCGGGTTCGTCTGTGATATCGATGATGGGGGCTGTACATCGTCGTCATTCACGGTTCTGTGGAAGAAGAAAAAAAATATAAGGACAGCACTCAAAATTTGTAATATTTTGTAAATGACCCACTTAGGGGTGTGACGTGTTAGAGATGGAATCTGTAGAAAAATTCAGGTTCACAAGCCCCTCCACATGTATTATATCTGGCCCTACAGGATGTGGAAAAACTGTATTTATGCTTAAAATCATTAAAGATAAGGGGGAGATGTTCTCAAAATTTGTGCATAAAGTAATATGGTGCTATTCGACGTATCAGTCAGTGTTCAACGAGTACCAAGATGAAATTTTGTTCCACAAAGGTGTATATGACGTTAATTCGTTAAAAGGTAATGAGCATACAGTTATTGTAATTGACGATCTCATGTTGGAAATGGATAAAACGTTTGCCGAGACATTTACAGTGTTCTCCCACCATCTTAACATAAGCGTATTCTTCATCAAGAATCTATTTTTCAAAAATAGATACATGCGCGATGTGTCGCTAAATACACAATATCTAGTCTTATTCGCACAACGTAGAGATGTGTCACAAATTGGGGTATTAGCCAATCAAATGTTCCCGAATCAACGTAAGGAGTTTTTGGAGGTTTATAAAGAAGCCACAAGTCAGCGTTATGGATATTTGCTTTGTGACCTTCACCCGCGAAACACGTTTAGGGTGCTTCTAAGAACGAATATTTCCAAACGAACCTGAAACGGTGTATATTCCAGAATGACAAATAGGCTGAAGAAATATCGTGAATTAATAAAAATCTATCAACGATTGCCCCGGGCACTGCAACAGATGTTTGTTAAAAATATCGACTCCGACTTTTTAAAATGCATCTGTGAAATCTCTTAATGTTATAAAATGTAATGTGCCAATGAAACCCCCTCAGAAGGCTCGCTTACGTCGTTACAAGAACATAATACGAGCGCTCGCTCATAAAAGTCAAACTGTGGGAAGAAAAAGCGAATTATTGTACAAAGAGAGGATCATTCCTACCCATCTTATTTTCAGTTTTGGGTCCTTTACTGACTAGATTAATATAATGAAGGTAGTGATTCCGCACGAGGTGTATGCTTCATTGCAAAGTTCAAAGATTCCAGACACGGCTCTAGAACCCCGTAAAAGTAGGCTTAAAAGAATGGAAAGCGAGTTGCTAGCCCTATTAAACAGTGAAAAGTCACCTGATGAGAAAAGGATCTTGTACCAAGAGGCTTTGCAGAAATTTCTTCATGAGTACGAAGATTATAAGAATCCGACAGAGCTCCCCGTGGTTATTAGGCACAGCGCGAGCAACGCTGAGCATGGCGACACAGGACCGGGCCCGACGTTAGAGATGACCAACCAAAGAAACGGAACACACATCGAACATGTGTTAAAAAGCAGTCTCCCACATACATTGAGGAATAAAGGCTTAAGTCTTTATAATCTATTGAGTGAGGACCCCATCATACAGTGGGCCGATACAGGCGAGGTCATTGTTGAAGGAACAAGGGTACAAGGATCCAACATCGTTGACATTGTTCATGATCTGGTGAGAAAGTGGGACAGGCCCTCACCAACAGGATGGAAGCATATTAAAGCAAGACTACAACAAATAAATGTCCCCAAAACATTGATAGGTAATCTGAATAGGTTAAAAGACTGGATCAAGTCTCGCATGTGTCACAACTGAGTACGCCATCCCAGCAGCAGCGTCTCTGAAGAGAGAAAGAAGAGAACAAACGGCCAACCTTATCCACGTGTCTCTAAAATACGCAAATGGCTAACATATTAAGTAAACGCTATTATGACATTTCTAACCCCGCCTCCTATGGTGGCGTTAATAGACTGTACAGAGGTGTTTACGGAGTAGGAAAAAAGATGTTGAGAGGTTTTTGCGGGAGCAGGATGCTTATACACTTCATAAACCGGTGAGAAAAAGGTTTAAAACGGCCAAGACAACAGCGGCTTCGATTGACTCTATTTGGCAAGCGGATTTAACAGACATGCAAAGATATTCAGTGTATAATGACGGATACCGCTACATCCTATTCATAATAGATGTATTCTCTAGATATCTGTGGCTAATTCCACTGAAAAATAAATCGCCTGAAACAGTTGCTAAAGCGACCAAAACGTTGATGTTAAAAGAAGAAGGGTTCCTGGCTATTTTTGTACGGATATGGGAAAGAATTTATAGGTCGCGCTTTTCAGAACATGCTGACAGAGTTTAATATCAGTTACTACACTAGCAGTTCCATACATAAGGCCTCTTTAGCTGAAAGAATTCAACGTGCCATAAAGGAACGCATGCATCGCTATTCATCGCTACAGATATATAAACGTTCTGGGGTCATTAGCGCATCATACAACCGTTCACACCACCGTACGATTGGTACAACACCTAAAGAAGTTTTAGAAAGAGGTACACGCCCAGAGGTGAGAAGAGCTGGAGCACCGCCACCACACTCTACACATTTCAAAATCAATGATTATATAAGGCTATCACGTTCGGGAAATAAATTCGCGAAGGGATTTGAGCAAGGATGGACACGTGAGATTTTTAAAGTTAGTGCTATGAGACCTAAAGGCGAGATAATGATGAATTACTTTGAAGATTTGAATGGGGAAGAGATCGCTGGAGGCTTTTACCGCGAGGAGTTGCAGAAAGTGACATTTAATTTAGAAGAAAGTGTTTAAAATTGAAAAAATTTTAGGCAGCAGCAAAGGTTCAGGAAAGAGAAAAATGTACCTGGTTAAATGGCTGGGTTACCCAGAAACCTTCAACACCTCTATAAAAGTTGCTGCAATAATGAAGCTTAAATAGTATGCAAAATGGCGTCCTCTTCTTCTCTCTCTCTGTACATCCTAACAACACCCTGGCCAACTTTGTGACAGAACTCCACGGACCCATTGAATTGGAGCGTGATTCGTATGAGGTGGGTTTATGTGAACTCCAGTTAGCTATCAAATTTTTAACTTGAAAATGAGCAAATAAATATTTCTGACCCTTAGAAGAATCGATGAGGGCGAAAAATTAGACATAACCTTAGACAATACTCTGCGTTCAGGATTGTTCGGTGAGGTACAGTACTATAATACAAATGTAACGCTAGGAATCGGTCATTATGACAAAGCCATGGACATTGTGACGGGGTTAAACAAGAGTCTTGAAAAGTCGTGCCTGACAAACGATTTACTTTTTGAAGTCGTAAACATAGACACGCCTGCATGCACAGTGAAGTTAAAATAAATGCTTAGTAGAAATATTAAAGATAAAGAGATGTTCACAATTGTGGCTGAGGGCCGATATAGTGCAGCTCTCCAAAGAGATACCTTTCACGAGGCACAACATGACTTTTCCAGCTTAATGTAAAGTTGAAATTGGAGAAATTGGGTAAAAGCTACCTATCCCCAGACATGTGCTATATTTACAGCAATATCGTGGAACATCAATTTGTTGGGGACACCCAGGCGCGCCTGCTGCGCATTGCACACATCTCCAACCATAGAGGGAAAAGTTTGAGCATTACATATGACAAGCCCCATTATGTGAATGTTGCGACTAATCTATTAACCAACATCTCGTATATATAAGAACGATTGAGGGAAAAAATTTCCCATTCGGTGATGGGAGCTTAACAGTGAACTACACTTTCGTCGTTATAATGACCCGAAGGCCATTCACAGTCTATCGAGGGTGAGATATCAGCGTGGGAGTGGGCTTGGATCCATTTTTTCACCATACTACGCACCGCTGTCCCACTGTTGAAGAGGGGTGCTAGATACCTAGGGAGGAAGGCGTTACAACAGGTTTTAACGCGGCAGAAGACATAATGGGTGGAACTAACCTAAAGAAGCTCTAAAAAAAGCATTTAAAACGTACACGAGACGAAATCATCAAAGATGCAAAGAGAAAAATGCATGGTGGCGGAAAGAAGAGAGCTGCCAGGAAGAAGGGGTTACCATCACGTGGCGCTAAACGTAAAAGGAAATCAAAAAAGAAGTGCTCTAAGCGTATGAAGCCGATGGCTGATCATTTTTTTAACTGATATAAGCTGAGGACACTACCTACTCTCACGAATCATAGGCTGATTACGAGTTGTCGAGAGAAGTGGTACTATTTCTGACTCGTCATGGCGCGTTTCACCCATCCGTGTAGTTCACAATGCTGTAAATCGGAACTGTCCCTCTTTGATATGGTCCCCTAGGGCATATCATACTCAGGGTTCAGGGTTGAAATTTTGGAAAAACAAAGTGGCTAATATGTATTCCTATGTATAAATTAATTCTAAGATGGGTTTATTATTTGCGACTTTTCCGAAAAATCTAATTTTCATCGTCAAAATCGCGAGTTTCTGATTTGAAGGCTGCCTAACGCAGCCTCAGGGCACCCAAACCAAAGCGCGCAGCTGTTCTGCATATGATTTAGTCTAAAAGCTGCTTTTCTGACCTCATCCTTGCTTTCTTGCGTGTTTCAACACCTCTGGGTGCTGAAAAAATGTTTAGATTTCACGTAAAACTTAAGAATTTTAAGTTTTTCTTCAAAGAATAGGCGCGGCTTACCAGCTCTACTCTGATCGAGTAGCGGGAGACTTGCCACCTCCACGTGTAGGTTTACACGCCTGTTCTTCCTGGATCCCTGAAAAGCGTGGCCTCATAAGATCTTATATTATGATCTTATGAGAACTTTCAGCTCTTATGAGCATTAACGATGGCTTCAGCCTCTTCATCAGCCACTCGAACCTGAAAAGTTCTTAAGTATGTCCTGCTTCGATCTGAACAGTGGGAGCATTTCTCGATGGTCTATCCTGGCTCTCACCCACCCATCTCTTCTCTCGTGACCGTACACAGCTTGGGAAGCAGTTGAGACTTCCTGTACAACTCTCTCGCAGGACTGAGTTCCTCGGGAATGAAATGGAAGAGGTACTTTCCTTGAGGCTCCCACGTGATAGTGTAATGCTCCTCGATCACTTTGCCAGGATGAAATCTCCCTGTCACTTCATAATATTTCAACACCTTTGTGTTCCTATCCTGCTTGCCATCAAAGAATATCCCAGAGATCTTCTCCTCCTCTGACCTCTGCGTGAGAGCTTCAACTGATGAGGCCATTACTTCCTCCTTGGCCCTCCAGACTTTCATGCCATCTATGGCCAAGTAAGCCCTGTCTTTGGAAAGATGACCAGTCTTGATGAGGTCGTTCAGGAAGCCAGTGGCAACTGCAGCTTCGGAACATTTGCCACCCTGTACCTCAAAGCTGCTGAAGCTGTCCCTTGGATCTTCATGTAGTTTCGTGTAGCAGAAGTTGGAGTTTCGGCAGGTACTTCAGCGGGAACGTCCATAGGAGCTTCACTAGCCTCAGCATTGCCAGAGGCTTCTTTTGCAGCTTCTTCCAAGTTTGGCTCTTCGTCCTCCTCAATGTCTTTCATGAGAAGCTCCTCATTAGTAGCCTCCTCTTTCTTCTACCTCTTCACAGCAGAAGCTTCTTCAGCCTCCTTCCTCTTCGCTGCTTTGATCTGTCTCCTGCTGTCTTCGAAGTCTACAGAAGACATCTGGATTCCTGAAGCTTCGAAAGTCTTCACTCTCTGGTAGTACAGCCACTGAAGGTCCAGTTTAGAAATCTTCACCTCCAAAAGACAGTTACAGTTCACATGGGCCTTGAAGGAGCATCCTGAACATACAATCCCCTCTGAGCCGCACAAGAAGATCTGATACTTGCAAACGCAGACTTCGCAGAGTTTATCCAGATCAGCCATCCTCTTCTCCTGGGTAACAGACTTAACTCTCCCGTTCACAACGTCTGTCATCTCCTTCCATTTCAACAAGATCTTATATGAGAGCGATTTTTCCGTGATTGTCACAGGCGGGGAGAACTTTACATTCGACTTCCTCCACTAAGTCATCAAGAGTGAAGCCAGCTCGTCAGTCATCTCTCGGATAGGGTATTTAGACCTTTGGATGTCATGAATGAGGAACTTTTCCTCCTGCAGACGAATCCCTCTCTGAAGAACGGCTCTCTATGTCGGCACCTCGCTGGGAATGAACTCTTTCCCCGGGCCCACAACATCCAAGAGTTTTGAACCTGACATTTTCCTGGTTTTGGGGGCAGATTCGGCCATCACGTCTAGTCGGTGCTTATTCTCGCTCTTGTCCAATCTGTAACAAATTCATATCAGTATGTTTAGTGTTCTTTCGCCATAAATATAGACAAGGAATATAATTTTTGGTTATAATCAGGGTTGCCAACCGGCATTTTTAATTACCAAATTAACCTAAATTTGGTAATGAATATTTATTTTGGTAATAGAAAACTGAATTTGGCATTGCAAATTTAATTTAAAATTTGTAATAATGGTGTAACATAAGCTTAATCCTTTGTCATTCAGTACCATTTAATTTTAGCGTAGGTTCATTTTTTTACTTGAAATATGCACAGGAGGTGTATATATAAGCATTTTTAGCAATGTTTTTTTTGTAAGAACATTTCTAAATGAAATAATTTGTGTCCATTAGTCAACAAAGGTCTAATAAGGTAATTAGTGGGCGGTAGTTAGTATTCTCTCTCTCTCTCTCTCTCTATATATATTATATATATATGTGTATATATATATATATATATATATATATATATATATATATATATAAATAACAGTACATAAAAACAATCGTAATGAAAAATTCATTTCATGTATCCAATTGGACACACGTGTTATCATAAACAGAAATTTATCCTATGAAAACTTTGTGTCCATTTCGAAACGAACTTTGAATAAAGTCTTTTCTTCACAGTTATTAAAAATATTACTTAAACAAAGTAAACAGGGAGCTTCCTTAATACTCCTAGAATGAAATTATAGTCAAAACAAATATAATAATGGTGATTAAACTTAGGAAAATTACAAAAAACACTTACCGAAGAAAATGGCGTCCACTCACTTCTACTTCACAATTGTAACTGGCGTAATTGCTCAGAGCCATCTATTGAGAGAATGTTGAACTTCGCCTTCTGCGTCCAAATGGTTACATAGATTCAAATGGAGTAGATTTTTTTTCTTATGTATGTATGTATTAAACCTGTGTAAGAGTTAAACAAAGTTAATGTGTCTAAATGGCAACAAATTACGACAAAGGGTTAAAAATATCAGTTTGTGTTCAATTAAATATTCGATATTTTAACATAGAACAGAAAACGGCAATTTTGAACATGATAACGCGATTTTTGGGAAAAGTTGCAGAAAAGAAACCCCTCTTAGAATTAAATTTTACATAAAAATACATATCAGCCAGAGTGGAATTCGGATTCGGAAAAGTATGATATGCCCTAATGGCCCCCACTTAGGTCTCTATTGAGCATAGCAACTTTATTACAATTAACCGATTGAACACAATTAGTTCACCGAGTGCCCCTATAGAATTCGTGATACCCAGCTCAGGCCTTTAGTTTTTGACCTGAGCTGCATGCATATTTACGCTAAACTCTGTATAGCCCATTGAGATGGAACGGACTGCGATGGTAGTTACTCTGCATACCCTGAAACCAACTTTCTACACTCCATATTCAGCCAGTGTGAGGTGTATTTAAATCAGGTTAACATCTCGGCAGGAACGGGGTATTATCACCTACTAGCCTATCTGGAGAATGTCCTCAACTTTTCAAAAAAAGCAAAGGACACCTTTTTAACCGCCTAGGGCTATTATCAGACTAAAGATGAAAGTAGTATAAAGGATAAATTTAAAAATTCTAAAAAAGAGATATACGAGTGTTTTGGCCGTCTTCATACAGACATCACGTTCCATGAGAAACTGCTTTTGAACGGCGTCGATCTGAATCTAAAGCCCAACCGCACGAGTCCTGAGATCTCTGGGATCTGATCAAGAAGAGGGGGCAAAACCCGTTGTGATTCACTTAATGGAAACGTATTTACGTGTACGCCGAGTGAAATTATGTTCACCAAAACAATAGAAATTGAGAAAAACTCAATTCACGCCACAGTAAAATACCCAATTAACAGAGTAAGTACAGATCAAACTATGCACGGCGCCAGCCGGGATGGCCTCGAAGCAGCTAGAAAACGTGGTCCTGGGAGTTCTACCTAAAAGGATATTAATTGGAATGCAGGATCATGCTTCGACGAATGAAAAATATAAAAAGAGCGCCATTAAATTCGAGAATTTCGGTTTTGAAAATATAACTCTATACGTGAATGACGTCGCATTGGGTGGGCCTATCATTGCTGATTACTCATCAGACGCTGTGTTCCGCTCTGCGCGAGAGCTTATAGGTGCCTGGCTCATAATGCACGTGCCTGTGACGAGCTTGGGTTTGGCGCAACGCAGAAAGATTTTGTCGAAGAATTTAACATTTATTCATTTGATATTACCCCTGACTTGTCTGCTAGTATAAACACACACTTAAGTCCACAACAAAGTGGGAACATCTCAGTCAGGTGGGAATTTGCCAACCCTATATACGCGCCTATTAGTGTACTCGTGTACCTCGAATCACAGGCTCTAATAGAAGTTGACCTTTTCAGGAACGTGGTCACAGACTTTTAAAATGGACGTGAATACACTCCAGAGACTAATGAAAAGTGGCCGAATCACACGCTCCAAATTTTTCGGCGTGTTTGCGAGGAATGAAATATTGAAATTGCCAACTACGAGAAACTGGTACGGGATTATCGTGAACACCGACATTGTCGGGGGTGAGGGGGTTCATTGGTTTGCAGTCTATTTTAAAAAGAGGGAAAGAATGTACTATTTTGATTCACTCGGCACTCAGCCCTGGAATGACCCTGTGGTTGTACAACTTATCGAGCAGATACATGTACCTGAAATTGTATGGAATTCTTACCGCCTTCAAGGATATTTTAGTAACACGTGCGGCATGCATTGCTTTTCATTTCTCCTGCACATGCCACGTGGGAAGGGATTTATAAATGTTTTAAAATTATTCGAGTTGTGCGACACTGAGATGAATGATAAGACGGTATGCAGACAAATAAAAAAAGATTCCCATATGTTCGCACTCATTGTATTGTGTAAAGGTGTATATATAATTGTATCTATATTGTGTGAAGGTGTATTTGTAAAATGTCTCCATTAAGGCTTATTTAATGTACGTTTGTTCCGCTTTGTACATGTTTTCTACCATTTAATAAATTAAATGAAAATACAATGTGCTTTGTTCTTAACCCCAAAAAATACTTACATTACTTCCTCGACGACCTGGCATTCGTTGGACCGGATGTGAGCCAATACCTCGACCTCTGTATTCAGGTCGCTGGGTTGGCTGTGCGGTAAAGCCTCCATATCATTTATTCCCCTTTCATCAAAACGAAAAGTAGTTATAAAACGTTCAAATTCAGTTTCGCTCCTTAAAGGAAAAGTTAACATGATAAGTTCATACTAAATAAAATAACGTTAAGTAAAATTAAAGTTTAATTGTGCCGGTGTATGCTACACTAGCTTAGGTTATATTAAGAGATGAATGGAAAAACGCTGGGTGATGGAATCCCCGTTAAAACGTAGGTCTATGGTGGGGTGAAAAGTTTGACCTTCTGGGCTAGGTTAGGCTAGGTTATATTATACCCGGATAGGTTACGCTAGGTTAGGTTATATTTTTTCCGGTTATGTTAGGTTATATTATATCCAGTTAGGTTATGCTAGGTTAGGTTATATCACTCCCATAACGATCCCGGTTGCTAACACATACAACCATATATATATATATATGGGGAGAGGGCTACAATAAGAGGAAACGCTTTGGTATTGGATTCCCCTTAAACCGTAGGTCTAGGGTGGGGTGAAAAGTTTGACCTTCTCTGCTAGGTTAGGTTAGGTTATATTATACCCGGATAGGTTAGGCCAAATTATGTCCAGTTAGGTTAGATTAGGCTATATTATAATCGGTTAGGTAATGCTAGGTTAGGTTATATCACACCCGTAAGGGCTATGCTAGGTTATGTTATATTACGAGCGGTCAGGCTATGCTAGGTTAAGTTAGGTTAGGCTAGGCTAGGCTATGCTAGGTTAGGTTATATTACGCCGGTCAGGCTATGCTAGGTTAGGTTATATTATTATAAACGAGAAAGAGCCCTGGGATTAATTTTTAGTCGTAGAAAAACTCAGAATAAAAGGAAAAATTAGTTTACTAAATAAATTATAAACGAGAAAGAATCCACCATGGTTAGGCTAGGTTAGGCTATATTATTATAAACGATAAAGTTTCCTGGGCCAGTACATATATAGGCTAGGTTAGTTTAGGCTATATTATGTCCCGGCTAGGATATGATAGGTTAGGTTATATTATGGCCGGTTAGATTCAGTTGTGTTAGGTTAGGTTAGCTTAGGTTAGGTTATTATAAACGATAAAGAGTCCTGGGCCGGTATGTATATAGGCTAGGTTAGGTTAGGCTATATTATGTCCCGGTTAGGTTCAGTTTTGTTAGGTTAGGTTAGGCTAGGTTAGGTAAGGCTATATTATGTCCCGGATAGGATATGATAGGTTAGGTTATATTATGGCCGGTTAGGTTCAATTGTTTTAGTTTAGGTTAGGTTAGGTTAGGTTATATTATTATAAACGAGAAAGAGTCATGAGATTAAGTTTTTCCTTGTAGATAAACTCAGAATAAAGCTATGTTAGGTTAGGTTATATTATATCTCGTGAGGCCATGCTAGATTAGCTCGACCTCTGGACAGATTTCCTTTCGCTTCGTTTTATTACGAATTTTAAAAGTTATAATTCTTGAAAAGAATGAAACGTTGCATATAGATCGAGAATAAATCACAAAGTAGTTTTTCAAAGCGCATTTATTATGGCTTTTAATAAATTAACTAACACATTGGGCAATAAATAAAAACCTATTGTTATTCACCAAAATACACACAGAGGAATATATATATATATATATAAATATACATATATATATATATATATATATATATATATATATATATATAAATAGAAACCGGGCCTCTGGGGAGATATCCTTTCACTTCGTTTTATTACGGCTTTTTATAAATTATTTAACACTGAATGAAACGTTGTATATAGACCGAGAATAAACCACAAACTAGTTTTTCAAAACGCATTTATTATGGCCTTTTATAAGTTAATTAACACTGAACGAACCGCAGTATATAATCACAAATTTATTATTTACATCTCTGTGAAGTCGTTAGCGGGAAAATCGTTCTCGCCGTCAGAAATTTCAGCAACAGTCTGCGTGGATAGAAGTTCATTTTGGTCTACAGCGTTGAAAAGATAAATTGTAGACAGCGATGAGGGAGGCATCCTCGTCTTCAAACAATTCAGGAGAGTTGTAAAGCTGACTCATGATGAGGTATTTCAAAAGCACTGCTCCTAAAAACGACTGAATTGAGGCCCTGAGATGAAAGTGCCCCCTTTTATAAATAGGATCGTAATTGTGAGCATCCTACAATACCCGATTCGCGAGTTTCCTATTGGCTATCAGTGAATTTTGGGCAGAACTTAACGCATAGGTCCGCCTAGCCTCCAACCAGAGGTTCTGGGCTCCACCCACAGGGTTGTGATTGGCTGACCCGTGAAATCTGGTGCGTGTCAGATATACCCATTCGTAGAGAGAGAGAAATGTGTTGTTTTTGATGATCTTGTATTCTGGGTTTCCGATGATTTGGCAGGGGAATGGTGATTTGAACGTATGCTAGGCATCCAATTATATGAAGTGCTTAACGAGGTTGGAAGATAAATTTGTACCCCATCTAAAATAGGTTCCGAAAATTTATTATCTCCTCTGAAAAATAAAACCTCAGAAACTGGAAGATATTTTTAAAACCAATTACCCATGAATTCGAGACAATTCTCGAAGCTGTAAAACTTTATTGGTGTCCCTGCGTTATCGTACGATACAATAAATAAATTTTAAAAATTGACAGAGATGTGTGGTGGTTGCGGGTCATTAAGCCTCAAAGTTTATTTGGAGATCATAAACTTAGCGGAAAGAAGTTTATCTAAGGGATATATATATATATATATATATATATATATATATATATATATACATATATATATATACAGTATATACATATATAAGTGAGAGAGAGAGAGAGAGAGAGAGAGATTTGTACATATAAAGGCTCTCCTTTTCTTTCGATGGCTTCGACCAGAATTGTTCATTCTGGCGAAGGTCAAGCTTTACACTCCACCTTAGACCTACTTTTTAACGGGATATATATATATATATATATATATATATAAGAGAGAGAGAGAGCGCGCGAAAGAGAGAGAGATTTGTACATATATATAGGCTCACCTTTGCTTTCGATGGCTTCGGCCTGAATTGTTCATTCTGGCGAAGGTCAAACTCATTCCATTTTAGACCTACTTTTCAACGGGGATATATATATATATATATATATAAGCAAACAACCACAGGGAAAAAGGAAAAAGAAACACGAAATCCGAGCACTTTCGTGATATATTCACATCTTCAGGGACAAGAAAGAAATATTTCTTTCTTGTCCCTGAAGATGTGAATATATCACGAAAGTGCTCGGATTTCGTGTTTCTTTTTCCTTTTCCCTGTGGTTGCTTGCTTATTAATAAGATCACGTATTATTCTGTGATTTTACTGCAGATATATATATATATACTGTATATATATAAGAGAGCGAGGAGAGAGAGAGCGAGATTTGTAAATATATAGGCCCACCTTTGTTTTCGATGGCTTCGGTCCGAATTGTTCATTCTGGCGAAGGTCAAGCTTTACACTCCACCTTAGACCTACTTTTTAACGGGGAATATATATATATATATATATATATATATATATATATATAATGGAGAGAGAGAACGCGCGAAAGAGAGAGAGGGATCCCTGCTAGGATACCCTGGTTACCCATTTATCTATTTATCTACCGATCGTGGAGGGATGTTTACACTTCACCTTAGATCTACAGTTTAACACAGGCCACTAGCATACCCCGGTTTCCCATTTATCTACCAACAGTGGAAGGACGTGCCGTCACCGGGTCTCGAACCCGGCGCATATAATCGCGCATATAGTTGTGTGTGCGTAATATTGTATGGGCGTTAGGCGGCGTGTACGTGCATTTGTCCAAACGTTGTATACACTCTGCCAACTGGCTGATCAAGCCAACTGGCTGATTAGGGGCTTATAAGACAGCAAGCGCTGGGATGAAGTCTTAATATGCGCTTGGCTCCTGCCAAGCGAACACTCCTCTCTTCCTCTCCTTCTCCTTTCTCTTAGGTTAGGTATACCCATTTGGGGGTGAGGCCGTCCCAACTTCTCCCCCAAAGAGGTCTCTCCAGCTTGTTGGTGGAGTTCCCCCCTTTTTTTTCTGGCGCCCTGGGTTTGGCACTGGGGGGTGCCTTGCAACAAGGGTGGAGGGGGTTGGCACTGGTGTTGGCACTAGCACTCATTGCAACATTGATCAACATTTGCAATTGCATTGCACTGCAAGGAACTACAGGGAAACGGAAAGTAAAACACGAAGTCCAAACGCTTTCGTGATATAATTCACATCTTCAGAGACAAGGGAGAGATGGCAGAATTTACAAAGTACACGAGTTTAAATACATAAGCGAAAATTCCCCTAACTGGAAACTCAGTCTAAAAACATATTCATCAAAACAATCTAAAACTTCCCCACTAGACAATTTAATCTCAAGGCTACTAAAATATCGAATACATAAACAACTATATAATAGAAATTATACATTTAAAATGTACACATAAAAATGATAACACTTATTAAAAATAATATTTAATTAAAACAGGCAATTAAGAGCCAAGAATGCAGTCATCTAAGGGAAAAAAAAAAGAAAGAGACGTAGCGCAGTGATCGGCACGCGCTGCTTCGAGAATATTTTAAGAACATAATCAAAATTATTCTTGATCACAGTCGATTCAATTATATTTCTACTAACAAAAGATTTACTAAAAATTAATTTTGAGGCATTTTTTCCAGTCAATGGGATGGTTAGGACCACTTACATGAATGAAAATGGCGTTAGATTCCTGACCGGTTTTTATGCTGTATTTATGCTGCTTAATACGTAATTCTAGGGTCTTGCCAGTTTGACCAATGTAGAATTTATTACATAATGGGGCCTTTACCGAAATTTGGACTGTTTCCTATTTTTTGGAAAATAAGATATTTAATGTAGACTTTTACGCTGATTTAAAAAATGTAAGTTTTTTTTGGAGAAATTAACCTAACCTAACCTAATTAACCTAACCTAACATAACATAACTTAACCTAACCGAACCTAACACAAGGCGTTGAATCTATGTGGAATAAGGTCAAACGAAGGAATAAGAGACAGTCAGGGACTCACTGGCAAATGATTGATACCTACTTGTACGAATTCGTGTGACGACAGAAAAATAACGGTCGAAATCTATTCACACAAATACCGTACTTAGTGACATAAGCCAATATTACTAAAGAATACAATAACTCTTGTATTAGTTTTCAGTTGTATTGTTATAGTTTTTTTACCTAATACAAAATTTCAATAACAAACATAACTTTTGAACCCCTCATTTCTCCAAAAGAATACTTACATTTTTTAAATCGGCGTAATAATCTACATTAAATATCTTATTTTCCAAAAATTCGGAAACAGTCCAAATTTCAGAAAAGCTCCACATAATGGGCATGGAATTTTATATACACAACCCTGTTCATTTAAAGGAGATTTTGTAATCAATATATTCTTAATTACATCTAAATTTCTGAACGCGATATTTACGTTAAAAGTCCTCAGCAATTTCGGCAGTTCAATGAAATTTTCATTAAATAGTAATGCTAAGACGTTTTTAGTGGTATTAAGGAGTCTTGTCCTTTCCCTCGTAGAAGGTTTTCTTGGTCATTTTTAAGGATTTATCTATGCAGTTCTTTGGATATTTTAATTGAAACGCAATTTTATATATTTTACTAATTTCATCATTAGTGAACTCTGGGCTACAAATTCCTAAGCATCTTAGGAACAAAGTAGAAAAAACGTTTCGTTTTACGTTAATATGGTGACCCGAATAATAATGTATATAGGAACAATTGTTAGTGGGTTTTCTGTAAATATTGTAACTAAACTTTATTCCCGACCTATTATATTAAAACATCTAAAAATGGGATCCATGATTCTTTTTCTATTTCAACTATAAAATTGGTAGATGGAGTTAAAATTACTAAACTTGGGTAAGAATTCATTGAGATTTAAATTTTCTGGCCAAAGACTTTCTAAAAAACTCCATATATAAGTTACTTAAAATAGGAGAGAGGGGGTTTCCCATAGCCATACCAAATTTCTGCCTAAAATATTCATTATTAAACACAAATTTCGAATCTATTATGCACAGCTTAATTAATTCTATAATGGTAGTCGCAGGTGTCAAATTATGCTAACCAATTCTTCCGAAAGAAAAACTAATAGAGGTAACATCCAAAGCTGGGCACTTGCGTTTTTTTTTGCGGTACTGCGGTACTGCGGTACTACCGCACTACCAAACCGGTACCGCATAACGCAGTACCGCAAAGGATCGCTGAAAGTACAGCAGTACCGCTACCGCATTTTTTGCGGTACTGCGTTATGCGGTACCGGTTTGGTAGTGCGGTAGTACCGCAGTACCGCAAAAAAAACCGCAAGTGCCCAGCTTTGGTAACATCAAAGCTTACCAATCTAAAATTGTAATTGGTACTGATACTATTTAATTTCTCTACAAGGTCTACATTATTATTTATGTGTGATTGTGAAATTGCGCCCAGGAGAGGATTAAGAATGGATACAAACCATTTGTACAACTTACTGTACAGAGTATGAGATACTGTAGATCCAGTATAGCTAACAATAGATCTTGCAGGATTATTTGGTTTATGAGTTTTAATTAGGCCATACATATAGGGTAACGACGGCGAAGTACTCGAAAACTGTTTAAGTAATACTTCTTTACCCTTCAAAAGTTGTTTAATTTTCTTGTTGAATACACTGTTCACTGTTTCAAAAGAATTGTTTCTTAATTTCACGTAAATGTCTGAGTCATTCAAAAGATCATACATTTTTTCGAGGTAAACTTCTTTACTGAGGATCACTAAGGCATTTCACTTATCGATTTTGGTTATATGTCGAGTTTTTCCCATTTCCTTGTGGTTCCTTGGTTTTTAAAAAGATCACGTGTTGTTTGTGAATTGTTTGCATAATGGATACCACGCGCCACTTCGAGACCTTCTCTGCTTTCTTCCCTGGCCTAGCACTCATTGTTTCTACGTTTTGTTCTGCTTTAGTTAAGTCTCACAAACGAAAAGTTCGTCTGATATTCCTAAGATGATGTCTAAGTGAACAAGTCCTCCCCTCATCGTTACTCCCTGATAGACTTCTGAATTTGAGAGATCGTCCCTTCGATGAGTTTCAGAGGAAAATGTTGCAGAAGCATATAGAAATTACTAAGATTGAAGTTGAAGAAGTTTTTAAGGTTACCCAGTCGAGAAGATATACTGTAGTTTTGACCGGGCAATTCCACCTGAATGGAAACAATATTACAAATTCTAATGGAAAAAAGTGACTGGACAAAGGATGCTAACCCTGGATTCGTGATAAATCTATCGGATAAAGTGCTAGATAAAAATACGGTTACGGCTCTTGGCTACGGAATAAATTTTTCAGCAGCTGAAAAGGATGTGCACTATATAGAAATAGCTAAGGCTTTCTGCTACTTAGAAAAATGTAGTGATTTACCGATAGAAGATGTGAATATTTGTAAAGGTCTAGTATATGGTGTCATGTCTAAACCTTCTATTTCAAATTGTCCACAGAGGTTTTTCGATTCTTAGAGTCCTTAAAAAAAGATCAGACTCTACATATAACCAAAGCCGATAAAACAAATGCCTTAGTGATCCTCAATAAAGAAGTTTACCTCGAAAAAAATGTATGATCTTTTGAATGACTCAGACATTTACGTGAAATTAAGAAACAATTCTTTTGAAACAGTGAACAGTGTATTTAACAAGAAAATTAACTTTTGAAGGGTAAAGAAGTATTACTTAAACAGTTTTTTGAGTACTTCGCCGTCATTACCCTATATGTATGGCCTAATTAAAACTCGTAAGCCAAATAATCCTGGAAGACCTATTGTTAGCTCTATTGGATCTATCTCATATAAGCTGTCCAAATGGCTTGTATCCATTCTTAATCCTCTACTGGGCACAATTTCACAATCACACATAAATAATATAGACCA
This sequence comes from Bathynomus jamesi, assembly GCA_023014485.1. Taxonomy (NCBI): domain Eukaryota; kingdom Metazoa; phylum Arthropoda; class Malacostraca; order Isopoda; family Cirolanidae; genus Bathynomus; species Bathynomus jamesi. The sequence goes on along the minus strand of JAJOZX010000066.1, from coordinate 1,387,975 downwards.
ATGACTTCAGCTCATTCCACACGAAGTAATCCAGAGGATTTAAGTCAGGAGAATTTGGTGACCATTCTTCACTTTTTATGAATTCAGGAATGTTCGCCATCAAAAATTCTTGGGTTGCCTTGGCTGAATGAGATGGTGCATTGTCTTGAACAAAAATAAAATCTTCGTTCGGGTACAAGTCTTGGCATTCCGGTAAAAGCTCTCCGAGGTGTTCAATGTAATTTTGCGAGTTCATTTTTGTTTTCTGTGGATCAGTAAAGAATAATTTGTTTTTTCTATTGTAAGAAACACCACAAGATACCATTAATTTCTTGGAAAAATCGTGAAATTGGATGATAAAGACGGTCTGGCGGGATTTCCGATTTTGAAGTTAATGCATTGACTCTGTTGTTTTGCAGATTTGTTGATACAGTTAATGTAAAGTCTGACTCATCTTGAAAAAACGCGTTTAATGTCTGCTAAATTATGTGTCTGCTAATTATATTGTCTCGTCAAGTTAAATTTTTTATAATTAAGAAACGGCCAAACATAATTAACTGAGGTTTTCAGTACATGATAACCATACTATTGGCTACATCTTGTACTAATTTGGGTGTATTAGCTTGACTAGTTTGAAATTTGTAGGAAAAACAAGTGTTCAGATTTTTTCGTCCACCCGGTATATATATATATATATAATATAATATTATATATATATTATATATATAATTTATATATATATATATATATATATATATATATATATATATATATATATATATATATATCCACCCTATAGGTCGTACAAAAAGTTAATTTAAAAGTGGATAAATAATATCTAAAAATTACAGTATTTGTTCATAAAACATCTTTTCTGTTTTTCTTCATTCGAGAGTAAAATTTTAATGACTTAATAATCTGTATTATCGTCGTTTGCCACTTCATATTACATATTTATTAGTTTCAGAATAATTTATATTAATTCCCAGCATAACTTAAAAGTATGACCAAACTGACGATTTTCTTTACCGAAATGTAATTAAAGCTGTCTGTTATGCATGCAAAATCCAACGATTTTACATGCCTACGTCTTCATAAACAGGCAAAAACTCCTTTAAAATTCATGATAAAACCAATTTGTAAATGCCAAATAGACACTTTTAAAATCCGTTCTATTGGTTCAAATGAGACCCAGCCCTGTTTGAGAGAAACCCAATTGCTAAAAATCCAGCAAAAATTACATGAAATAATTGGTGAATCGAAAGGAATCCCACCTTGAAGGCAGCCAAGCATCACCCAAATTTTTGTGATATATAAACCCCTGCACAGTTTAATTCGGGGGAATCTGATTAATTTTGTGGCTAAGATACGCTCCTCTGTAAATAATGTGTTTCTGTAAATATATGATAAATTGTTCATTATTGTTATGAATATATATATAAGTTGATCTATAACGTCGTGTGCTTTCCATAAGTCTTGTTTTGAACGTTAAATGTTTGAGTGAAAATCTTCAATTTTGGTATCTGTAAAAAAATTGTCTACATAAAATAAATTTGATACAATCTTTAATGTATTTTGAAATATTGTTGAATTCTGTCGATGCAATTGGTTTGTTTTTCATTTGTGACGAAATTTGGAACTTAAAGGTCACCCTTCGCTACAGCGAATAAATGATAAAGAATCTGAACAAACTCGTCTACATTTCCTTCACACATTTATTTTGATGTATCACTTTTTATTTTGAATCAAAACTGAGTGAATAAAGGCACCGATGCACTGATCGAAGTTCACTAATAAATTTCGTAAATTCAAAGTGTCAAATCAATGCTCAATGGCTGATTTTAACGTGAAGAGCAACAAGTTCTTTTTATGATATACGATAAAAAGTAAGTAACTTTCGAGGAAAAATAAATCAAAAAAGGGTGTCAGTTACATTGAGTAAATGATCTAGGATTAAATAAATATGTGTAATATTTAAGAAAAATGGTTCGTTGGAACCAACCCTGTAAAAGGATCTTTATCAAAGAGAAAAACTGACTGTTGTCTACATTTCTACCATGGAAAAGAGACACATTGAAAACGAATTAATTAACCGTTGCACATCAGGAAAAACAAAATAATGCCTGGGCACCTGGACCTCCATAGCGAGGACACACAAACACACACACACACACACACATATATATATATATATATATATATATATATATATACATATATAATTTTATATATACATACATATATATATACTTTCTCCTTTATCTCTCTTTTCCTTCCCCTTTCATCCTCCAAATACCTTGATCGCTTTCCTTTTTTAAATTTTTTAATCGATCTTCAAAGAATGATTCTTAAACAACTTTCTACTCATTATCTTTTTTCAGATGGTCAGTAGTGGTTCCGCAAGGGAAGCTCTAGTGGTGATCTTGTATATTTTTCTGACTCTTGGTCATCCTCTTTTCGGGATTTCGGTGAAACCTGTAGTGATTCCCATTCTTTCTCTTTTATAATTCAATATTTTCTTTCCTTTCTATTATCGCTCGGTTTCTCTGTGTCTCCATAGGGACGCGGCTGACGGTTGAGCCGGAGGGCTTCATTATAATTCGAACAAGGCGAGGGAGACGGGGGATTAATTATACACTCAATTACACTTTACTGACTTTTATTTATACCGAGACACTTTTAGATAAACGGGGTAATGCGAGGGGGGAATTAGTGTTAACATTTTAGCCGGAGAGAGCCAAAAGAATATTCTAAATTTAAAAAACATCGTAATACACAAAAATACCTTATTTGGCTAACAGCCTTCCGATAACTGAAGGGCATTTCTACCCAGCCTCCGCTTGTTCCGATTCTTAGTGTTGCCAACTTGTATATTTATATTTTTAATTTTACAAACTATTTTTAATTTCTTATTTAATAAGAATGATTGAACCTTATTAAATTCTTAAAAACAAACATTTAATTCTTAATTATACATTACTACACTCGCATCACCCCCTTGAAAATAAGTTTTACACTAGGAAAACTTATTAATATCTTTTAACAAATTTATTTATTTATTTAGCAAATTTATCTATTTTGCAGTTTTTTTTCTTTAACAAGTTCAAAGTTAGAATAGACAAGAAATAATTTCAATGACAAATTCTACACATTAGATATTTTTTATCATTTTATAAAAATCGAAAAAAAACTATAATTTTCGCATTTGCATAAAATAACATTTCACACTAATAATAAAATTTACAACCTGTAACGAATTTGTTACGTGATAAATATCGGATGATTTTCTGAACATTGGTTACACAAATTTCACGTTAACAATCTATTCCAGCGATTCCTCATCAAAGATCGCTTTACATTCGAAACAATTCTTTATATAGTTATACAGTTACTATCAGGGCAACAGAAAGAACAAGAAAACGTTTATATAAAATACTGACTCGAGAGCACATACTATTTCACGAAATACAAAACAAATATGGGCAATAATCGCACCCTTTCACTTATAATTCCATTACATAATAAGCAGTACATTAATTGCTGGACGTTGTTTAGATCACAGTCCGCACAGTTAACAACGGACTTCTTCAATTTTCAATCCCAGCTCTCCTGCTCACTTCGCTAGAATGCAAGGGGTTGCATCACCATGCAACAGGTCAGCACGCTTGAGTTTGGTTCCGCTCTCTCTCCATATGGCGAAAATAAACAAGAGAGACGTCCAATTCTATGAGGATCAGGGGATAGCGATATCTGAAAGTGGAACCACGCAGAGGAATTGGACGAAATTTGCAATTCTAGAAGTCGACGAAGAAACTCGCCTCTCTCATCTCGACTTTTGTCGGTGAACGCTGCTCTTCCTACGTCCAGCTGAAAGTCTCTTACTGGCAATAATCAAACGATCACTTCGCCGTAGGCGGTTTCACCAAGAACCTATGGACAGTAAAGCCTTAGACACTCGTTCAAACTCTCGTGGTTTGCCTACCGAGTGCTAAATCACATATTTAGCGAAGCATTGAGCAGCGCGACCAGCGACTACCCGAAAAATACAAGTAGACCATCTTCGACCGAAACTGTCCTGCGCCAAGTCCCTGCGCATTCGGTTTCTCTTCTCTCACTCTTCTCACTTCTCGTCTCTTTTCTTCCCTCTCTTATCTCTTCTCATCTTTTCTCATGGTGATCGATCACCTACCGGGTGAACTAAATTCAATGGATGGAATTCGGATCCAACTTAGTTGCTTCCAAATCGACCTTCTCGAAATTTTGACAAAAAAAAAGTCAAAGTTTATACTGCTACTGATTATTACTTTTTATATTTAATTTACAAATTTACTCGACACTTCACTTCGAAACAATAACTATAATTTGCTCTGGCCAAATTCACGGAAAACTATTACAAATTTTACAGAATTCACAAAAATTTAATCACGCCCTAGCTACCAATAAGGTCACTTATGGCAGGTACATCGGAAAAGATAATAAAAAATCATGAAACGCAACGAAACAATACTGCATAGTAGAAATATAAAAGCGGCCCTACATAGTAACCGTTGTTATAATTTTAAAAATATTATTATTCAAACTACCTTCAGAAGTTACAATGATACATTTAAATACAAAAGACAAAAATGAAACCAAGAAACTTCATGTCATCAATTCCCGATAATCATGAACCCTCTTACACTTTTCGGGGGGCACACACAGATTACCGCAAAAGCGTTACTGACAATCTGAAAGGCTCCAACTCCGGTGAACACTCAAGCTAAAGTTTCAATTGCACGAGTAAACCCAAATGAAGTTTAAAAAATAACACAATTTTCCAAAAGATAATCATTAAATATAAAAAATTTAGATATTAATACCGAAAAGTTACTTTAATACATTAATTCCAACCTGAAACGCTAAATTTCATAGGAAGAAAACTCGTAATTCACAAATTACATCTGAGAGACAACTCTCTCCTTCAACACAAAACCCAGTATGGTTTGCAAATCACAAGAATTCCAGTAATTTATCGTTTTCAAGTGGAACTAAATAAAAATTTACATCGTTCTTTTAAATATGAACAGTTATTATGAACCCAAAACTACAGCGCCACCTACTACGTAAAAAAAATTAAAATAAATCATTGCATAATGAAGAGTGGTCGCTTTGTTTGTAAGCGAGGCTCTATAAAAATATTCCAAACCGAATGAAACTGCATTACATCACGACATAATTTTGTAATATTTTCTATGCAAACGCGCGAACGTAAAAAAAACTTTTCATTTTTTAATATCTAAACAAAATGTTAAACAAAAAATACTCGTTAACACAATAAAATCTAATTTCAGAATAAAAAAATTTAAACAGCCTAACCATACAAAATATCACTCGGAATTGTCCTGAAACTGAAAGAAAGAAAAAAATAGACAACACCAATCAGCCCACCTATAAAAATATAAAAATTAATGAATATATAAAAAAGATCAAAAAACAGAAATTGATTTATCCAAAGAATTTACGAAAACAATTCCTGTATTTCAATTAAACAAATTTTTTATCTTTTTATAACAAATTTAGCTTCCTTGAGGCCTCACAATTTATATACGGCAAGCATATAACCTTAACGCATCCGAATTCGACCCAGTAAAATTAGTGTCTTCGATTACACTACCCAACACCAATTTCGCTGATATAATTCTAACACCTGTTTTTAGGTAACTTTGGTGTGCTGATTTAAAAAATCACCTTAGTTTTTGCCTATCACGTCAGGTTTTCGAGCAATCAAATACGGCGATATCGCATTTTGGCAGGGTTATGCCCAATTTTTTTTCTTTTAAAAAAATAAGTTTTTACATACTCAGAATCAGCATGGAAAAGTAAACAATTGTGCAGGGAGTGAACTTTAATATACAATGGTAATATTGACACATAAAGTGATTAAAAGTGTTTAAATAAGCAAAAAATGAATCCATGATCATGACGTCACGCTCACACCTTGGGAAATCACAGATACCCAAGATTTTAATATGTTGTACATGACCTGTAGATTTAATGCACAGATTTGCGTATTCCACAGATAAAATTTTAACAGCAAAACAGCTGTTAACAGGTCTCAAAAATCATCAATTTTGATAAGTGCCCTTCATGGATCACCCAAAATAGGCATATTGCATTGCACATTGCACGAAAACCTGATGTGATGGACAAAATCTGAGGTGATGTTTGAAATCAGCACATCAATATTATCCAGAAACAGGTCTTAGAATTAAATCACCAGCAAAAAATGTTTTTTTTGTTGGGCAGTGTTATTTTTCGACTTTAAACCTAAAAGTACAATGATCTACCTTAAACTAGAAAGCGAAAAGCGAGAAAGCGAACTTAAAATTACCTTAAAAGTATACACATATGATGGTCATGTGTCGCCTGTAAACCCAAAACGATTCAGTTGTTTTAATGAAAATAAGCCGTGACGCCTGCAAACCTAACACGATATACATCCATCGAAGAATAACCTTAAAATCTGTCCACTAGATACTGGAAAATTTTGTTACCCACTTATTTAATCTTTCACAATGCTGTACTATATATATACATACATATATTTTTTTATTACCTACAAATGCGCTACAATATACGCGCCAACCTTTGAAACGACCGTATTAAATTTGCATGTAACAATTTTATAATTTACTGTCATATAAATGTAAATTTTATTTACTAATTATTATTATTATTATCATTATCACAATCATTTCCAATGTCGAAAACATAAACTCAAAACAATTTTTAAACACAAAATAGGCAGGCTGTATATAGAATAATAAAAGTTGAAGGAAAGAAAAAAAGAAACGAGTCATCGAGCGGCAATTTTAAATGTGTCCCTCTCTCCGACCGAACGAAACGAAATCTAAAGAAAACGGACGAAATAGAGTCTGACTCCATGAGAAGGAAAACAACGACTTACGAATTTCGACTCAAACTGACTCGAACGATGGAAACAGTCTGACTTAATGAAAATAAAAATTTTGAGTCGAAAAGGTTGAAACAGTGGCTCCAACGAGAAGAGAAAAAAAACGACTGAAAATTTTTGACCGCGAAATTTGGAAGGGACGCTACGAGGATTTCGAAAGTGAGGCGCCATTTTGAAATACAGTTACAATGAATTGTTAAAGAATGGAAATCGAAATTCGCTTGCAAATGGGTTAACACAATGCATCTTACTATTTAAATAATCGAAATAGAATATCTATGAATTTTATAAATACTATCAAACGGTTAACAATGTAATATAGCAGAAATATAAGGCGCGTACAGAAGACGTGGGAATGCCGTATTTGAATGTAATAGGGTCACCGCTTGCCACCAAAAACGTTTGTTATTGCGTAAGACATATCAAGAGCTTTTGATAGAGTTTTACACAAATTCTTAATTTCAAAACTGCTCACCTTCAGTTTCTATCCTTCTATTTGAGCCTTCTTCTCCGACTTACTTTCTGGCTGATCTGTAGCTGCGGTTATAAATGGTCACTGTTCTTCTACTATAGATATTAATAATGGTGTTCCTCAGAGCTCTGTCCTGTCACCCACTCTGTTCCTTTTATTTATTAATGATCTTTTAAGTCGCAGTTCCCGTCCTATCGACATCTATGCCGATGATTCCACCCTTTAATTCTCCAACTGCTTCGCAAAGCGTCCCTCTCAACAGTCATTCCATGCTTTACATAGGAACTGACCTTTGAGGCTTTGACCTTTCTGCCATCTCTGATTTGGGCAGAGAAAACCTTGTGAACTCTGTTCCTCTATTTGTCTACTCGTCACAATCTTCCGCACGACTCTTCCCTTCCTTCAACAACACACAACTGAATCCTTTCTCTTCTTTTAACATTCTTGGAGTTTCCTTTTCACGTGATCTTTCCTGGAAAGATAACGTATACTCTCTTTCTAAACCAACTTCTAAGAGTTTAGGTGTGCTGTACCAGCTACGCAGTTTCTTCATCCCCGCTCATTCGCTGTCTCTGTACAGGGATCTTGTCCGCCCCTGTATGGAATACGCTTCTCTTGTGTGAAGTGGCTCAACCCACCCAGCCCTATTGATCGGGTGAAATCAAAGGCTTCTCGTCTCATCAATTCCCCGCCTCTTACTCACTGTCTTCAATCTCTCTCTTCGCCGCAATGTTGCCTTACTCTCTCTTTACTATCGCTATTATAAGGGACGCTGCTCTTCTGAATTCTTTAATTGCATGCCTCCTCCTTTAAGGAGAGCACGCAGCACCAGACTTTCTGCAGTTTCATTTCTTCTCTGTCTAACTCTCTAACGCAAGGGTTAATCGGTATTTTCAATCTTTTTTCTACTGAACCGGTCAACTCTGAAATAATCTGCCTCAATCCATCTTTCCTTCTGTCTCCATCCTCCAATCTTTCAAATGCAGAGTGTCCAGACATCTCGAAAACCCTGGATCTTGATTTTGTCTCTTTTCTTCTTTTATTGGGGGCGCACTTTTTCTTGGGGCATCTGCCCATGGCCCGTCCTTCCTGCATAAAAAAAATGTGCGCTCTACCGGCTACGCAGTTTTTTCAGCTCTATTCAGTTGCTCTCTTTGTATGCAGTACGCTTTTCATGTGTTGGGTTGCTCAACCCACGCAGCTTTACTTCACCGGGTGGAATCAAAGACTTTTCTCGTCTCATTAATTCCCCGGCTCTTGCTAAACTGTCTTCAATCTCTCTCTCATTTCGGTGCAATGTTGCCCCACTTTCTCTTTACTATCGTTATTATAATGGACACCGCTCTTCTGAACTCTAACTGCATGCCTCCTCCTTTAAGAGAGCTTGCAGTACCAGACTTTTAACAAATTCTCATTCCTTTTCCGTCTAACTCTCTAATGCAAGGGTTAATCGGTATTCTTATTCTTTCATTTACTCAACCGGTCAATTGTGGAACACCCTTCATCATTTCCGTTCCTCATTTCACCTTCAATCTTTTAAATGCAGAATATCCAGGATTCTGGAAACCTCTGGATCTTGATTTCAGCTGTCTTCTTTTGCTACTACGTTGGGGGCAATTTTTCCGGACGTTCGCCTTGGCCACTTCTTCTTGCATAAAAAATACATATGAATCCTTTTAAAGTATTGTATTTAATCTCCGTTTCAAAGTGTGTTCATTATATTCAAAGATTTTACTGTATTTATACATACAAAAGCAATAAACATTTTCCATATTACTTCCAGTATTTTATTTTTAAGTAATTTTCCCTTCACAAATAACTTTTTATTTATATGCACTGTTTGTCAAAGAATTTATACTGAGAAAAACGTAATTCAATAAATTTAATTCATGCATTTTTTCAGTCTGAATATATAAGCTATAATCCTTTTACTTCCGTTTTCATCTTTTATTACTGATGCAATAAATCAAAGTATTTTTTTGTTAAAATTGTACAAACGCTTCAGTCACCTTTCATTCTATTTTTTTTTACACCGAACTTGAAGGAATTTCATATATACTCTCTCTCTCTCTCTCTCTCTCTCTCTCTCTCTCTCTATATATATATATATATATATATATATATAGACAATGTAGAAAATATGGGACAGGAAGTGGGACGGGCTTACCCAGAATTGGTGCTGGGTGCTGGGGACTAAGAACATGAGACATTAAATGAACTAACAAACATACTGAGTGAGGAAGTACGGAATAACGTAAATTCACTTGAATCAAACAAATCACCTGGAATCGATGAGGTGCCGCAGGAACTCTTTAGTGCCGGAGGAGAGGCTGAGGAGACTATATCAGCTCGCTCTGGATGGAAGAGGATTCCCGACGGAATGGGGGGAGGCGGTCATAGTGCCAATATATAAAAATGGCGATGTGGCCAGATGTAGCAATTACAGGCCCATCAGCCTCCTGCTGCACGCTTATAAGGTTCTCCCCAAGATCATCCAAGCCAGAATCTGGACCGTAGATGAAACGATCATGAATGAGGAACAAGCTGGGTTTAGAACTGGTAGAGGGGCAGTTGACCACATCTTCAGCCTATCACAGATCATAGAGAAGTGATGGGAGAGGGCTAGAGATACATATTGTTTTTATTGACTTTAGACAGGGCTTCGACTCGGTGTGGAGAGAGGGCATGTTTAAGGTGATGGAGCGCTACGAAGTTGAGCGGCAGATGGTCGACCTCATCAGGCGACTTTACACTGAGAGCAGTGCCGTGTTGAGGAAGAGATATTTTAACAAGGAGATACCGGACTGACAAAGGAGTGATGCAGGGGTGCCCGCTTTCGCCGCAACTTTTTAACATCTTTATTGAAATGGTGATGGCGGTCGCGCTGGAGGGGTACGATGAAGGAGTAGAGGTGGCCGGATTGCGTATCACGAATCTAAGATGCGCAGATGATATCGTGCTTTTGGCAGAATTATGTGATGACTTGCAGAGGGCCTCGATGAGAGTGGAGGAGAGCTGTACGAAATATAAGTTGAATATCAATCTCGGCAAAACAAAATTTATGAAGATTAGAATTGAACAGGTCCAAAGTTTAAATACCGATAAGTTTAAATACCGATAAGATGGATTCAAGCAGGGAGATTTCAGAGAGGTTATTGTTGGGCTGTAGGGCTCTTGGGAGGCTGTCAAGGGTATGGAAAGACACCACAATATCACGAGAACTAAAGCTGCGGCTGTTCAATTCTGTGGCGCTACCAACGGCGCTGTACGGAGCGGAATGCTGGATTTTGAAGAGAAGGGATGAAAGGAAACTATTGGCTTTTGAGATGAAGTGTATGCGGAGAGCGAATAACATTAGATGGGACCAGAGATTAACAAACGAAGGAGTAAGAAGGATAGCGGGAGCGAGAGGGAACATACTTGACAGGGTGCGAGACATACAGAGAAGATGGTTTGGCCACGTCGTGAAAATGGACAGAGAGAGGTGGCCAAATGCACTGTTGCACGGAAGGGCCCATGGCGACACACCGAGAGGAAAACCAAAGACATCGTGGTTCAAAGCATTCAGAGGAGCAAACGGCGAATTGAGCATGAGGGAGCTGTTTGATTTGGCTGGCGACCGACGGGAGTGGAGAAGATATCGACATGACAGATGGGACCCAACCCGACGAGAGCCGGACGGGATTTAATGAATAAATAATGAATGAATATATATATATATATATATATATATATATATATATATATATATATATATATATTTGGTAACACACTTCAGGTATTTGTTCATTTCTTCAGCGACAATTTCATACATTCTTCTCCTACACAAGAAGTTCTTTGTTCTTTCAGAAGCCGTTTTCGCCAGGTTCATATGAGATCATCTTTGTTTCATTGGCATATAGCTTCGCCCAGATGAGGACAACGTTTCGTTCCATGATGAGGTCACACATAGCACTTTCGCTCTAGACTTCCTTGCAAGCTACTTCACTCTCTGCTGGCATTCACTCATAACACGGCGCATCTAACTGATAGGCCCTCCATCACGGCTTGTTGTCACTCCTTAACTTCAAGAACTTTAAATTAATTTCCCCTGTCCCTCTGCTTGCTACAAGAACGTCGGACCCTTAATTTCACTTCGACAGGAGCAGTTCATCTTTGGACAGGAAATAAATACAACGATTTGCGGGCATCATATGTACACTTCGTTCAGCCTCCCTCCCCTCCTTGTCTCCCGAACAATTGTCGGTTGTATTTCTCTATCCCGTCCTCTTTGCGTTCTTACATTACCCTCCCTCTCCCATTCTCGAAGATTTTCCACTTTTCAATTCCATGGATATCTCCCACGCTTGAAGAACCCTCGCTTCCCCACTTCAGCGATTCCCTTCTTCATTCTATGCCAGGACGAACTTGTAATCTGGCTTTCCGCTGCCCTCATAATAAGACGTCCACCGGTACACGTCCCTTCAAGTTTTTAGTTTTCTTTGCTTAGTTCCTCTCTGTCTCTTTGTGTGTATTGAGGGATTACGATAATAAATAACATAGCCATGGGTTCAAATTTTCACCTAATTTGCAACTTACAGTATGTAATCTAGCAACAAGTGAAAACGAAGCAATCACTGTGATTTTTGTCAAAAACTGCATGACCAACTATGAATTGGGACTACAGGAAAATATCCCTTGCATCGAACGCCAAACAAATTACCGGGCTCCAATTTCTGTAAACTCGTTTGCTGTATTTAAAGAAATTTAAAATACAAATATGAATGCGATAAAGAAAGAATGAATAATTAGAGGAAGAGATTAAATCGTGCGCCTGGCATCGCTGGAGTACCATACGCCGATAAAAGGAACAGAGTATCGTATAAAAACTAAATCGGATTGAGTAAATAAACGAGAATAAATCTCATACCAAAAGAATCTTTACATGAAACAAATAACGTATCATAAATTTCATGATAGTTAGAGATGGAATTGATATAATTATTAGGAACACAAACATCGTCTTTAGGGTTGAAGGCAGAAAAACATCCAACGGCGAATAGAGACCAGTACATTTTTGCCCGTGACTTCGTAAGGTTCTTACGAAGGTCCCGTGTTAAAGTTCTTGAAGTAATAATAAAGGAATTAGTTCGCCCTAAAATTAAACATAAAGAAAATGTGTGACTCACACAATTGAATAGAATCAAACTAAGTCTTCCCTAACTTCGAATAAAGAAAACGAACTTGACTCGAAAAAATTCAGAAGAGGACAACTCAGGACCTCCAGAGAAGGTAACCAACTCTGTTGTAACCCAGTCCAAATTTGGACCATCGAGAAGCGAAAGCTCTCAAGAACAGTCTTCCGAAATGGGACTCCACAAAAGTAATTGGGTAATGTAATTGATGTCAAAACTCCATTTTGTATTGTAATGTGTTTAGTGTTAAAATCTTTGACGAATATATTTTTTGTAAAAAGCTTTTCAATTATTCCCCTATACGGAAGTAACAAAAAATCTAAACGGTACTTTTTTAGCTATTTGTTGGCAGGAACCTTAAACAGTCGTAAATAAAATATTTGTATGATAAATAAATCATGAAAAGTAAGTTAAAACATAATAAAAGACAATTGACAAGTACAGAGATCCGAGAGCCGTACATAATAAATGCAGAAAAATTATTATATCATACATACGATATCGGGACATGTATCGAAACAGATAAAGAAGGGTAAATTCTCGGAGGATCACAGGGCAACAAAACATACACCGTAAGACGAAAAGGAGGATTTGCTATTTATATTCACGAAAAATATACGGCAGAAATGACCATAAGTACCGGGTGTCCCATTCGAAATGAAACAAATTTGAAACTGTAATTTTTAAAGTATTAATGTGAGAATGTTGAAGAGGAGAAAGAAGAGGTTAAACAACGGTCAACACTACCCACGTGCCACTAAAATACGCAAGTGGCTAACGTATTAACTCAACGCTATTATGACATTTCTAACCCAGCCTCCTACGGCGGCGTAGATAGACTGTACAGAAGTGTTTACGGAGTAGGAAAAAAAGATGTTGAAAGATTTTTGAGGGAGCAGGACGCTTATACGCTTCATAAGCCTGTGAGAAAAAGGTTTAAAACAGCCAAGACAACGGCTTCCTCGATTGATTCTATTTGGCAAGCAGATTTAACAGACATGCAAAGATATTCTGTGTATAACGATGGTTACCGCTACATTCTATTCATAATAGACGTATTCTCTAGATATCTGTGGCTAGTTCCTCTGAAAAATAAATCACCTGAAACAGTTGCTAAAGACACCAAAACGCTAATGTTAAAATAAAACAGGGTTCATGGCTACTTTTGTACGGATATGGGGAAGGAATTTATAGGCCGTGCTTTTCAGAACATGTTGACAGAGTTTAATATCAGCTATTACACAACCAATTGTATATATAAGGCTTCGTTAGCTGAAAGAGTTCAGCGCACCATAAAGGAACGCATGCACCGTTATTTTACACATAAAAACACACAGATTTCTAGACATTCTAGAATCATTGGCATCATCCTACAACCGCTCACACCATCGCACGATTGGGACAACACCTAACGAAGTTTTAGAAAGAGGTACGCTCCCGAGAAGAGATGGATCACCACCACCACCACCACACTCGGCGCGCTTCAAAATCAATGATTATGTAAGGCTGTCGCGTTCGAGGAATAAATTCGCAAAGGGTTTTGAGCAAGGATGAACACGCGAGATTTTTAAAGTTAGGGCTATGAGACCTAAAGGTGAGATAATGATGTATTACATTGAAGATTTGAATGGGGAAGAAATCTCAGGAGGTTTTTACCGCGAGGAATTGCAGAAAGTTGCGTTTAATTTAGGAAAAAATGTGTTTAAAATTGAGAAAATTTTAGGAAGCAAAGGTTCAGGAAAGAGAAAAATGTACCTGGTGAAATGGCTAGGGTACCCAGAAAGCTTCAACACCTATATAAAAGCTGATGCAATAATGAAGCTTAAATAGTATGCAACATGGCTCCTAACCATTTCTACGTCACACTCCCGTCCTCCTCGTCCCTGTCTGTACACCCTAACAACACACTAGCCAACTTTGTAACAGAACTCCACGGGCACATTGAATTGGGTCGTGATTCGTATGAGGTCGGGATACGCGAAATTCAGCTGGACACCATCTTTTTAAATATTGAACATAAAGAAACCGTTTTTACGATTCTTAGAGACATTGACGAGTGTGAAAAAGCTGGGGTAGCTATGGATGAAACTATACGTATCGCTCGGACTAAGGTTGCACGGTATTACAGTACAGAAGTAAGACTAGGACCGGGTCAATATGGTTCGGTCGAGTTTGTTGTGAGAGACTTAAACGTAAGTTTAAGAAACTCAAACCTTAAGAATGATTTAGTATACGAAATCGTAAACAAAGGAAACCCTGCACATACACTAATCCTAAAATCAAAGACTAACAGACGTATTAAAGACCGTAGAATGTTCAAAATTCTAACCAATGGCCGATATAGCGCAGCCTTCCAAAGAGACACATTTCACGAGACAGCATGACTTGTCCAGATTAATGTATCAATTGAAGATGGAGAAATTGGCTGAAAGGTCCCAGACATGTGCTATATTTACAGTAATATAGTGGAGCACCAGTTTGTTGGGGATACCCAGGCACGCCTGCTGCGCATTGCCCACATCCCCAACCATAGAGGAAGGAGTTTGAGTATTACATATGACAGACCCCATTATGTGAATGTCGCAACTAATTTAATAACCAATATCTCAATATATATAAGAACGATTGAGGGTGAAAACTTCCCATACGGTAACGGGAGCTTTACAGTGAAGCTACACTTTCGACGAACGGAGTTATAATGGATAGAAAGCCATTCACCGTCTATCGAGGGGTGAGATACTAGCGCGGTAGTGGACTTGGATCCATTTTTTCATCCATACTACGTACGGCTGTTCCTTTGCTGAAGAGGGGTGCCATATACCTCGGAAGGAAAGCGCTACAATTAGGTCTTAACACTGCAGAAGACATATTGACCGGGGCTAAACCTAAAGAAGCTCTAAAAAAACATTTAAAGCGTACACGGGACGAAATCATCAAAGATGCAAAGAGAAAAATGCGTGGTGGAGGGAAGAAGAAGAGGGCTGCCCGGAAGAAGGGGTCACGTGGTATTAAACGTAAAAGGATATCAAAAAAGAAGTGCTGTAAGCGAATGAAACCTATGGTTGACCACTTTTTTGACTGATATAAGCTAAGGACATTGATCTCATGAATCATAGTTTGTTTACTACTTGTCGAGAGAGGATGCACTATTTCTAACTCGCCATGGCACGCTTCATCCACCCATGTAGTTCACAATGCTGTAAATCGGAGCTGTCCCTTTTTGAGCTGCCTCCAACTCAAGTTTCTATTGAGCACAGTGATTTTATTACAATTAACCCTTTAAACACAATTAGTTCCCCGAGTGCACCTATAGAATTCGTGATACCGAGCTCAGGCCCTTACTTTTTTGATCCAAGCTGTGTGCACATGTACGCTAAGCTACGTATAGCCCATTCTGATGGAACGGTCTGCGATGACAAATATGCTGTATACCCTGAAACAAACTTTCTGCACTCCATATTCAACCAGTGTGACGTATATTTAAATCAGACCAACATATCGGCAGGCACGGGGTACTATCATCTACGAGCCTATCTGGAAAATGTCCTCAACTTTTCCAAAGAAGCGAAGGCTACCTTTTTAAGTGCTAAGGGATATTATCAAACTAAAGATGGAAGTAGTATAAAGGACAAATTTAAAAATTCTTAAAAGAAAATATACGAGTGTTTTGGACGGCCTCACACAGATTTCACTTTCCAGGAGAAGTTGTTTGCCAACGGGGTGGATATGAAAATAAAGCTCACCCGCACGAGTCCTGAGATCTGCTTAAATCTGGATGCTGATCAAGAAGAGGGTGCAAAGCCCGTTGTGGTTCACATTATGGACACATACCTCCGCGTACGGCCAGTGAAATTAAGTTCACCAAACCAACTAGAAATTGAGAAAAATTTACTGAACGCTACAGTGAAATATCCTATTAACAGAGTACAAATCAAACTATATACGGTGCCTGCAGGGTTGGCATCGAAGCAGTTAGAAAACATTGCCCTGGGAAATCTTCCTAAAAGGATATTAATCGGAATGCAGGAACATGCTTCAGTGAATGGAAAATATAAAAAGAGTGCCTTTAAATTCGAGAATTTCGGACTTAAAAATATAACTCTATACGTTAATGGCACTGCTTTGGGTGGAACAATGGGTACGGACTATTCATCAGACGCTGTGTTACCTCTTTGCGCCAGAGCCTATAGTAATCTGACCCATATTGCAGGTGATTGTGATGAGCTTGGTAATGGGGTAACGCAGGAAGAATTCATTGATCAATTTAACCTTTATCCGTTTGACATTACACCTGACTTATCTGCTAGCGTAAATACGCTTTTAAGCCCACAGCAGAGCGGAAACATCTCAGTGAGGCTGGAATTCACCAAGCCTATAGACGCGCCTATTAGTGTACTAGTATATCTCGAATCGCAAGCCCTAATAGAAGTAGATAAATTTAGGAGCGTTATCACTGACTTTTAAAATGGATGCTAATAAACTTCAGAAAGTAATGAATAGTGAACGAGTCACACGTTCGAAATTTATCGGCGTGTTTGCGAAGAATGAAACATTGAGTTTGCCAAGTACGCGAGAATGCGGTATTCTTATTGTGAACACAGATGTCATCGGTAATGAAGGGATTCATTGGATCGCTGTCTATCTTAAAAATAGACAGCGCCTGTACTATTTTGATTCACTCTGTACTCAACCCTGGAGTGACCCTATTATTGTAAAATTTCTCGCTCAGTTACATATTCCCGAAGTTGTATGGAACCCGTTTCGTATACAAGGATATTTTATTAATGCTTGCGGAATGTACTGCGTCTCATTTCTCATGCATATGTCATGTGATAAAGAATTTATAAATTTTTAAAATTTATTTGACCCGTGTCACACTCGCCGAAACGATGAAATGGTATGCAGACAGATAAAAATCCGTTTTCCAATTGTACGTACTCGTTGTATAGTATAATGTTTTTGTTCGTGTGTGTATATTTGTAACGGTATATTCTGTAGTTTAAGATGGTTATTGTACTGATTTCTTTCATTTAATAAATTTATGAAAATATATTGTGTCTTCTTATCCTCCGTATTCATGACACGAGATTCTTCAAAAGATTGTATAACACGTGTCAAATCCTCATCGGACCTTAAAGGAATAATGTTCTTATTGATTCTTTTTTAATAAAAACATATACAGAGTATACAGACAGACCCCATTATGTGAAGATATCTTTGGTTCGAAACTCATTTAAGAGGTAAATCCGAATAACATTTAAAACACGCAAAAGATTGCCATAAAAATTTCGGTTTTAGCATATTGGTGAGTATCTGAATGAAGTATTTGACGAGATACTACAACCCTCCATATATATAAAATCATGTTTCTTGTGAATAAATTATAGACACTTACATTTCTATGGTAGTCCCTTGCGTCGGATTGTAAGGAGCGTCACTGCAAATATCTTCAACGGTTTGCGTTGGAAATAATTCATCACGGTCAATCGCGTTAAAAAGATTAATTGCAGTCAGTGCTGCAGTGTCACCTTCTTCATACAAATCCGGAAAAACGTAAAGTTCGTGGTCCATGGTGGAGGGAATGCACTGGCAGAGGGAATGATTATTCACTGACGCGAAAATAGCTACTGTTAACCCAAACTAAAAAATATCCCCTTTTATATGCACAATCGCCAAGCTCCGCCCCAAAAGATTAAGGCCAGATGTTCGTAGTGGTTGGTTGCCAGTGTAGCTGGGTGGAGCTATGATAAGTTTGTGTACCAATCGTAACACCGCTATAACGGGTCCGGTCGACTAATGGCATCTTTATATTTTCTCCAATAAATTTAATGCTCGTATTACCCCTTGCTGTCTTTACCATGTCAATATTTTTCCCCCACTATTCCAGGATCATTAGTCACTAATGTAATCGAGAGGATTTTATAATAAAGAAATTATAAATATATCCATTCCTTTAATTATATTTTTAAAAAAGAAAAGAGCATTCGGTTTCCACGTTAAACTGTGGGTCTAAGGCGGAGTGAAAAGTTTTCCAATTCGGCGAGAAAGAGTTAATTATTATTACTACTGTAATTTGTACCACCCTATATATATATATCCATTCCTTTATTTATTTTAAAAGAATGAACAAAACTCTCTCTCTTTCTTTCTATATATATATATATTAGTACTTTCAGGTTTGCCGACCTCATGCACCTTATTTCTTTCGCTGATTATTATTTAATATAATTGTGTGTATATCTTTCAATAACAGAGATGTTATCTAAGAATATGACACCATACAAATTACGCGTAAATAAAAATATAAAACATTTTCTTCGCTTCGAGAATGTGTTTCATTGTAGAAGTAATAACAACAGCAAAATTAAGAATTGGAGTGAAGCGAGGTTAATCCCGAGTAGACTGGAAGAAAGGTGAAATCGCGGTCATTTCAAAAAGGCCTCTGGGCAAACAGGTGTGATTCGAGTCGAGAATCTTTCCTCGTGTGTGTGTGTGTGTGTGTGTGTGTGTGTGTGTTTGTGTGTGCACGATTTGTTCATTCGTTTATTATATATACAAGCACAGATGGGGTGAGAAGTTTGGGGGAATGAGGGAGGACGATCGTGTGTTTTGAATTGTCGTTTATTTTCACCTATCTTCGTAAGGTTTCTTTTCTTTTAATTGTTTAGTGATTTTTTAATGTTTTAATTCACTTTAAGGTGAAAATCCATTTATATATATATATATAAATATATATATATATATATATATATATATATATATAAATATATATATATATATATATATATATATTTATATAAGGAATGACAAAATTAAATAGACACGGTTATTATGATTCTTTCTATATATATATATATATATATATATATATATATATACAAACACAGATGGGGTGAGAAGTTTGGGGGGAATGAGGGAGGACGATCGTGTGTTTTGAATTGTCGTTTATTTTTACCTATCTTCGTAAGGTTTCTTTTCTTTTAATTGTTTAGTGATTTTTTAATGTTTTAATTCACTTTAAGGTGAAAATCCATTTATTTATATATATACACAAACTCAGAATGGTCCCCTGTTTAACTTATATATATATATATATATATATAAGGAATGACAAAATTAAATAGACACGGTTATTATGATTCTTTCTATATATATATATATATATACAAACACAGATGGGGTGAGAAGTTTGGGGGGAATGAGGGAGGACGACCGTGTGTTTTGAATTGTCGTTTATTTCGCCTATCTTCGTAAGGTTTCTTTCCCACTGTTATTCGTGACATCATATAAATATATTGTGGTATTTTGATTAATATATGGTTTAATTTAATAAATATTGCTATCTGGCAACTCAGTCTTCGATTAGAAAAATATATAGCACAAACTGGCAACTCAGCCTTCTATTAAATACATGGCGCTATCTGGCAACTCAGCCGGATTAGAGGTCTATAAATGAGCGAGAGGCTGACGACGGAGTCATACAAGCTCGGCTCCCAGCCGAGAAAGGACCTCTGGTCCTTTCTCTTTCTGGCCCTTTGGGAAAAACCCTTGGAGGCCTCTTAGGTTAGGTATACCCCTTTGGGGAAAATAGCTTGGGGGAGAACTCCGCCTCCAAGTTGCATGCCCTTGCAATCGGCAACAAAGGCCGCTACTCTCTCTCTCTCCCCTTCAGGTGTACCCTCCCCCTTTGGCTCCTTCTAAGCCAACTGGCTGATTAGGAGCCTATAAGACAACGCCTACTCGGCTGAAGTCTTAATATGCACTAGGCTCCTGCCAGGTGAACACCTCTCCTCCTTTCTCTCCTTTCTCTTGGGGGATAACGCCGCCTCCAAGTTTCCTTGTTGCCCCTGCAGCATCCCCCACCGCCTTTGCAACTTTTGGGGAATTTTTTGCAACTCCCCACCCCTTTTGCAACATGCTGCATACACCCATTTGCAACATGTTGCATAACCCCACCCCCTTTTGCAACACCCCCCCCCCTTTGTAGCATTACGTAATAATTTGCAACATTCCTGCACTCTCCCCTTTTGCGGCTATACTACTGACCACCAATAAACTCTTCCTAAATACCAGTAAAACAAATTTCATGATGTTTACTAATAAAAGAAATGTATATCTTCATGAACTTAATGTTAATGAAATCGCCATAAAGGAGTGTACTGTAACAAAATTTCTTGGTGTAATGCTAGATAAGAATTTACAATGGAATGATCATGTAAATTATATCGCGAAAAAGATTTCAAGCAGCGTTGCTATAATGTTTAAACTTAGAAACGTAGTCCCTAAACAAGTTTTATTGACTCTTTATCATACTCTTGTTCTTCCTTATATAACATACTGCACCCTTGTTTGGGGAAACTCCGCTAACAACGCATTAGATGGTATCTTTGTCATCCAAAAACGAGCAATAAGGTTATTATCTGATGCTGATTTCCTTGATCACTCTAGTGCATTATTTAAAGAGCTAAACCTACTAAAGCTCAACGATATAACCAAACTGGCACATTTTATTTTTATTTACAAGTGTAAGAACAAAATCATTAATTTACAATGGATAAATAGATATTTTATAACTCATCAAGAAATCCACTCGTATCAGACCAGAAATAGATCAAAGCTTGTTACACCTCAATTTAGATTGTCTTCATCTCAAAAACTACCCATTTTCATTGGATTGAAACTATGGAATGACTTGCATGGCGATATAAAAAGTATTGTGAATGTAAATTTGCTTAAAACCAAGTTGAAAGCCCGATTAATAATGGCATACTAACAAAAATCTAGGATTAATGTCCACTAATATTTAATATTGTCCATTAATATTTTTAGTATTGTAATACATGTTTTAACTATTAATAATACTTATTTACTTATTTATTTATTTATTATTATTAATTAATAACAACTGGCTGTATTTTTAATAAGAGCCCAGTAAAGCCTAAAGCCTAAGGGCCAAATTAAATAAAATAAATAGTCGAGCTTCAAAATTATTCATATCATTGTAAATTGAAAAAATTTATTTATTTTATTATTATTAATGAAGGTTATTCTATTCTATTCTATTCTATTACTACACCATATGCATAAGCTTTTGTCATAATGTTTTTGTTTGTTTCAGATTGAATTATGTTTACCCCACAAGAAAAAGCCAAATGTGTGTTATGGATGACTGAGTTGAAGTCCCCTACTCTGGTGCAACGGCGATTCCGTACAACCTTTCACAAGGAACCACCCACCAGAGGAGACCTACATACAGTATATGCATGGACCAAGAAATTTGAGGAGACTGGCAGTGTTCTAAAGGAACCCTCTGGAGGGCGAACAAGATAGGAAGATGATGTTGAACGAAGACGCGGCGCCTTTGGTAGTAGCCCGAGAAAGTCCATCCGTCGTGCCAGTGTCGAACTGCAGATTCCTCGTTCAACTGTGCAGAGTCGTGCGCAAGCGGCTGTAGCTCTATCCATATAAGCTTCAAATTGTTCAGCATATAACATGTGAAGATCTTAGCAAAAGGAAACATTATGCTATGCACAATGTATGTAATGTATCCAATGTATCTAATGTATCTAATGTATATAAATATTATAATTCACATATATCATATGAAACTTTATGACATTGACTATTTACTGTATGAATATTACATTGTTTGCATCATTCAATAAAAAATTATAAGGTTTCAAAGTTGTTTCATTTCGAATGGGACACGTGGTACTTTAAGGAATGGAAATAATTAACTAACGGACAATTTAAAAGAAACATCTGAAACATTGAGAGCCCAGAATGAATCAGTTTTCAGTATCCCAAAAAGTGACGAAGCGATACCTGACATAGATGCATTGTTTGAAGAGAAATTGCAATGAGATTGTATGAGAGATTTTTATTTTACTCAAGAAGATAGGTGTAGGACAAAGATAGGCTATAGGAAAAATGAAATCACGTTCAGCTGCAGGTCGGACAAATGGAACACGACACTGAGGAAGTACCGGGCATCTTGAAAAGAGCAAACGCAAACTTGTTCTCGTATTCCCGAACGGCTTACATGCCAATCTCAAGCTAAATACATCTGCCCTATTTACCTTTCTCCTAATTCTGCGGACTCTCTATAATTATTTGACTACTTTACTTCCAAAGTGGAATACATTCTTTCCCGCTCTCCCTTTTCTGAAATCTCCATTTTAGGAGATTTCATTGTTCACCACCACCTATGGCTTCCATCCATGGTGAACTAGCTTACAACTTTTCTG
This sequence comes from Bathynomus jamesi, assembly GCA_023014485.1. NCBI lineage: Eukaryota > Metazoa > Arthropoda > Malacostraca > Isopoda > Cirolanidae > Bathynomus > Bathynomus jamesi. The sequence goes on along the minus strand of JAJOZX010000066.1, from coordinate 1,365,151 downwards.
TCCTAAACGACCTAGAGCAGATTGTACAGCACCCTACTCGTATCCCAGATCGCCTTGGAGATAGGCCCAACATTCTGGATTTATTTCTTACCTCTCTTCCTTCTTCTTACTCTGTCAAACTTTTCTCTCCGTTGAGCTACTCCGATCACAATCTTATCTTTGTTTCCTGTCCTATCGCTACAATTCGCCCTTTGGGTCCTCCCAAGAGGAGGCGCCTTTGGCACTTCGGCGCCGCTGATTGGTAGGAGCTTAGGCAGTATGTCTGTGACTTCCCATGTAATGATTACTGCTTCCGTGGCCGGGGCCCTTCTGAGTGTAACGAGCGCTCTTGTTCTAATGCTATCCCCAACAGAGAGGAGGCTTTCAGAAGGTACCGTCGCCTTCGAACTCCTGACTTTCACTCAGCTTATATTTCTGCCAGGAATCGTGCAAAATCTGTTCTTCGACTCACCAAAAATTCCTTCATCCGACAAATATATGAAAATCTATCCAATTCTAATTCTTCTCGCTTTTTCTGGCATCTAGCTAAGAACCTCTTCAACAACTTTACTTCCTCTTCTTTCCCTCCTCTTTTCCATTCCGACGACACAATTGCCGTATCTTCTCCTGACAAAGCTGAACTCTTCGCTCAAACCTTCGCTTACAATTCAACACTGGACGATTCCGGTGCTGTTCCACCATCTCCTCCCTCCTCTGACTTTATTATGTCTGAAATTAGAATCTCTTCTAAATATGTTTTTTCTACCCTATTTGGGCTCAACTCTAGGAAGGCGTATGGTCCTGATGGTGTTCCTCATGTTGTTCTTAAAAACTGTGCTTCTGTGCTGACACCCTGCCTTTGGCAAACTCTTTCGTCTTTGTCTCTCATCTGGTACTTTTCCTTCCTGCTGGAAGTTCGTTTTCATTCAGCCTGTCCCAAAAAAGGGTGACCGCTCTTAACCCTCCAACTATCGTCCAATTGCTTTAATTTCTTACCTTTCCAAAGTTTTTGAATCTATCTTTAATAGAAAGATTCTTAAACACCTTTCTTCTCACAATCTTCTTTCAGATTGTCAGTATGGATTCCGCAAGTGACGTTCTACTGGCGATCTTCTTCCACATCTCTGACTCTTGATCATCCTCCTTTCGGGATTTCGTTGAAAAATTGCTATTGCGATAGACATATCAAAAGCTTCTGATAGAGTCTGGCACAAATCTTTAATTTCGAAACTGCCTTCCTTCGGTTTCTATCTTTCTATCTGTTCCTTCATCTCTAATTTCCGTTCTGGCTGATCTATGGCTACAGTTGTAGATGGCCACTGTTCTTCTCCTAAAGCTATTAATAGTGGTGTTCCTCAGGGTTCTGTCCTGTCACCCACTCTTTTCCTTTTAGTTATTAATGAACTTTTAATTCGTACTTCCTGTCCTATTCACTCCTATGCTGATGATTCTACTCTTCACTTCTCCATTCCGAAACCGTCCCTCAAAGCAGTCGCTTCATGATTCGCGTAGGACGGCTATGGGGTACCTGACCTCTGACCTTTCTGCTATATCTGATTGGGTCAGAGAAAATTGGGTCTGATTGGGTCAGAGAAAATGTTTCTCCGCGCTCTTAGGATCGCCAGTCCGGGATGCATGGATGCCGAATTAGAAAAATTCAACAGTATTGGAAGTGATTTGTGTTACCCACCTGCTTTTTTGGAATCTTGTCTTAACAAGGCAAAACGAACTTTCTATTGTGTGAATAATAACCCTCGCAATTTGTGGAAGAATATTTTAGTAGTTCCATTTTTTCCCAGGCATTTTAGGCATTGCTAATGTACTTAAACTTTTGAATATTAATGTAGTATTTTCAAATGACAATATTGTGAAAAATATCATAGTAAAAAATAGCCCTACCAATAATTCAGGCATTATCTATAAAATTGCTGTAAACAATGTGATTCCTTTTACATTGGACAGACGGGAAAGGATTTGCACACTCGTGTAAAACAGCATCAGTATTCCATTAGAACGGGACAGTTATCCAGTGCTCTTTCTGTCCATTTGTCAGAGTTATCCAACTGTATTGATTGGAATAATGCTTCAATTTTGTTTCACTCAAGCAACATTGTTAATAGAAATATTCTCGAGTCTGCCATTATTCAACTTACAAATAATTTCATATCAGCCAGGGCCTTTTTGCGCTTAATCCTGTTGTTTTGAATTCGTTCAGGACGGATTTAGACAAGAGGGACAAAGTGCTAAAACTCTGGTAGCTTTTCGTTATAAATTTGTATGTTCCTCCAACAATTTTTATTTTTCTATTTAATTTTTTTTGTGACCTATATATAGTCTCGAACTTGTTATTTATTTCAGTGTTCCTGATGATGCCATTAGACGAAAGCGCTTGAGCATCATTGTTTCCTTTTTCCTTCGTGGTTATTTTTATCATAAATATTATTCACGTGTTACTTTTGTGAAATAATTTTCATATATATATATATATATATATGTAAAGAACGACGCTTGCGTAGAAGAGCGTTCCGCACAAGATGAGGAGGGAGAACAAGCAAATGAAAATGAGGTACCTCCCAGGAATCGAACCCGGGATCATCCAATTGCCGGTCGGATATGTTGCCTTATGATATGATACCTTACCTTACAACCTTACAAAAGTTTCGAGCGATGATTCCTCATTTCGCGAAGGTCAAGCTTGTCGCCCTTCCTCTCGAGTTGGCCTGGTGAAGTAGTGAGTTGGTTTCTTGTGCTCTCCACCTCACATAGCCAGGTACGCCCGGCTCATCGGGGATTGTTCTGAGCCAGGCGTCTAGTCTTCTTTTGAAGATGTCCACTGCAACTCCCTTCGTGTTTCTTAGGTCTTTGGGCAACTGATTAAACAGTTTTGGTCCTCTCACTACAAAACTATTTTCTTTCAGGGTTAAGGATGTTCCCTGTCTCGCCTTCAATTTGGGAATACGACACAGTCTACCGTTTCTACTTTCCACCGTTGTTTGGGGAGTTATAGGGTTCAGAGTAAGATTAGGGACTAGTTTCTCCATTATTTTCCAAGTGTAAATAATGGTGTATCTCTCTCTTCTCCTTTCCAGTGAATATAGGTCTAGTTCGCGTAACCTTTCCCAGTAATTTAGTTCTTTGCACCCATTGATCTTGGCTGTGAAGCTTCTTGGATCCCTCCAGCTGTCTAATGTCTTTTTTTTATATGGGGATGTTAGGACCGAGCAGTATTCCAATTTGGGTATATCAGGGTTTTCAGTAGAGGAATCATTACATTCCTATCCATTCGTTTAAAGGTTCTCAATATCTGTCCTGTTATTCTCTTTGCTATTATTTTGTGTTTCAAATTTCGCATCATCTGTCATTACAACCCCTAAATCTTTTGCTCTGGAATTTCTCTGAATTTCCTGTCCATTTGGGGTATAATATTCCATGGATTTTAGGTCTTCTCTTTTTCCGTACCGTAATAGCTGAAATTTCTCGGTGTTAAACTTCATATTGTTGTCTTCCGTCCACTTGTAGATTTGTTTATGTCGGTTTGTAGAGATCCTATGTCTTCTGGGTTTCTTATTTTTCTACTGATCTTTGTGTCATCCGCAAAGGATGTTACTGTGCTGTCTCTGGTAACGTCCTCATCTATGTCAGTTAGCATGATTATGAAGAGTAGTGGAGCTAATACTGTTCCTTGTGGTACTGAGCTGAGGACCTCTGATTCTGATGAAGATACTCCTTGTACTGTAACGACTTGCCTCCGCTCACTAAGGAAATTATATATCCATTTCCCTACTTTTCCTGTTATTCCCATATATTTCAGTTTATGTATTATGATTCCGTGGTCACACTTGTCGAACGCTTTAGCAAAGTCTGTGTATAGTACATCATAGTTTTCATTACTTTCAAGTGAATCAATAATGTTGTTGTAGTGTTCCATTAGTTGTGATAGGCATGATCTGCCTGACCGAAACCCGTGTTGGTTATCATTGAATTTTTTCTGAGTTTCCAAAAAGTCATAGATTTTCTGTCTAACTATTCTTTCAAATATTTTAGTGAGATGAGATGTAAGCGACACTGGCCTATAGTTTTTGGCCTCGGATCGATCTCCTCCTTTATATATTGGGACTATGTTCGCGCTCTTCAGGATGCCCGGTATTTCTCCCGTGTCTAATGATCGTCTCCATATCCAGTATAGGGGCTCAGCGATTGCATTCTTGCAGTTTTTGATCAGTGTGGCATTCCATTTATCCGGTCCTGCCGCTGAGTGTGTTTTTAGTTTCCCTATGGCTTGTGTAATATCATCCGTCGTAAAGTCGAAATCCGTTATACTTTCCCCTTGTGGTTCTTCTTCAAAGAACGCGTTTCTATCGCATATCAATTTGTCAGTTTTTGGGATACTGAAAGATGATTCATACTGAGCTTTAATATTTCAGATACTTCTGTTAGATCATCAGATAAATCACTGTTCTCATTTTTTAAAGGTCCGATAGTCGCATGGTTTTTCGACTTTCTTTTTGCGAAATTATAGAAGTACTTTGAGTTAGCCTTTATCGCTTCTATAGCGTCGTCTTCTTTTTCTGTATGCTTCTCGATTAGTTCCTGTATGACGACATCGATACTTTGCAGTTTATCATTTAATATTTTTCTGATGTTGTTATCTTTACAATTACTTAATTTTGCAGTCACTCTTTTTCTCTTTCGAACAATGCCCTCTTTTGTCTTTCGAACCTGCTTCTCTTTCCTCTTTGTTGTATCTTTGGGACATGTTTTTCCACAATTTCTAACGTCTTCTCCTCTAACGTCATTAGCATCTCTCCGTTGTCTTGGCCTCGAAAATGGTTTTCCAATCTATTACTTCCATGCTGGATGTCACATCTTCCCAGTTTATAGCTTTGGAGTGAAAATTAAAAATTTCGAATTTGCTTCTTTCTGTTGTGCGTGTTCTTTCCTTTCCTGTTGCCTTTATATTAGTTGTTATTTCAATGATGTTGTGGTCCGATATCATAGTTGGGGATATTTCTACATTATCAATTATTACTGTTGTTTGTGAATACCAAATCTAGGCAGTTGTTTTTTCTTGTGTTTTCTGTTATTTCTTGCGTTAACATAAATTCATCAGCTAAGCTAGTAGCATTTTTACCTGCTCCTGGTCTTCTCGTGTGCCCCCCTTGTCCTGGTGTATACATATATTTTTTCCTATCCTTTTATATTTCATGAATGGGAAATTAAAATCACCACAGAAAAAATATTTGGGGTTGGAGAGTGTAGATCTTTTACAAGTTTCTTACCTCTGTAATGGAATCTGAAAATTTTGAGGTTGGTGTGTTTGGGGGTCTGTACATTACAATTAGTACCATATTTAATTTTTCAATTTTTGCTGCTACACATTCTACGTAGTTGTTTGAGGTACTTATAGCCATTTCTGCTATGTGCCTTTCGCGTGTGTAAATAGCACATCCTCCTTTACGTCTCACTGTTCTGTCGGCTCGGAGGATGTTATAGTTGTCAATTTGTATTTCTTTTTTGTCAATACAGGACTCACAATTTTCACAGTTCGCCTGGCAGTCCTTTAGATGAGTTTCCGTGAGGCATGCAAAGTCTGCTCCGGCTTCTTGCATGAGTCCTTTCAGGTATCAACTTTGTTCGTGGAATGGTTTGATTTAAGGCCCTGTATGTTGGCTAGGATTATTTTTATTTTTTCTCTTTCTTTTTCGCATACAGGTGGTTCCGATTTGTTTTCCAATGGGGTGCCGGTTTCGTTGCCTTGTGGTCCTCCGAGAATTTACCTCTTTTTATCTTTGTCGGTACCTGTTGTCCCGATAACGCATGAAGTGTCTTTGTTCGTACCTTCTGTCCGGCTCTCGGATTCTATATTTATATTTGTCAGCTGGTTTTGTAATTGCTGGAGTATTTAGCAGCTGAAATGTGTTGGCTGCGTCTAAAAAATTCCACTCTTCTTTGATGTTCGTTTTTTCTGTTCCTCGTTGCGTTCCTTTGAGGGTGGTGGTATCGGCATTTTTTTCGTATTTGCAACTCCCATATCTTCATAAGTGTTGCAGACCGTAAGATGGTGGAACATGCATTTCTTATCAAACTTGCAGTATCCACTTGTGTAATGCATTTTGCATAATGTGGGATGTGCATATATGCATTGCCCATCCCGATATCTGCAGTTTCCTTTCGCGTAGTATTTACATACGATATTTTCTACGCTTCTGCTTCTTTCTTATTATTTTCAAAGTTCTTATTTTGGCATTATCATTATTTTTCTTTGGCTGTTTATTTTCTACGTTTTTAGTTATCTTTTTATCATTTCGCTCGTTGGACCGTTTGTCTACTTCGCACTTTTACTTATTTCTTTCTTTCATCTATGTCTTCCTTCCGTATTATATTGTTTATATCGTTATTGTTATTAAATTGTTGTTCGTTATTATGCTGTTATTCGTTATTTCGTCTTCTCTCTCATCCACCCTGTTTTTCGTTGGGACCATTCCGGACATGTGTCCCCATTATTTCATTCTTTTTTGTAACTTTCGAGTCTGCTATCTCCATTTCTTTAAAGACTGCGAAAGAATTTACGGTATATATATATATATATATATATATATATATATATATATATATATTAATTAAAGAGTTAATTAAAGGTTAATTAAAGAGTTAAAGACTGGTTCTGCGTCAGGGGTAGATGACTTATCGAATGAGCACTTAAAATATGCAAATGACGTAGTATGTCTGCATATATCATTGCTCCTATCGGCCATGCTTGCGCATAGCTATATCCCTGCAGAGTTCATGAGGGTATATATCTTGCCCCTGGTCAAAAATGGGTACGGAGACATTCTGTCCAGCAATAATTACAGGCTTATTGCTGTCGCTTCCTGCTTCTCGAAACTACTTGAAAAACTCTTGTTACGCCGATTAAATGATTTCCTATGGACATCTCCTAATCAGTTTGGCTTTAAAAGGTCCCACTCAACCGACCTGTGTATCTATGTACTTAAAGAAACAATATCTAAATACATTTATAGTAATTCGACTATTTATAGCTGTTTCCTAAATATAAGTAAGGCATATGATTGGGTGAACCACAATATTTTATTTAAAAAAATAGAAGACAGGAAGGTTCCTGATGTACATATTAAATTTATTGAAATTTTGGTATTCCCACCAATCTTTCACTGCTAGGTGGAGCAATATACTATCCGAGTTTTTGGCTCCTCTTGCGGGGTGAGACAACGTTCCTTGTTCTCCCCTATGCTGTTTAATGTGTATATCGACGGATTAATTGCTTCACTTAATGAGGCAACAGTGGGATGTTGTATAGATAACACAAGGATAAATAACTTAGTTTGTGCCGATGATATGGTGTTAATAAGTCCCTCTGTTAAAGGTCTGGATCGGCTACTAAAAGTCTGCGAAGTGTATTCGCAGAAACATGATATTCTTTTTAATGTTACGAAAACTAAGGTTATGCAATTTCATCCTAAAAGCTGTAATCAGCCAGCTGATATAAGGTTTAAAATGAATGGTGAAGTAATTGAGGAAATACAAGAGTTTAAGTATTTAGGTCAAACTATTACCAGCTACTTGAGTGATGACTCGGATATAAGAAAACAATCTCGAAGCCTGTGTACTAAAGTGAATATGACCATAAGGAACTTTCGATTCTGAAGAAGTGAAGCTAAAGACACTCTCTTTCGTACTTTCTGCAGTAATATATACGGACAGCAACTGTGGGTGAATTATAAAAAAGGTTCTGGTTGAACCTTAAGTTGCTGTACAATAGGTCTTTTAGACTCTTACATAAATTACCCCCGAGATGCTCAGCTTCGCAAATGTTTGCTATCCGCAATGTCCCGAGCTTCCCGGAGGTAACAAGACGTGCTCAACACAGTCTAATGCAAAGAATTAAAAAATCAACCAACCCGATTATCCAAGCTCTCCATGAGTCCTGCCATTTATCCTCTAAGCTCTGGGCTTCTTGGTACGAAAACGTCTCTCTGTAGCTCCACTTAACTTCGACATTACAATATTATTTCTACAGTAATCAATGGTATATATTTCTATCCTTAGTATATGAACTGTCATTGTATTAATAATATTTGTCGTATGGACTATAGTCTGCCAATAAACCTTTTCATTTTCATTTCATTTGAATTTTCATATATATATATGGTGTGATTTTTAAACATCTAACACTTTAAAAGATATGTATTTTTTAACTATTTAAAATAAAAGCCTGAAATTTATACTGTCCCTTCTCTATACATGGTGAATTGGTCCCCTAGTGCAAAACATGCTCTATGCGATGTCCTCTCAGCTCACAATATTTACACGATACTTTCGAAGGAAGAGTCATATCCAACATATTTCCTGCAGTTTATGTTAAAGGAAAACCATAGACACTAATATCACCAGAGGTAAACCCCCTATGACTTTTATCTGTGAGGTTCTTTAAAAGACATTAGTAGTATGGGCGCAAAAGGGGAGAGTGCAATGCAATTGCAAATGTTGATCAATGTTGCAAAAGAAAGGTTGCATAAGTTATGCAACAAAGGGGATGTTGCAAGTTGTTGTGCAACAAAGGGGAGGGGGAATGTTGCGAGTTGTTATGCAATAAGGGGGAATGTTGCAGGATGTTATGCAGCAAAGGGGGAGGGGGAATGTTGGAAGAGCAACAAGGTGTTATGCAACTTGGAGGCGGAGTTATCCCCCAAGAGAAAGAGAGAGGAGAAGGAGAGAGAAAGGAAGAGAGGTGTTCGCTTGGCAGGAGCCAAGCACATATTAAGACTTCAGCCGAAGGGCCGTTGTCTTATAGGGCCCCTAATCAGCCACTTGGCTTATCTGGCTGAGTTGCCAGATTGCGTTATTTATTTAATTAAAGCGTATATTCTCGCTTAATCGGCCAGTTGGCTTATCTGACTGAGTTGCCAGATTGCGTTTATTTATTTAATTAAAGCATATATTCTGGCTTAATCCGCCAGGTGGCTTAGAAAGCTTCTTAGAAGGCATAAATGGCTTTTACATATTAATAACCTTCGAACGAATTAAAAGCGCACACAAACGCACATGCATTCACCGACTATACTCCCATAAAGCCCCTATTATCATACACACATACACACACATATATATAAATATATATTATATATATATATATATATATATACACATTTCAACTGCAAAGAACACGCAGTATAATTAACGTAAAGAACGAAGCGCGGAATGTTCTCTTATACAAGCGTCGTTCTTTACGTAATATATAATATATATATATATATATATAAACTGATTGATGCATGCAAAGCCCCAATAGCAAAATATATACGAGCACAACCACCACACAAAAGAAGCATCACATCACCAACAATCGTGTAAGTATAGACTTTTAGGAGCTCATCCCATCAACAGCACATGGTGAGATGAGGGCTACGACTTTTAGGAGCTCATCCCATCAACACCACGTAACCGATATGAGGGCTACAACCAAGCGTCGAGACTTAGACGATTGGTGGTGAAGCATCACAACCACCGCTTTACTTACCAGCTCCTGGTAGACCGACAAGTTCTCTAAATACGACCCAAAGCGCACACAAATGCACACCCCGACTATACGCCCATAAACCCTCTATTATCACACACACACACAAACTCATGCATGGAAAGCCCCAATAGCAAAAAATATACGAGCACAACGACCACACAAAACAGCATCACATCACCAACAATCGTCTAAGTATAGACTTTGAGGAGCTCATCCCATCAACAGCACATGGTGAGATTAGGGTTACGACTTTTAGGAGCTCATCCCATCAACACCAAGTAACCGATATGAGGGCTACAACCAAGCGTCCAAATTTAGACGATTGGTGGTGAAATTATTACACAACAACCCACCAACCACCTCCACCTTACTTACCAACTCCTGGTAGACCGACAAGGTCTCGAAATACGACCTAATAGACAGAACTATCAAACATAAACAGATACGTTTATTGGGTAAATAAAAGAAAAAAGCAAAGCCAATAGTTTTTCTATTGAGCTTCTCGTAGTGAAACGAGACCTGTTTGACATTTGGTGGCGCGATCTTTTAAACAAAAAATCGAATACGATAAACTAAGTTTAATACAAATACAAATTTTCATCATAATACGTAATTTTATCCTTAAACTATGACATGAAAAGCATTAATATGATTTTTAAAACAAAATAGAAATTAAATTAGGGGTAACTTATTAATTTTTCCTCTTTTTGCCAATTATTGTGTTTCAATATGAATTTATCTTTAAGACACAATTTTATCCTTAAACTATAACATAAAAAGGATTGATATGATTTTAAAACAAAATAGAAATTAAATTAGGGGTAACTCATTATTTTTTCCTCTTTTATCCAATTATTGCGTTTCAATAAAAATTTATCTTTAAGACACCAATATATCTTTAAGCGTTATTACAAAAAATATTAATATAATTTTAAAAACAAAATGGATTCTCTCTCGGAGTAACTTATTCATTTTTCTTCATTTACTTGCAGCACTGCCGCAACACTGCCGCATTCACGATCATATTAAATCTTGCTGTTGAAGATATCCTGAAATAATGATGGAAAATTATTTTAAAAGGTATAGACTCTTCGAAGTATCTTACAACTTTATGCAAAAAAAAAAAATTAATATAACTAGATTTTAAGATTTAGCTGGCTTACCTCAATAAATATCGTTTACTAAACGTATTTATAAAAAATTGAATTTGTGGTATAACTCATATAATTGCACCTTCAACAATTCAATAATAGGATTAACATAATTTACTGCATTATATTTATTGTAATTTTAAACCAGATAGCTGGTGAGGGAAGCTATATTTATGGGATCTCTTTGCGAGAGACCCGTTGCCCACGTCGGGCTAAAATCATGAAAAAGGAAAAAAACTATGGTATTTGTCATTTATCATTACTTATTCGGACTATAGTGGATTTAATTTTCCCAGAAGAGTTCCTTGTGCCATGCACGGTCTGTGTTTAACATATATTGTTCTCAGGGAACCATTCTGAGTTTGTGTATACTAAACGGACGTGTTTCGTGCCTTGAAAAGTGGACGCTCAATGTCCCGGTTGAGGTTTAAGTTTTGGTTTTTTTGGCTAAAAATACAATAGTTACCCCCTTTTTCTTTGATTTATTCAACACGACGTGAATGCAACGAGTCTTTTACTTATATAGAGGTTCTGAGTGTAGGGATCTATGTTTGCTTTAAACCCTAGATCCACGTCCCAAAGCTGGATCCTGTCTGCTTTGCAGATAGCTGGTGAGGGAAGCTATATTTATGGGATCTCTTTGCGAGAGACCCGTTGCCCACGTCGGGCTAAAATCATGAAAAAGAAAAAAAACTATGGTATTTGTAATTTATCATTACTTATTCGGACTATAGTGGATTTAATTTTCCCAGAAGAGTTCCTTGTGCCATGCACGGTCTGTGTTTAACATATATTTTCTCAGGGAACCATTCTGAGTTTGTGTATATATATATATATATATATATATCAAAACATTTCTTAATTCTTCATTGTTGGATGGATCCCAATCTTCTGGGTAAAATCAAAGTCTGTTATACACTCTCATTGCCTGAATCACTCCTAGAGTAGTTAAAATTAACACGATACGTCACTTCCACATCGACAATTCATTCTGAATCTTCCTCAGTCCATCTTTCCCCCTTGTCTATGACCCTATATGTGTTAGAAATGTTGAAACCATGTAACGTAAAAATGTGTTGTATACAGTAATTCGATAAACAATTAAACAAAATTCCATTTTTTTATAAATATCCATAGAAAACTACATTACTTGTATAGACTATACTAAATGCATCTATAAATACTATTTTAACTGAAAGCGTTAGCTGATTACTGCTTTTAGATAAATTTATGTATTAAGATGGAGGCTGAATAAATTCGTCTGACATGAACGAGGAAAATATCTACAAACTATACTTTTCCCTTAATAGTTCGTACATAATAATGAAATTAATTATACGGAGAACATCGCTTCTCCATTAAACATATACAAATTAAATAAATAGCGCAGTCTGGCACCTATCTCTTGTGGATTATATATATATATAATATATATATATATATATATATATATATATATATGTACTGCCTTCTAACCATTACTGTGGAAAATATTTTATCGGTTTGCAAAAATTCGAAATAACCTTCGCAAAATGATCAAATAAGAGAACTAATTCATTGCATAGCGCATTCTCGCAACTAATCTTGTACCCCGATATATATATATATATATATATATATATATATATATATATATATACTGCCTTCTAAATACTATATCATAAAATCGCGATGAAATATGCCCAGTACTTGGACCTCTACGTTTTATTATTTATATTAATGACTTGGAAAGGAGTCTAAATAGTAAAACCTCAATATTTGCAGATGATACAAAATTGGGACAAAATGTAAAATCTATAACAGGTGCCAAGAAAATGCAAAAGGATATTGATAAAGTAGTTGCTTGGGCAGAGATGGGGATGAAAATTTAATTTAGTATGTCACAAAAGCTGGTTTAAAATTACAATAAATATAATGCAGTAAATCATGTTAATCCTATTACTGAATTGTTGAAGGTGCAATTATAAGAGTTATGCCACAAATTCCATTGTTTATAAATACGTTTAGAAAACGATATTTATTGGGATAAGCCAGCTAAATCTTAAAATCTATTTTATATTAATTTTTTTTGGGATCAAAGTTTAAGATGCATCATTATTTCAGGATATCTTCAACAGCAAGATTTAATATGATCGTGAATGCTGATTTTAATTATATTAAAAAAATAATGCAGCAGTGTTGCGGCAGAGTTGCAAGTAAATGAGGAAAAATGAATAAGTTACTCCGAAACAGAATCTATTTTGTTTTAAAAATCATATTAATATTTTTTGTAATAGTGTTTAAATATATATTGGCGTCTTAAAGATAAATTTGTATTGAAACACAATAATTGGATAAAAGTGGAAAAAATAATAAGTTACCCTTAAATTAATTTCTATTTTGTTTTAAAATCATATTAATGCTTTTTATGTTATAGTTTAAGGATAAAATTGTGTCTTAAAGATGAATTTATATTGAAACACAATAATTGGATAAAAGAGGAAAAATTAATAAGTTACCCCTAATTTGATTTCTATTTTCTTTTAAAAATCATATTAATTCTTCTCATGTCATAGTTTAAGGATAAAATTGCGTATTATGGTGAAAATTTGTATTTGTATTAAACTTAGTATATCTTATTCGATTTTTTGTTTAAAAGATCGCCCCAGCAAATGTCAAATAGGCTTCGTTTCACCACGAGAAGCTCAATAGAAAGACTATTGGCTTTGTCTTTTTTGGCTTGGCCTCATAAACGTATTTGTTTATGTTTAATAGCTCTGTTTATTCGGTCGTATTCAGAAACCACGTCGGTCTACCAGGAGTTGGTAAGGCGGTGATGGAGGTGGTTCGTGGGTTGTTGTGTAATAGTTTCACCACCAATCGTCTAAGTTTGGACGCTTGGTTGTCACCCTCATATTGGTTACGTGGTGTTGATGGAATGAACTCCTAAAAGTCGTAGCCCTCATCTCACCATGTGCTGTTGATGGGATGAGCTCCGAAAAGTCTATACTTACACGATTGTTGGTGATGTGATGCTTTTTTCGTCTGGTGGCTGTGCTCGTATATATCGTCAATCAGTTTATATATATATATATATATATATATATATATATATGTGTGTGTGTGTGTGTGATAATAGGGGCTTTATGGGCGTATAGTCGGTGAGTGCATGTGCGTTTTTGTACGCTTTTAATTCGTTCGAAGGTTATTAATATATACAGGCTATTTATGCCTTCTAAGAAGACTTCTAAGCCACCTGGCGGATTAAGGCAGAATATATGCTTTAATTAAATAAATAAACGCAATCTGGCAACTCAATCAGATAAGCCAACTGGCCGATTAAGCGAGAATATACGCTTTCATTAAATAAATAGCCCAATCTGGCAACTCAGCCAGATAACCCAACTGATTGATTAGGGGCCCTATAAGACAACTGCCCCTCGGCTGAAGTCTGAATATGCGCTTGGCTCCTGCCAGGCGAACACCTCTCCTCCTCTCTCTCATCTTCTCCTCTCTCTCTTCTTCTCCTCTCTCTTTCTCTTGGGGGATAACTCCGCCTCCAAGTTGCATAACCCCTTGTTGTTCTTGCAACATTCCCCCTCCCCCTTTGTTGCATAACATCCTGCGACATTCCCCCTTGTTGCATAACAACTTGTAACATTCCTCCTCCCCCTTCTTGCATAACTTATGCAACATTGATCAACATTTGCAATTGCATTGCACTCTCCCGTTTGCGCCCAAACTACTGACAGTGTTTAAACAGAATCCACACACAATAGAACAATTGAAAGCATCACGTGAACAAGAAATTTCTCAGATTTCAACAGATACTCTTTCCAGAGTACAGCGAAATTTGTTGCTCGTGTGCAAAGTTAATGAGCTGAGAGAACATCACATAGAACATGTTTTGCTCTTGGAGACTAAATCCCAATGTGTAGAGGAATTACTATTAATTAAAAATTCAAACTTTTATTTTAGTTTATGAAAAAAATACAAACTTTTTAAAGTGTCACTTATTTTAAAACCCACGCCAGATATATATATATATATTAGTGGTGGACCGGATATCCGCATCCGCGTCATTTTTAACATCCGCACCGGCACTTCTGACTGCGGATGTTATGCGGATATTACCTCTAATAAATTATGCAATTTACAATTAAATTAGCTTATAAAGTAGCTTATAAGGCCCAGTAATGCACATTTCATGTAAAGTATTAATTATTAATGAACAAACAAATATATAAACCTCAAAATATAAATACCTGGTAACACAAAACTGAATGAAACTTGTTTCACTGAATTTTCTGTGGCTGAAATTCTTGAGAAAGTTATTTTTATCATAATGAAAACATTAATATTAATTTTAATTCTTATGCATTGCCTGCCATAATAGTAATATCACGAAATTTGATAAATTATGTCATATATTCATAATTTTATATTATATTGATAGGTTAACTAAATATCCGCATCCGCGGATATTGAAATTAAAGATCCGCATCCGCAGATGTTGAAAAACTGACATTCGGTCCCACCACTATATATATATATATATATATATATATATATATATATATATATATATATATATATATATATATATACTGAGTGGCAGAAAAATTGGCCCACTTGGAATATCGCGAAAAGCAAAAAAGTGGTCAAGCTTCTGTTTATAAAAGTTTTAAAATTCGAAAATTTAGTCGACGAGGCCAATAAAAAATCTTCAAAACACCTGCTTATTAAAATTTATCAAGAAATACTGTTCAAAAAATTGTAACTAAAAAAAAAACAAAGATTTCGACAAAAACAAAAAATTGAAAAAACCAACAAAAAAAAACCAACGTGTGATCTAGGGTTAATAAGAGGTGTTGCCTCCCCTAGCTTGAATAATTGCGCCATTCGTCGATTCATCCCATGAATGAGATCGGCGATCACACCCTGTGTGTTTCCCTCCCACTCTTCAGTTAAAGCTTGTAGTAGCTCCTGTAGAGTGTTAGGGGCTGCTAGACGAAAAATAAGACGCCGTCTCATCGTGTCCCAGAGGTGTTCTATGGGGTTCAGGTCAGGACTTCGAGAAGGCCACTCGATTCGACGAATTCCAGCTTCGTCAAGGAAATCGCTAACGGCTCTTGCCGCATGGGGTCTAGCTTTATCGTGATGTAGAAGTAAGTCTTCGCCAACGAAAGGAGCAAAAGGGACCACATGCTCCAGCAAGATCTCTTCCACGTATCTTGCGAACGTCAATGACCCACCACCAACAACGACGAGCTCTTTGCGTGAGTTTGAAGTAATACCACCCCAGACCATGACTGAGCTTCCTCCAAAGGCAACACTCTCTGTAAAAGTGCACTGGGCGAATCTTTCTCCTGTTCTTCTCTACACTCTTTCCCGTCCATCGGATGTTCGAAGATTAAATCTTGATTCGAACGTGAACAATACTCGTCCCCAAGCGAAAGCAATATAAGCATTGCGGTGGTGTGGGAGCATTTCCGGGCCCATTGCTAGACGTCTAGCAATGGAAGGAAAAAGTGGCACTAGCAGTCTAAGAGCAACTGAATGTCAGGCTGTCAAATTCTGTCAGACTGTCGAAAACAAGTCGAAAATTCGTTACAGGTAATGTGTTCGCAGCTGACGTTGTTTTGTCTCGCTATTTGGTTGCTTCATAGACCATATTTTCGAATTTTAAAACATTTATAAACAGAAGCTTGCCCACTTTTTTGCTTTTCGCGCTATTCCAAGTGGGTCGAGTTTTCTGCTGCTCAGTGTATATACACGTTTGTGTGGTTTTCATCAAAAATCCATCTACATGAGGAGAGCTTATTTATTTCTTAAATGATTAAAAAATAAAAGCCTTCGGAAATTTTATTGAAAGCCTGCTTTGCTTTTGCTGAAAGCCATCCAATTAATAAACCAGCATTGAAGAAAACCATTCTAAATGAATGGATAAATATGAAATATGAATATAAAGTAATTAAAAGACATTTTGGAAAGGAAAAATATATTTTTGCAAAACCTTAAAACCCGCTCATTTTTTTATGCTTTTGCGCTGCTGGAAGCTACTTAATTACATTTTTTTTTTTACTTTGATTAATTTGCTTTCAAGCTAGTTTTTCCCTTTTCCCTCCTCCCTTATTTTACTTTACACACACACACACACACCTTTTGTGTTTGCATCATATATATATATATATACACACACACACACATATATATATATACAGGGTGTTTCATAACATGTGGGACGCACTTTCAGGATGGATTCAGGACCTGAAAACCATGAAAAAAGTTTATATAAACATATGTCCGAAATCGCTTTGTTTCCGAGTTACAGCCCGTTATTTGTTCCAGCAAGTATCCGCCTTACCTTTAAATGAAGTGCTCAAAATGACCGCCTTGCGCTTGAATACACGCCTGAACACGGCTCGTCATATACTACCTGACGCGTTCAAACATTCCAGGAATTGCTCGAATTTGCTGGCATCCTTGTTCTACACGTTGGCAAAGTATTTCAACGTTGTCAATGGGTGTCACGTAAACGATTGATTTTAGATGACCCCACAGCTAAAAATCGAGTGGATTCAGGTCCGGTGAACGAGCAGGCCACGCAATGGGTCCTCCAAGGTCTATCCATTTATCAGGGAAATCGTCATTCAAATAGTCTCTGGCTACTCGACGAAAATGAGGCAGAGCGCCGTCATGCTTAAACCACATACGAAGTTGGACTCCAAGAGGAACTTTATCCAGTAGATCGCTTAAATCATTCCTTAAAAAATTGGAATAGGATTCTCCTGTTAATCTTCCAGGCAAAATAAAAGGACCGATTAAGTTGTCGGCAATAAGTCCTGCCCATACATTCATACTAAATTGTTGTTGGTGCCTTGACTGGATGATGGCATGCGGATTCTCTTCGGCCCAGTGATAAGTGTTGTGAAAATTGATCACGCCATTTCTTGTGAAGGTAGCATCATCAGAAAACAACATGGAGGATAGAAAAAGGATCGCGAGCACACTGTTGAAAGAACCAAGTACAAAAAGCCTCTCGTGGTGGGAAATCAGCTTCAGTAAGGCCTTGTACTCTGTGAATGTGATATGGGTAAAGCTGTTGTGCCCGTAAAATTCTCCCCACAGTTGTGTATCTTACACCCTCTGCTGCTGCTATCCTTCGGGTGCTGACACCTGGATGTTCCTCCACGCGATTCAGGACCCGCTCCTCCAACTCAAAAGTTCTGGCGCTCATTGGTCTACCACGATCTGAAACTCACTTGTTGAATGATCCTGAATCACCAAGATGCTTGTCTATTCTCTGAAAGGTTTTCTTATCTGGCAGATGACGATTCGGAAACCTTTCCGCATACAGACGTCTTGCTGCGGCCGCATTACACTCGGCAAGTCCATACTTGAGATGCATGTCTGCCATTTCTCTCTTTGAATAAGCCTCCATTCTCATTTAAAATGCACACTATCACTGAATAGCACAAAAAATTTAAGGCTTTTTTTTCACTGGACTGCACCTATTCACGGTAAGACGTTACGAATACGAACAGTGAAACACCGCGATGCACCTCTGACTGACTGATGGCTCTCCACTCAACGATTGTATGAAAC
Source organism: Bathynomus jamesi (assembly GCA_023014485.1). Taxonomy (NCBI): domain Eukaryota; kingdom Metazoa; phylum Arthropoda; class Malacostraca; order Isopoda; family Cirolanidae; genus Bathynomus; species Bathynomus jamesi. The sequence goes on along the minus strand of JAJOZX010000066.1, from coordinate 1,346,896 downwards.
ATTACAATCGGTAAGGCCATACATGAAATAAGTCTCGTACACACTCACAAACATTGTCAGCAAGTAGTGTTTGTAAACATTTTGCGGAAAGAATTGCTGGAACACAAAATGGGCTGTAGCTCGGAAACAAAGCGATTTCGGGGATATGTTTACATAAACTTTTTTCATTGTTTTCAGGTCCTAAATCCATCCTGAAAGTGCGTCCCACATGTTATGAAACACTCTGTATATATAAATAAATATAATCACTACCCACTGTTCCCCCCCAACTCATCGTAAACTACCACTAACCACCATTCCCTCACTTGTTTATACTCACTCATTTTCCCCCTTCAACTGTCTCTCTTCTATCCTATTTTGCGACGTGCTGGGGCATGCATTCAAGAAATAGGAAAGAATTTCGACCATTTACTTTAATATGAAAATAAAAACCCACTCTAATAGACAGAGTTTATTTCCACGACAGTTTCGACGCCCACTGGCATCCTCCTCGGGTGGATACAGAAACACGAATGAACCAAAACAAGAGGGAAAAACAGTCAAGGGACCGACCGTTAAGAAATTCGCACCTAGGTTAGATCCCATTCTCCCGACACCGGAAGGGCATTTTCATTAAGTACATTCGCGCAAATTTAAAACTATCTTCCTGTTCTAAACATACAGATTCTATTATATTTTTTTACATAATTATTACCTTTATTATTAAATTTATTACATTTAATATTGCATAATTATCTATCACAGAAATTACAAATTTATTATTACATTGGTTATTACATTGTTGTTTATTATACAGAACTTATAAACCGAAAAATGAATGAAAAAAGCCGATTAGGAAACAATCCAGAGACCATTGAGAAATTCGCACCTAGGTTAGCTACCGTTCTCCCGACACTGGAAGGGCATTTTATTACAGGGTCCGCTTATAAGTACATTCCCACAAATTAAAACTATCTTCTTGTTCCATACATACAGATTCTAAAATTTTGACACAACTACTGCATTTATTATTACATTTACATTTTTTTAACATTTATTATTATTACTTTTACCCTAATTCCCTGATTCTGAGCAAGTTTCTGGAACATTTCAACTCATTGGACTCTATTCCCAAAAGATTCCGGTTAGCTTTAGACAAGCTCAGGAAGAATGAAGCAATATTTGTCACTAAAGCGGACAAAAGTAACACTGTGGTTATTTTGGACAAGTGTGATTATAAACAAAAAATGGAAGCGTTACTTAGTGATGAATTCACCTACGCCAAAGTGAGATCGTCCCCCTAAAGCGTCTTTCTGCCGAATTCAACAAAACCATCAGGAACTTATTAAAAGATGTCCCGGCGATTGATCCTAAAAGATTTCTACAGATTAACCCCAAACTCCCCCACATTTACGGCCTACCCAAAACCCATAAGATTAATATACCACTCCGTCCCATTATTTCACACAGGGGTTCCTTTAGTTACAGGTTATCTAAATTTCTTGCAGATAAATTATCCCCATTAGTTGGTAAATTTTCAGGCTCGCACATCACTAATTCGTGTGACTTTATTAACAAAGTTATGTCTTTAGATTTAAAACGGGGAAGAATGATCAGTTTTGACGTTGAGTCCTTGTTTACGAAAGTTCCCATTGATGATGTACTTAGTTTTTAGATAGAAAATTGCCAACATGTAACGTAGAACTAGGCATGCCCACATCTGTATTTATAGAACTGATAAAACTCTGTGTCACCAATAATGCCTTCTCCTTCGTTGAAGAATTTTATTTGCAACGTTTTGGTATGGGAATGGGGTCCCCTTTATCCCCAATACTGAGTACATTATACACGGAATACTATGAGTCGGAATTGTTGCAAACAATATGTCCCAGGAATCTAATTTGGTTTCGTTATGTAGATGATATTTTCTCATTTTGGCCTGACCACTGGAACAACTTTGACACTTTCTTTCAGTCATTAAATAATCTTGTTCCCTCTATTAAATTTAAATATGAATGGGAGAACGACAAACAATTACCGTTTCTAGATGTTTTGGTCATTAACGAAAGCGGAAAGCCCAATTTCACGGTCTATAGAAAACCTACTCATTGTAATTCGTACATTCATTATTTTTCATATCATGATGAAGGGGTTAAAAGCTCAATTATTTCTTCCATGTTTCTAAGAGCACTCAGGATTTGTAGCCCACATTTGCTAGACCCGGAAAATTCAAACATTTGGAACATTTTTAAGGATTTAAAATATCCCGAGTGGTTTATCAGAAAGGCGTATTTTAAAGCCAGAAAATCTTTTTATGCCCCTCGGGAACCTTCAGTTAACCAAAAACAATATGTGAGTTTGCCTTACATTGCCGGCTTAGAAAGAGTAAAACCGTTGACGAAAGATTTTAAGTTTGCTTTGGCGTTCAAATATTCGTCTACCGTGAAAAGTAAATTGGTTAGGAATAACGTGGCAAAAGAGGAACAAGCCTGTGTCTAGAGCATTCCCTGTAAAAGTTGTGATTTAGTATACGTGGGAGAAACTGGAAGAAATATTGAAACCCGTATTAAAGAACACAAATATGCCTTCAGAAGTTGTAATACTAATAATGCCATTTTTTATCACGCCAGCCAAAATAATCATGCTATAGATTGGGAATCAAGTAAGGTACTTTATAAATGTAATAATTATCTCAAAAGAAAAATAATAGAATCTGTGTGTATAGAAAAAGTAGATAATTTTAATTTGTGCGAAGGTACTTATAAGTTAGACCCTTTAATGAGATTCTTGGTCAAAAAATCCCTTACGGAGTCGTGGGAACGTGTTCGAACCTAAGTGTGAATTTCTTAAATGTCTCTGGATTGGAATGTTTCCTTACTCGCTTTTAGTAAATGTAATAATGGAAGTAATAAATGTGGAAATAAATATAAATGCAACAGATGTAATAATAAAGGTAATATTATAAATTTAATAATTAGGGTAAAGGTAATAATAATAAATGTTAAAAAAATGTAAATGTAATAATAAATGCAGTAGTTGTGTCAAAATATTAGAATCTGTATGTATGGAACAAGAAGATAGTTTTAATTTGTGGGAATGTACTTATAAGCGGACCCTGTAATAAAATGCCCTTCCAGTGTCGGGAGAACGGTAGCTAACCTAGGTGCGAATTTCTCAATGGTCTCTGGATTGTTTCCTAATCGGCTTTTTTCATTCATTTTTCGGTTTATAAGTTCTGTATAATAAACAACAATGTAATAACCAATGTAATAATAAATTTGTAATTTCTGTGATAGATAATTATGCAATATTAAATGTAATAAATTTAATAATAAAGGTAATAATTATGTAAAAAAATATAATAGAATCTGTATGTTTAGACCAGGAAGATAGTTTTAAATTTGCGCGAATGTACTTAATGAAAATGCCCTTCCGGTGTCGGGAGAATGGGATCTAACCTAGGTGCGAATTTCTTAACGGTCGGTTCCTTGACTGTTTTTCCCTCTTGTTTTGGTTCATTCGTGTTTCTGTATCCACCCGAGGAGGATGCCAGTGGGCGTCGAAACTGTCGTGGAAATAAACTCTGTCTATTAGAGTGGGTTTTTATTTTCATATTTTGACCTTCACGTAGAAAAAAGTGAAGTTTTTTGCATTTATTTACTTTAATGTAGCAAATATATCACACTGTATTTGCATAAAATATCAAAAAACTTTAGGAGTTTCATTTTTCTGTCGTATGCTATAGCTCGAAAGCTACGAGTTTCTCGACCTATGTTTATATGGTCTTTTTCTTTACTTTTGTCTCAAGAATACACTGCGATTTATGAAGCACATTTATGCATCACCCTGTATAGCCAGGTAAGGTCATAGAAGGCCATGCTAGGCTATAGTCTTTAAGGAAAGTTAAGTCTTTAGTCTTCAGCAGGATGTAGCACTTCCACACATTGCTTGTGAAAGTCGTAGCTGTTTGAGGAAACATTTTTTCGGGCGATTAACCTCCCTTTATGAGCCAGTGGAATGGCCCCCATACTCACTTGACCTCACATCCTCTCAGAGTTTTGTGGAGGTTACATTTGTTCTACGAAGCCTAAGACACTTGAAGACCTACAGACAAAGGCTATGAAGTAAACAAAAACATCTAGGCTGAGCTATTTCCAAAAATTATGACAAACATTTATGTAAGGTTGAATAATGTGTTAGAAAAAATTGTGATTAAACTGAACATGTTATTTAATTAAGGTTGTTAAATTCCTATGTTATACGCACCTATTGCTTTTGCCTTTGTCTAGATTATTTTAGCTTAGAACATTTATTTAGAAATAGAGGCTTTTTTTGGAGCACCTAGTACGTAGTGAGGGAAAACTGCAAAAAGGGTGAAGGGGCGGGGAAGGGTGTGTGAGTGGTTGCACCGGCACTGATGAGAGGGGAGTAAAGGGTGGTAGTCAGAATTGAGCTTTGTAAACCCTTTAATGCTTTTAATCTCCCAAATGTCTCATTAGTGTTTTTAATCCATTTATGGCTCTTGAATCTCCAAAATAAAGAAAAAGGAAATAAAATTATTTTTACGCCAAATAGAAAATTTATGTAAAGTATATACAGTACGTGTATGAGCCAGTAAATAGCCTTGTGGTCGTAACTGCGGGGGCTGTTTCTGTGAATAATGGTTAAGGTGGCTTTAGGCATGAAGTTATTCTTGAACACCGTAAAGCATAATGACGCGATGGTAGTTGCGACTTGCAGATGATCGCATTTGAAACGGCCTATGTACATCCTTCTAAAGGCTTGGAAACCTACTCTAAGCACGCGCACATCATTCACGCAATAACGCTCACATTCATCAGCTATATTATAAGGATTACGTTCATTAAAACTGTTGTAGTATCGATCAAAGTCTTCACGTTCATCTGCACTCATACAACCATAGTTAAAATAATGTTTGGGTGGAGGTAGCCCCACGTAATTCAAAGTCTCGCTAGTGAGGAAAGTGTAAGGGAAGTAGCCTTTTGATACTTCAGCTGCTACCCCCATCACCTTGGGTAGCTTTGCTAATTTACAAGACATGAATAATAAAGTATCTTTAAATTGCACATTACCTCTTATTTGTATCTGTATAAGTTTGTTTCCTCTTTTCAAGGGATCACCTGTAAATATCTCAGAGGACTCGTGCTCGAGCAGTTCCAAAGGAACTGTGTGTCAAACTTTGCCCCGTTATGGGCAAGAATATACACGGTCATTTTTTTGAACTTGTCAGCTAACTTGACAATATAGGACACAAATAGTTTCACAGGGCTACCGTGGACATTCGTTTTAAAAACGTTTGTCCGTTTACCACATTTGGGGCATTCACCACACTCGATATCCATAAACTCATTGCAGATAGTTTGGCTCACAAGTAAATGCGGAATTACCTCTTTGGTTTCAGCGTTCGTGTATGTTTCTATATCGTAGTATAGTTATACAAGGTTTGTTTTTAGGCTCGGCGTCTTTCATATAACATACATGTTTTACGCCATCCGCCTTATATTCCTCCTGGCATGTAGGACAGTGAATTTCGTCACACTTGTGCTTGAAATTTCCGCTACCATTCAAGGTGTGAAACATACCACATTCACAGATCCTCATTTTCCTGCACGTGCCAATTGATTTATGGAGATCAAAACAGCTATTGTTGAAAAATGTGCGTCTACACACATTACAGTCCCTCTTCTCAGCTTCAACTACAAGGCTTTCACATTTAGGGCTTTTACACTGTTCACATACCATGTGGCAATCTTATGTTTCACTATATTATCTGCAAACTCGAGACACCCCTTACACAAATCATGATGTCGCCCATATTTTCGACTTTTATCATAACTCGCGTAAAGGCACCTTATATTACGGATGGGGAGATACGTTGTAACTGACAGTCCTAAAATAAGTAGGGGTCTTGTACGATCTCTCACACTGCTTTTAAAAACATACACAGTCCTACGACGTTCATCCAGGCCAAATACCACTATACGGACATTCATTTCCTGTTCTACCCTTCTCAGTTCTTCAGGACCCATATTATAGTGAAATTCAAGTTCACAGTCTACAGCTAGTTTACGGGCACGCTCCACGATTGTAGGCAACCAAATTTGCTCGGATTTCGTATTTTGTACGGTAAACATACGTGCTAGGACTACTGCTATAAACCCGCAACCACAATCGACGTTTATATGCCGTCTAAAAATAGCCTGGGAATTGAAGTTAAGAGTATATGGAGTGGCACTATGACCCGCAACACGGAATACACGGTCAATATTTACCGTGAAGTTGTCCATATTGAATGCTATACTACTTTGGGCAGCTTGCTTTATACGCCCTAATATATAATCTATATCCTCACCAGCCAAACGTCTAAATGGCACTACCACCCAAAAATCATCTACATCGTTATCATCTGAGCCGAAACCGAAGGACAGCCTCGTCCTGACTTCACGCTTGTCGCGGTTCTGAAGGGCAAACTCTACAATGCGCTCTACAACGCGACGTAGCCCGCGCTCAATTCCATTGCTATAGAGGGATCTAGGGTCAACCCTGACTATATACCGATTTCTAGACAAGGTTGGGGTCGGGGATGCGGAGCGCACCAACTCAAATGTTATATCATCCTCAACAGAGCGAGAAGCTGCTGCGGGGGATGGACGAGTGCCTATATTGGACGATGTGGGGATTGCGCCGTAAGACGTTGAGGGCTGGAGTTCTATTACAGCAGACTCTACAGAACGGGTGGGGGCTGTGGAGGAAGTACAAGGGGCTGAGGAAGCTGATGTAGGGCTGGTAGCGTAAGACGTTGAGGACTGGGGTTGTACCGCGGATTGTCCATCAACCGGTGCGTATTTCGCCCACTTTATACCTGACGTGGAGGACTCTTCAGCGTGTCTCCGCTTTGAGCGTGCCGTCGTTGAGGATATGGGCCCTGTAGATGCGCGGCCAATGGATTCACCCGTGATATCGATGATGGTGGGGTGTACATCGTCGTCATTCATGGTTCTGTGGAAGAAGAAATCAAAATATAGGGAGCAGAACTCGTTATTTGTGATATTCTGTAAATGAGTCACTTAGGAGTGTGACGTGTTAGAAATGGATGCTGTAGAAAAATTCAGATTCACGAGCCAGTCCACATGTATTATATCTGGACCTACAGGATGTGGTAAAACGGTGTGTTAAACACGCAATATCTAGTCTTATTCGCTCAACGTAGAGATGTGTCACAAATTGGGGTATTAGCCAGTCAAATGTTCCCGAATCAGCGTATGGAGTTTTTGGAGGTTTATAAAGAGGTCACAAAGCAACGTTATGGATATTTGCTTTGTGACCTTCACCCGCGAAACACGTTTAGGGTGCTTCTAAGAACGAATATATTTTCAAACGAGCCTGAAACCGTGTACATTCCACAATGATGAATAGGCTAAAGAAATACCATGAATTAATAAAAATATATCAATGACTGCCTCGGTCGTTGCAGCAGATGCTTGTTAAAAATATCAACTCTGACTTTTTAAATGCATCTGCGAAATCTGCCTCAATGTTATAAAATGTAATGTTCCAAGGAAATCCTGTCAGAAGGCTAGCTTACGTCGTTGAAGAACATAATACGTACGCTCGCCCATAAAAGTCAGACTGTGGGTAAGAAAAAGCGTATTATTGTACAAAGAGGCGGGTCGTTCCTTCCCATCTTATTTTCAATTTTGGGTCCTTTACTGACTAGATTAATATAATGAAGAAGGTGGTTGTGATCCCGCACGAGCTGTATGCTTCATTACAAAGGACCCCAGACGCTGCTCTAGAGACCCGTAAAAGTAGGCTTAAAAGAATGGAGTGAGCTATTATCCCTATTAAACAGTGAAAAGACGCCTGATGAGAAAAGGGTTTTGTATCAATAGGCTTTGCAGAAATTTCATCACGAGTACGAAGATTATAAACATCCTACAGAGAGCTCCCCGTGAGGCACAGCTCGAGTAGCGCTGAGCATAGTGGTACAGGGCCTGAACAACCAAAGAGTAGCGGAACACAGCACATCAGACATGTGCTAAAAAACAGCCTCCCCCATACAGTGAGGAATAAAGGGTTAAGTCTTTATAATCTATTGAGTGAGGACCCCGTCATACAGTGGGCAGACAGAGGCGAGGTCATTGTTGATGGATCAAGGGTGCAAGGGTCCAATATCGTTGATATTCTTCATGATCTGGTGAGAAAGTGGGATAGGCCATCACCAACAGGATGGACGCCTATTAAGGCAAGACTACGGCAAATAAATGTCCCCAAAACATTGATAGTTAATCTGAATACGTTAAAAGACTTGGAGCATGCGTCGCACGTGTCACAACTGAGTACACCTTTATCACAACAGCTGCAGTGTCTCTGAAGAGACGAAAGAAGAGAGTAGAAGGCCAACCTTATCCACGTGCCTCTAAAATACGCAAATGGCTAAGGTATTAAGTAAGCACTATTATGATATTTCTAGCCCAGCATCCTATGGTGGCGTTAATAGACTGTACAGAGCTACTTATGGTGTAAAGAAAAAGATGTTGAGAGATTTTTGCGTGCCCAGGATGCTTACACACTTCATAAACCGGTGAGAAAAAGGTTTAAAACAGCAAAGACAACAGCCGCTTCGATTGATTCTATTTGATAGGCAAATTTAACAGACATGCAAAAAAAGATTATTTCGGTGTACAAACGAATGGTTACCGCTACATCCTATTCATAATAGATGTATTCTCTAGATACCTGTGGCTAGTTCCCCTGAAAAATAAATCACCTGAAGCAGTCGCTAAAGCAACCAAAACACTGATGTTGAAAGAAAACAGGATTCCAGGCTATTTTTGTACTGACATGGGGAAAGAATTTATAGGGCGTGTTTTTCAGAACATGTTGTCAGAGTTTAATATCAGCTATTACACTTCCAACTCTATACATAAAGCATCTTTAGCTGAAAGAGTTCAACGTACCATAAAGGAACGCATGCACCGTTATTTTACACATAAAAGCACGCTCAGATATATAAACGTTCTCAATTCACTGGCTTCATCCTACAACCGCTCACACCACCGTACGATCGGTACAACGCCTAACGATGTTTTAGAAAGAGGCAGGCGTCCGAGAAGTGATGGACCACCACCACCACCGCCACCACAATCTGTGCGTTTCAAAATCAATGATTATGTAAGGTTGTCACGTTCGGGAAATAAATTCGCGAAGGGTTTTGAGCAAGGATGGACACGCGAGATTTTTAAAGTTAGGGCTATGAGGCCTAAAGGCGAGATAATGATGTATTACGTTGAAGATTTGAATGGGGAAGAAATCTCGGTTTTTTTACCGCGAGGAACTTCAGAAAGTGGCATTTAATTTAGGAAAAAATGTGTTTAAAATTGAGAAAATTTTAGCAACCAAAGGTACAGGAAAGAGAAAAATGTACCTGGTGAAGTGGCTAGGTTACCCAGAAGCTTCAATACCTATATAAAAGCTGATGCAGTCATGAAGCTTAATTAGTATGCAGCATGGCCCCCAACCATTTCTACGTCACGCTCCCGTCCTCATCGTCCCTGTCTGTACACCCTAACAATACACTAGCCAATTTTGTAACAGAACTCCATGGTCCCATTGAATTGGGTCGTGATTCGTATGAGGTGGGGATATGTGAAATTCAGCTGGATACCGTCTTTTTAAATATTGATATAAAGATGCCGTTTTTACAATTCTTAGAAACTGTGATGAGTGTGCAAAAGCCGGCGGGTAACTCGGGATGAAACTATACGTATCGCCCGGACTAAGGTCGCACAGTTTTTCAGTACAACTGTGACACTAGGACCGGGCTATGGTTCGGTTGAGGATGTTGTGAGAGACTTAAACATATGTTTAAAAAACTCACACCTTACGAATGATTTAATATATGAATTCGTAAACAGAGGAGGCACTGCACATGCCCTAATGCTAAAATCAAAGGCTAACAGAAATCTTAAAGACGGAAGAGTGTTCAAAATTATAACCGAGGGGCGTTATCGAGCAGCCTTCCAAAGAGACACCTTTCACGAGGCACCGGATGACTTGTCCAACTTAGTGTATCAGCTGAAGATGGAGAAATTGGATATATGCTCTCAGCCTCCAGACATGTGCTATATTTACAGCATTATAGCGGAACACCAATTTGATGGGGATACCCAGGCACGACTGCTGCGCGTAGCGCACATTCCCAACCATTGAGTATTACATATGACAGACCCCATTATGTGATTGTCTCAACTAATCTAATAAGTAATATCTCAATATATATAAGAACGATTGAGGGTAAAAATTTCCCATTCGGCGACAGGAGCTTGACAGTGAAGCTACACTTTCGGCGCACAGTTATAATGTCCAGAAAACCATTCACGGTATACCGAGGGGTGAGATACCAGCGTGGTAGTGGACTTGGTTCCATTTTTTCATCCATACTGCGCACAGCTATACCACTACTGAAGAGGGGGGCTAGGTACCTTGGGAGGAAGGCTTTACAAACAGGTTTTAACGCAGCAGAGGAAATGCTCGTGGGAACTAAACCTAAAGAAGCTCTAAAAAAACATTTAAAACGTACATGGGATGAAATCATCAAAGATGCTAAGAGAAAAATGCGTGGCGGAGGAAAGAAGAGAATTGATAGGAAGAAGGGGGTACCAACAAGTGGTGTAAAGAAGAGAACTGTTAGGAAGAAGAAGGGGTCCCGTGGTATTAAACGTAAAAGGGCGCCAAAAAAGAAGTGTTCTAAGCGTATGAGAACTATGACCGATCATTTTTTTTAACTGATATAAACTGCGGACGCTACTCTCACGAATCATAGATTGACTGATACTCGTCGGGGGAGGTGGCACTGTTTCTAACTCACCATGGCACGTTTCATTCATCCTTGCAGTTCACAGTGCTGTAAATCGGAGCTATCCCTCTTTGAGCTGCCTCCAACTCAAGTTTCTATTGAGCACAGTGACTTTATTACAATTAACCCTTTAAACACGATTAGTTCACCCAGTGCCCCTATAGAGTTCGTGATACCCAGCTCAGGCCATTACTTTTTTGATCCGAGTTGTATGGACATGTACACTAAACTACGCATAGCTCATTCTGATGGAACGGATTGCGATGATAATTATGCTGCATACCCCGAAACAAACTTTCTGCACACCATATTCAGCCAGTGTGACGTATATTTAAATCAGACTAACATCTCGGCAGGCACGGGGTATTACCACCTACGATCGTATCTGGAAAATGTCCTCAACTTTTCAAAAGAAGCGAAGGATACCTTTTTATCTGCCGAGGGGTATTACCACACTAAAGATGAGGGTAGTATAAAGGATAAATTTAAAAATTCTAAAAAAAAGATATATGAATGTTTTGGACGCCTGCACACGGACTTTACATTCCAGGAGAAGTTGCTTATGAACGGGGTAGATATGAAATTGAAGCTTACCCGCACGAGCCCTGAGATCTGTATAAATCTGGGCGCTGACCAAGAAGAAGGCGCGAAACCTGTTGTGATCCATATCATGGAGGCATATTTGCGTATACGCCGAGTGAAGCTAAGTTCCGCGAAACATATAGAAATTGAGAAAGAACTGTTACACACCACAGTGAAATACCCAATTAACAGGGTACAGATCAAACTGTACACGATCCCCACAGGATTGGCATCGAAACAGATAGAAAACATCGCTCTTGGAGTACTGCCTAAAAGGATTTTAATTGGGATGCAAGACCACGCTTCGACGAATGGGGATTATAAAAAGAGTGCCTTGAAGTTTGAAAATTTTGGACTTAAAAATATTACTTTATATATCAATGGCGTCGCATTGGGTGGGACAATGAATATGGACTACTCGTCAGATGCTGTGTTCCCGCTCTGCGCGAGAGCATACAGCAGTTTAGCCCATAACACAGGGGTGTGACGAACTTGGAATCGGCCTAACACAGAAAGAATTTGTGGAACAGTTTAATATTTACTCATTTGACGTTACGCCTGACTTGACTGCTGGCGTAAGTACCCATTTAAACCCGCAGCAGACCGGTGCGATTTCAGTGCGTTTGGATTTCGCCAAGCCTACAGACGCGCCTATTAGTGTACTAATGTATCTAGAAACACAGGCCCTAATAGAACTGGACCGTTTCCGTAACATAAGCACAGATTTTTAAAATGGATGCAAATACACTCCAGAGAGGGATGAAAAGTGACTGTTTCGCGCGTTCCAAATTTATCGGGTTTTTGCAAAGAATGAAATAATGAAGCCACCTAGCACGAGAAACTGGCACGGGGCCATCGTTAACACCGACATTGCGGGTGGCGAGGAATTCACTGGTTTGCGATTTATTTTAAAACTAAGGAAAGAGTATATTACTTCGATTCACTTGGGCTCCCCCCATGGCATGACTCGACAATCGTAAATTTTATCGCGCAATTACGTGTGCCTGAGATAATTTGGGCCCCATATCAATTTCAAAGCTTTTACAGTGAAACATGTGGGCTATATTGTATCTTGTTTCTCTACACATGTCGCGTGGGAAGGGATTTGTGAATTTTTTAAAATTTATTCGATTTGTGTGACACAAATATGAACGATAAATATGTATGCAGACAGATAAAAAAAAATTCCCACATGTTGCAACCCCCTGTAATTTGTAAGCTCTATATTGTGTAAATCTGTATATACATTTGTAACAATAAAGAATTGGGCGCTGCCCCTTTTTGTACATGTTTAATAAATGAAAATAATGTTGTGTTTTGTTAATATCCTAAAAAGCTTACATAATCTCTGCGATGACGCGCATTCGGATGAGCTGTTGTGCGACAACACCATGACATCTGATTCGCAGCGTGGTGTGGATACCACTTCGTTCGCCACCCTTTCTCCAAAAGTTTTTATAATCTCTTCTAACTCCGTTTCGCTCCTGTAAAATAAAGAGAAAATTATTTTTAAAAACGAATGCACTTCTTAAAAGTGCATTCGTTTCTATAAACCTACCATACCATATATATATATATACGGAAAAAGTGATGAAAGATGTAGAGAATAACTGAAAATGCTTTGCAATTATGGCTTCTTTATAAGATAACTGATTGAAACGTTAGGTTATATTATAAACGGGAAAAGAGCCGGTTAAATCAATGAGCATAATTTACCTTGTAGAAAAGTCTACCTACTTTTAAAATACTATACGGGTCAAAACACTCACATTAGTTCGTCTGCAAATTCGGGATCGCTGGCTGGGGTGCTCGACGACGCACTCGCTTTCCTTTCGCCAAAAGTGTTTATAACACGGTCTAACTCCGTGGCGGTCCTGTAATTAAAATAAATGTCATGGATTTGGATGCGGTAACTCGTTTTGTTCCCTAACATCAGCGTTATTTAAAAGGGGGAAAAATAGTGTTATTCAATGCTAATAAATGAGATTTGTTTGCGTGAGACACTGTTTGCGGTTAGGCTAAGTTATTTCACTTCGCAGTATCACGGTGTTTTATAAATTAAAATAAAGCTAGGTTAGGTTAACAGCAAATTGGAAGCGTAAACAGATATAACGACGAATGAGTTAGAGAATAATCGAAAATATTTTCAATTATTGCTACCTTTTATAAGATTAATTTCAAAGCGTAATTGTTGTGGGAAAACGAGAGACATTACTCACATTTCAGTAAAGGCTTCATTGATTGGTTCATTGACAGTTTCGCATGCTTCGGCGATGCTCTGAGACGAGAAAAGTTCGCAGTTATCTGTGACACTGAAAAGATACACTGCCGCATGACTGCCGTGATCTCCTTCAAAAAAACAGCTCGGGAGAGTTATAGAGATCCGCCATTGTTGCGGGATTCGATAGCCGGAGAAACTGGAGCTATGCATTGAAGTGCCCCATTTATAAGGGGTATATGGCACCGTCCCACAAGCGGGGTCCATAGCTTCCTGTTGGGACACTGCGAGAATTGGGGCGGAGTTTAGGACTTGGTCAAGCATTTTCAACCAACCCGAGAGCAACGCTCCCTTTTCACGAGCAATGAATGGGAGGAGCACGAAGGGTAGGGCGTGGTTTAGGCATTTGCATATTCAAAAACGAGAACATTCAGGTTTACCGCGCGGTGATTTGCAGCTAGCCAACAGGTCTGGGTGGAGCATCATACCCTTTTGTCGGATTTACCAGTTCATTCACATATTCCTGAATTTCGAAAAGTTTTTTTTAGATTTGCTCCCAGAGACACCTGCGTATTGTGATGGGTGGAGCATCATACCCTTTTGACGGGCAGAACAAAGCTTTGTCCGCATTTGCCGATATAAAACGTATTTGTACGTTAACAATTAAACCGTATATATTGGTATAATTAAAATTGGAATATTTTTCTCTATTTTTCTGTGTTGTATTGTGCGTGTCGCGAACGCTATCAGCCATACAGCTCATTTGTGGTTGAAGGTTCGTGATCTTCGAACTGAAAACATACCACGTATTGTGTGATAGATAGATAAATTTTTAAAAATAGCATAAATAACAAATTATATTCTGTTGAGAACTCATATATATATATATATATATATATATATACTGAAAGCTTGTGCATAAAATGAAACCCTTTACCTGGAATATTCTTTTGTTAGACAGATAGAGGTAGCTTTTGTCATCAGTGACCGTTAATTTAATCTGTAGATGTACCACAACTATAATATTAACTTCCTGCCCCGTATTCTGATTCGAAAGATACGTCATAAAACAAGCCTTTACCCGTACATTTACAAAATTTATGAAAGGTTAAATAATGGATTTCAATAAGTTATAATAAAAGACAAAACACAGCGATATATTTTTTAATATTCATTTAGCCGCATCATATATATATATATATATATATTATATATATATTATATAATATATATATATAAAGCATAGTTAGAAAAAGCGCCAGAGTGCTGGGCTAAAACATCCGTTTAAAAACAGAATGATGTAACGGTGTTTTAAACAGTTTGCTCTAACGTCGCTTTATTGATTCCTTGTACACAATAATATATTTTATTTGGTTGGATGATTGTATGGTTCAGCAGGGTGGCACTTGTCTGAGGTGTACGGCTGGGGTGGGTGCCCGGATCCATTTAGCGTACTGTGGCACTTAGCTTGATGCAGTGGCTGTCACTGGCGCGTGCTCGGATCTAATTAACATACTGTGGCACTTAGCTTGAGGCACTGGCTGCCTAAGCCAACTGGCGACTTAAGTCAACTGGCTGCTTAGGGGTACTATAAGAGGAGGGTCTTTGCGCCGCGGATCCATATGAGCTCGGCAGTCCGCCGAGCAAACACCCTCCTCTTCCTCTCTTGCTATCTCTTTCTGCTCCTTTGGGGGGTGAGGAAACCCCCTTCCTCCCCAAAGAGCGCCCTTAGGATAGGTATGCCCCTTTGGGGGGGGGGGGTCAGCTTGAGGGAGAACTCCGCCTCCAAGTTGCATGCCCCTTGCAATCCCATTTTGGGGTTGGCAACAAAGATCGGCACTCACTCTCTCTCTCTCTCTCTCTCTCTTTGTTTGTTTCTTTTTTTCTTTCTTTCCCTACAAAGGGGGGGAGTGGCAATAAAGGGGGTGGGGGCACACTTGCAACAAAGGGGGTGGGGTGGGGGTGGCACTCTTGCAACAAGGGGTGGCACTCTTGCAACAAAGGAGGTGGGGGTGGCACTCTTGCAACATTACGTAACATTTCTGCACTCTGGCATTTTGACACAACAGTATACTACTAAAGATAAAAAGCTAAATCAGTGAGGCAATGAAATTCAGGTTAGAAGAAAACAGCAGACCTCCCAACGCAAGACTCGTAAATCCTGGTGACCATCTTTCATTAAATGGTATCATTAAATGGTGTCTTTGTCATCCAAAAACGAGCAATAAGGTTATTATCTGATGCTGATTTCCTTGATCACTCTAGTGCATTATTTAAAGAGCTAAACCTACTAAAGCTCAACGATATAACCAAACTGGCACATTTTATTTTTATTTACAAGTGTAAGAACAAAATCATTAATTTGCAATGGGTAAATAGATATTTTGTAACTCATCAAGAAATCCACTCGCATCAGACCAGAAATAGATCAAAGCTTGTTATACCTCAATTTAGATTGTCTTCATCTTAAAAACTACCCATTTTCGTTGGATTGAAACTATGGAATGACTTGCATGCCGATATAAAAAATATTGTGGATGTAAATTTGTTTAAAACCAAGTTGAAATCCCGATTAATAATAGCATACTAACAAAAATCTAGGATTAATGTCCACTAATATTGTTTAATATTGTCCATTAATATTGTTTAATATTGTAATACATGTTTTAACTATTAATAATACTTATTTACTTATTTATTTATTTATTATTATTAATTTATAACAACTAGCTACTTATTTTTAATAAGAGCCCAGTAAAGCCTAAAGCTTAAGGGCCAAATTAAATAAAATAAACAGTCGAGCTTCACAATTATTCATGTCATTGTAAATTGAAAAAAATGTATGTATTTTATTATTATTAATAAAGGTTATTCTATTCTATTGTAGTCTATTCTCGTCTTGTGACTGTTACTTGGAAATTTCTTTCTTTCTACGCATCAATCTTCCAAAGAAAACTTCGTCGAAGTCCTTATCTCGTCAGAAACTTCGTCAGGAGCTATAGAATATTCAGTTCTCCAAAAGCATTTTATAAGACGAGTTGTATCTTTACCACCCATCGCCAGGCTCCAACCATCTGCACGGCCTACGAGTGAGCTCCACCCTGTCGCGCTCCGCTCACTGTGTTCCAAGTTGATTCAATTCGTTGGTTAACTAGCTGGTGTAATAGAATCTATTCCATTATTCCATTAGTCAGAAGTGAAACGTAAAAGTTTTCAAAGCAGGGGAAGCCCGTCTTCTTCCAGCCTCGACGCAACTTTGTTATAGTGTCGCTCCAGTGTATCATTCAGCGAATTTTTAGAGCAGTTATTTGTATTTAAAATGACTAAACAAATTATTTGGAGAGCAGTTAGGAATTTTAATAAACAAGTAAAAAAATAGTTAAATATAACATAATATTTAACATTGTTATATGTTTATTTTTTAGTCCTACTTTTGTTTCAAGTTTTTTATGGTACTTATCTCATTACTTGCATGTTTATATTCAGTCCTGGTTTTGTTTTTAAATTTTTATTGGTACTTATGTATTATCGGGACTACCAAACGTCATTTTCGTTTAAACTAAGAAAAATATCACAACTTAACCTAACCAATCATCAAGGGCATACAGTTGACCTAACCTAGCATTCAGTTGACCTAACTGGGCATTCAGTTGACCTAACCGGGCATTCACTTGTGTGTGTGCTCCCGTGTCGGGGTCAATGAAGTTGTACTTATGACTGACCTTGAAATGTTCGAAACCAGCATCATTCAATTCCGTCTTGTATGAAAATGCCCGGTTAGGTCAACTGAATGCCCGGTTAGGTCAACTGAATGCCCGGTTAGGTTAATTGAATGCCCGGTTAGGTTAACTGTACGCCCTTGATGATTGGTTAGGTTAAGTTGTGATATTTTCGTTAGTTTAAACGAAAATGACGAGAGCAAAAATACATAATAAACAGTTTGGTAGTCCCGATAATACGTAAGTACCTTTTTATTATTCATAACTGTATCATGGAAGTTACTTTGTTTACTTTTGCCATAAATTTTTTATTTCATTTTTCATAACCACCAAATGTCAAATTTTAGTGTCGTGTAATTCTAAATTATATATATATATATATATATATATATATATATATATATATATATATTAGGGTGTCACTAGGTAATAGGGGGAAAATTAAACGATGGATATTTTCCTATGACACCCCCTAAAATTGTTCCATTTGCTGTAAAACATCCGGAAGAGAAATTTGGTCCTGATTGGTCATCATTTAAAGGTCGCCTTCGTCACTGAAAACAAGACCCATTTGTTGACGTCAACAAGCTGTTCAGTGTTCACAGCTTGGGCCGAACCAGATAATAAAAAACAAGGCAATTTGGTGAAATAACGAAAGTAAGACACTTAAAAACGCAAAGAATACAAACAGTTTATTATACAGGGTGGGGCACGGGAACCAAGTGTTTTTGGAATAATCAGGAAAATGATATTTATTTTTGTAAAGAAAATATATTGGTAGAACAACATTCGTAAGAACATAGCATTTCATGTCATAATAATCATGTACCGAAAATTATATCTGGCATATGATGTCCTTGGCCGTCGACGCATTGTTGAAGGCGTTTACGAAAATTGGCCTCCACTCTTCCCAGCAGGTCTCTGTTGATTTGGATGATTTGTTGACGGATCGCTTCCTTCAATGCATCTAATGTACGGGGCTTGTCCTCGTAGACACGTGACTTGAGGTACCCCCATAGAAAGAAGTCACATGTGGACAAGTCAGGGGACCGAGGGGGCCATGCAATGTCACCAAATCTCGAAATGAGATGGTTGGGAAACAGGGGGCGAAGAACAGCCATTGACGCTCTGGCGGTGTGTGGCGTGGCCCCATCTTGCTGAAACCACAAATGTCGACGAGCAATACGCCTTCTTCGTATCTCAGGGATGAAAAAGGTGTTCACCATCTCAATGTAACGCCCAGATGTTATGGTAACGGTAACCCCATTTTGTTCGAAGAAATAGGGACCGATGACGCCAAACTTTCCCACCGCGCACCAAACTGTAACCTTAGGGCTATGCAGCGGTTTTTCATGGAGTTGTCGCGGATTTTCAGCAGCCCAATACCGACAGTTTTGATTGTTGACGGCCCCATTAAGGTGGAAATGGGCTTCATCACTCATTACCACCATCATGTTTTCATTCTGCTCATAAAGTGCAAGCATTTCCTGTGCAAAATTCAGTCGTTGGGGGCAATCGTTTACATTCAATTCCTGCACCATCGCTAACTTGTATGGGTGAAAATGTAATTCTTCATGCAAAATCCGTCTAACAGTACGATTGCTGATTCCGAGTGCAGCTGAATGTCTCCGAGCAGAGCGGCCTGGGCTTTGCAACATCGCTTGTCTGACCCTTTCAACGTTCTCTGGAGTACGCACAGTGCGTTGCGGCCCCTTCGGTTTTCTTTTCATTATTGAGCCTCCTGTTCGAAGATTGTTAACCCAACGTAAGATTGTGTCACGAGCGGGAACAGAGTCATTTCGATGAATGTTGAATCTGCGGCGAAACGCACGCTGAACTGCTGTCACTGACTCGCCACTCCTAACAAAATGATCATACGCGAACATGCGGTGTTCTAACGTCCACTGCTCCATGATGGCACCTGAAAGATAAAGGTGAGTGTTAGTTAAAGTTAAATGCTATGAACCCAGGAATGGAATGCTACCTACCGCACGCCCCTCCCATTCCTAATGGCCGTTACTAGCTATTCAAAAAACACTTGATTCCCGTGCCCCACCCTGTATAATCAAAATAGAAGACATAATTTGGCGAATAATGGTACAAAATGGAGAAGCAACAAAAGCAAAACTTTGAGAAATAAAATACATATACAGTAGCAGAATAATTGGTGCTCATACGCTGATCAGTGATTAGTTCTTTCGCGTCCTCACTAATGCTGATTTGTTCGGAGCTGGGTGTTGCTTTCTGTGGTCAGTGACAACTTGAACGAGGAACTGGAGCTGTTCTTCTTTCACTGTCAACTTTCCGTTCAGCTCCTTCACCAGAGCCACGGCCCGTTCTGCTCTGTCGTTCACCACTGCAAGTTTGGAGACCACATCCCGAGCTTGCACGTATTCAGAGTTTGACGTCCATGAACTGGGATGGTGGAGCAGAAAGCAATCTGGCAACTGAAGTTTTGAGAAGAATCCTCGGGTGTTCTTTGTGATCAGTTGCTCCAGTCCTTTGCTGTCACTGAGGAACATAGTATCAAGAACCAAAGGTCGTTTTGGCGGCATGTGAGGGGCTTCTTGATCTAACGCTGCAACCATGCTGCACTTCACTTCCATCGATATCCTCTCATCAAAGAACGCCAGACCCACTGCCTCCTCCGAATGGTACCACAGGTGCGCAGACAGCTTCTTGGTGGTACCATCAGAGATCTTCTTGTGCGGGTATCGAAGGAGCGTCCTCATCAATTCCCAATCATTCAGCGGAGCTTCGATGGACAGATGAGCTGTTGCCCACGCTTTCATGTAAACTAGAACAGAAAAGAGGCAGATATCTCGAATTCCGCGTTCCTCAGTGTTCGTCAGTTTAAACTGTCTTCGGAAGAGCCAGATCTTGATGGCATAGAGCCCCTTAGCCATCCATCTCGCACGGTGCATAGCACCAGGGGCGCGGAAGTTTAGTCCCTTGTATGGAACTCCTCCAAGAAAGATGACGGAAAGATCGAGGAATTCCTGATAGTCATCACGAACTTGAAGTGCTTGTGATTTTGCAAACTCAATGAGCTCCGTTCTATGCTTAAAAATAGCTGCTTTGGTGAACGCATCTGTGTCCGCAGTTTGGAACTGTTGCTGGTCAATGCGGGTCCAATAATCATGGAAGCGCTTGAAAAGCAGAATTTCTGGACCGGTAGATACTGAATCTAGCGATGCTGCGAATGCCGCCTGTAGCACCAACTCCAGTACATGGTGTCTGCACGCGCAGTGTAACAGGTCACGTCCAACTTTTTCTTCCAGAAGAACACAAGTTCCTCCACGGTGGCCTGTGTTTGTCGCGGTTGTGTCGAAACACATAGATTTGACATGATCGTCACTCCCCATTCATTCAGGCAATCTATGATGGCATTTGTTTGTGCCAGCGCGGTTCCTGACAGAAGTTTTGGCACCCCGAGGAGCTGCTCTGTCCCGGAGCCAGATACAAGAATAGGTAAGCGGTCAACATATTCTCGTGACGTCAGATCTTCATGAGTTTTCCGTCCCAGTGAACAGTCAACGGACTATTGCCTTGGAACTCGCTCTTCAGTTGCGAGCCTTAAGGGTACGGAATTTTGCACGCTGACGATGAATGGATCCACGATTGATGTTGTAGTCGCTAGCATCATGCCCTAAGCTGGAAGCTGCCTCAAACAGCAGATATGTGGCCTTTCTTGACGAGAGTTGCGTGCGATCAAGCGCTGCCGCCAATTCCGATGTCATGATGTTCTTCGTTGCTCTTTGTTTAGACGCTAACGAACCACCACATGCTCCTTTTTCTTCGCTATCATCTGAGCTGGAGGATGAGGACTCCAAAACCGCTTCGTTGGATACTGCCTCCATTTCAGCTGCTGATCGCTTTCTTCGTTTCTCCTCTTCCTCCCGACGTCGAGTACAATCTTTGACTTGGCGCTGATGGGTCATGTCCAAACCTGCCATTGAACCTGGATGTCCTTTCTGGCGCTGCTGCTGAAGGAACTCCCAATCCTCTGGGTACTTGACCAATTTCTCACAATCAGCGTAGGCGATGTCAAAGAGACGATCGAGGCGTTCAATGAATTCTTTTTCTTTCGTCTTGTGTGAATCGCTCGTCTTGAGGCGTGTTTTTTGAGTCCTTTCCACTCCTCGAAGACTTTATCCAGTTTGCTGACGCAGTGTGTCTCGAGTCTGGTTGGAATGTGAGCTTTCTCCCAGAAGGACATCACTGCTCGAAGTGACTTCCTCAACGCGTCACGTATTGTCATTTTCTTTTCATGGTGAAGGTAAAGGAAGTAACCGAATGCTTGCCTGTAGGAAGGAAGCTTGCATCCTTTCACCTCATCAACCGCTGCCCCTAATAGGTATATACACTTCCGGGTTTCCATCACCAGAAATCACGTAGCTGAAATGAGAAACGGTGAATCGTTAAGTATTGTTCACTTTATTTCTCAGATATTCAGACACACACAGATACACACACACACATATATAGAGATATATAGATATCTAATGAACGATTATGGAGACGCCGCGCAAGCATTAAACTTTGGAAGGCGGGGGCGACCTTTTATAATTATTCAAATAAAAAGATTTTTCAGTCACCATTTTTTTTTACCAATGGAATAGATTCGCGGGGTGTCAGCATGAAAATTTCAAACTTTGCATTTAAGTGACACCCTAATATATATATATATATATATATATATATATAATGATGTTCAGTAATTTAATTAAATTATTAGAATTTCCGTGGACATTGGTAAATAACTGGCCAGGATTAATTTACATTAATTAACAAATTAATCCACATTCATTAGGAAGGGATCAATGTCATAACATTTATTAATTTATATGAACTTTAGTGCTGATAACTTGGGGAAATTAAGGCTAGTCCTAATTAAGATTATTAATTATGTCCTTCACAAATAAGCTCGGGCAACGAGTAATGTTTGTCGAGGTAGCAACCAACGAAGATGAAGGAAACGATACAGACACTCATCCTGGAGGTACCACAGAATCTCAACATGTGCCTGATGAATCCTATACTTTTTTAAAGATATCTAACAGTACAATCAGAGATAGTTCCTCAAGAAAAGAAACTAACGCCTGTAAATAAAGTAGGTAGTATTTGTGTAGGACCAAGGCGCCATAACTTACTTTTACTTACAATGAATTGTGATGAAGAATCATCTGAAGTTTTTATTATAATACTGACCTTCTGATTAATCTGATTATGTTACACAAGCAAGTTCAGCCTTTGATTCATATGAGCAGTCAAGCCACGTTAATCAAAACTCAGAGCGTCGAAAAGCTAGGCAAGATCAGTGAATTGCGATCGTTAAGTTTATCGGTTAGCGTTAGACCGTCAGTGCTCATTTTAAAAAGAGTGAGATTGGCCTAACTATGCGGTTAGGTTGTGATACATTTGAGACACATTGCACCATTGTCCATGGTGTTAATTTTTGTTCGACTTTCTTATTGGCATGGATTTCGTGGAGAGAAATCCCCGGGAACCCTCCGACCCAGAGCGTAGTCACGTTTAGGGACGATACTTTCACCAGTTTTAGTGTTCTGAGAGCAAATTCGCGGGAAGTGCTCCGCAATGAGACTGTCCCAATTAATTCCGGGGAAACACTTACTGTACCAGAAAAATTGTACCAAATCCTTCGATGGAAACGTTCCACAAAGAGGTTGACCAAAATACTCGGGAAACACTCCAGATGGAGGTTGTCCCTAATACGTCAAAGGAAATGCTCCACAGCTACAACAGGTCGTTTCTAATTTTTTTAAGGAAACTCCCAACAGAGAGAATCGAGAGATTGTTTCAGACACTTCAAGAGAAACACTTCAAAGAAGGGTTCTCTAATTCGTCATAGAAAATGTTCCAAGAGGAAAAAACTTTCAAATTTGTTGATTTGAAATTCGAATAATTCGTCATTCTGAAACCGACGAATCTGAAAGGTATCTTTTAAAATTGGACGTCGAAGAAATATTTCTTTTGGACTATGGTATCAATTTTTTCAAGTTCAATCCAAGAGCAAACTCTTTTAAAAGGTATGTTTCACAGCTCGAGTCATCATTGCACAAGGTAAACCTGTACAGTCTGGGGTATCCATCGTCATCGGAAAGAGTAGCCCGAGGGACAAAACAAAGCTGTGCCCTGATGATTCTCCAATATTAAGTGATTCACGCATTCGGAACCGACTTCTAGACTTTTTATTGGAAAGTAATTGCACTAAAGGGAGATCCTGTAGGTCGCAGTAGTTTAGTACCATTCACCATCAATTTGGTACTGAACTCTAAATATATATACATGTAACCTTACCGAATTCCACGCTCTAAAAACTATCGTGAAATAATATATCTAAGGGATGTTTGAACAACAACATATTCTGCAACATATTCAATAATCCTGGTGAAGAAAAAACACAATACGTCAAGACCTTATATTGATTATCGCAAAATGAATGCAATTATAATTTCTGATCACGTCCCCATTCTTTATATGTAAGATGGATAGTTGTATCAGCCTCTTGTTACTGGCAGATTTTGTTTTTGCAAGAAGGAGGGGCCAAGGGCGAATGCCAGCAAAAGCACCGTCCCAATAGAAGAATAAAAGAGCCAAAATCAAGTCCAGAGTTTCGGAGATGCCTAGAAACTACGTTTCAAAGATTGGAGGTCATAGCCAGGGGTAAAGACAGATTGAGGAAGCTTGTTCCAGAGTTGACCGGTTGAGTAGATGAAAGACTGAAAATATCGACTAATCCCTGCGTTAGAGAATTGGACAAAAAGGGAATGAGAAAGTGTAGAAAGTCTAGTGCTGCCTGCTCTCAAAGGAGGAAGCATAAAGTTAGAGAGTTCAGAAGAGCAGTGTCCGTTATAATAGCGATAGTAAAGAGAGAGTGAGGAAACATTGCGACGAAGATATCAGACATGTCAACTCTCACGGATTTTCCGTGAGACTCACGGATTTTAAGTCTCAAACTCCCTTATGTGGGATATGTTTCCAGTTATCAAAACCAGGCAAAAGCAAAATCAGGCAAAATATCACGGATTTTCATAGTTCAAGGTTGACGTCTCTGAGAAAAAGTGATCGAAGACAGTGAGTAAGATGCGGGGAATTGATGAGACGAAAAGCCTTTCATTCCACCCGACAAGTAGAGCTTTGTGGGTTGATCCATCCCATACATGGGAAGCATACTCCATACAGGGGCGGACAAGATCCCTGTACATAGAGAACAACTGAGCGGGTGTGAAGAAACCGCGGAGGCGGTACAGCACACCTAAGTTCTAAGAAGCTATTTTCGAAAGAGAGTATATAAGACCTTTCCAGGAAAGATCACGAGAAAAAAAACGCCAAGAGTGTTAAGGTGTTAAGAGAAGAGGAGAGATTGAGTTGTGTGTTGTTGAAAGAAAGGGAATAGTCTTGTGGAAGATTGTGACGAGAAGACAGAATGAGGAACTGAGTTTTTGAGGCACTGAGAGCCACAAGGTTTTCTCTGCCACAATCAGATATAGCAGGAAGATCAGAGGTCAGGTGTACCATCGCCGTTCTACTCGAATCATGGAGTGACTGTTGAGAGGGACGCTTTGGGAGGCGAGTGAAGAAGTGAAGAATGGAATTATCGGCATAGGAGTGAATAGGACAGGAAGTGCGAATTAAAAGATCATTGATAAATAAAAGGAAAAGAGTTGGTGAGAGGAGAAAATACTGAGGAACACTAATATCAATAGCCATAGGAGAAGAACAGTGGCCATCTACAACCGCAGTTATAGATCGGCCAGAAAGGAAATTAGAGATGAAGACACAGATAGAAGGATAGAAACTGAATGAGGGCAGTTTCGATATTAAAGATTTGCGCCAGACTCTATCAAAAGATTTTGATATGTCTAGCACAATACCAAAAGTTTCATCGAAATCCCGAAAGGAGAATGACCAAGAGTCAGAGAGACATGCAAGAAGATCGCCAGTAGAACGTCCCTTGTGGAATCCATATTGACAATCTGAAAGAAGATTGTGAAAAGAGAAGTGTTTAAGAATCTTTCTATTAAGGATATATGGAAGTCAGATCTGAGTCTCGTTCCTGCACGGCACTTTTAACTAGACGCAGATATTCTGAACGTAATGTTCTCCCGTTTAGATGTCGACACGTCGAACTAACTTCTCGTGTTTAATAGACATCATTCTAATCGGGTTACTAGTCCCTGAAGCCCTGGTGTACTTTGATGACACTATTGTCTTTAGCGCCATTTTCACCGTCTTCAAAATGTATTTGACCTTCCTCGGACAGCAAATTTAAAACCAAACCTCGAAAAATGGAACTTTTCAAATTTCTCTAATCTCAGTGGCGGCTCGTGACTTAAAACAGTTGTGTGCTACATCAAAAAATTTTAATAGGTAGATATATATATATATATATATATATATATATATATATATAAACAACTGATAAATTATAAAATAGAACTAATTCATCGTGAATTATAGTAAATGTTCTGCGCAACTAACGGTAGATAGATAGATATAGTACTTACTTATTTACGAAAAACGAAATTCATGCGACGCTCTTTCTTACTACAGAACTTGTCAATCACCTTGGTGTTAAAAGCCTCAATGTTTGAAATAAACTTTTTTTCTATGGAGAGCATTGCCAGAGCATTAAGACGATCCTGAGACAGTATTTCTTAGGAAAGTTTTTATTCTTTTTAGAGAGTAGAAACATCTTTCGGGTTCTGCTGTTGTCCTTGGCGTGGTGATGACAATTTTAAGAAGTTTTGTTACTTCAGAGAATGTACTCTGTAAATTGTTTTTGAATATAAGTTTCAAAAGAGGAAATGCCCCATCAATTTTTCTGAAATCGGTTCTTTCATATAAAACGCTAAGCTCTGTTTTCAGTCTCCTTTTCTCCAGCATTCTATAACTTTGAACTGCAATTTCAAGTTCATTTTCCGGAAAATGTTTTGCAAATTTTTAAAAGTTAACAGAATTCAACAACTTTCCTGCCTCTAGATAATCCAAGGATTGAAAACGATGATGAGCCTGCTGTACAATTCGATCACATACTTCTTTGTTATCGGCGCTTCGGCACGACTGTTTGGGTCGTTTATTGCCAGGTGACACGCATGTAGTCGCAATTTCACTGTCAATGATGTCTATTGAATCTCTCACTTCATTGATCGCCAAAATAAAATGGGATACGGCACTTTTTATTTTTACAGCATCAGACAATCTCGCTTGTAATTGATTATACAAAATGTCTACATGTGGCATTATTCTGTGAAAAAATGAAAGCCAGAAAAGGAATTGTGCATCTTCCAAATAATGACGGAGTCCACGAGCTTCTTGAACTGTCCTGGTGGATAATGACGTCTGCATATCCAACAAACACTCAACCAAACTGTCCTTGTGTTCATACACCACACTGACGGTTCTCGATTTAAAGTTCCACCTGATTGCAGAACCACTGGGAATCCTTCGTGCCACAACTGCATCTAGTGCAGACAACCGTTGTGGTGACCTTGAAAAGAAAGCAGGAAAAGCTGACAGGCAACAGAAAAATATCCTAGCTGCATGATTTTGCGAAGCAGCTTTTTCCATTACCAAATTTAATTGATGGGCATAACAGTGGATGTATTGTGCAGTGGAAAAAATAGCCTTTATTTTTGCTTGAACTCCACTTCTTTCGCCACTCATTACAGCCGCACCGTCGTAAGTCTGAGCAATTATTTTGTTAGGTTGATCTTTAAAAATCTCATTTATTGTATTCAAAATACAAATAGAAATTGCGTCTGCACTTTGAACTTCCCCAAAATCTTTCAGTAGGCACGCCATTGATTACATAACGAAATACTATTACCAACTGTGAATGTTCAGAAATGTCTGTATTTTCATCTGCCATTAAAGCGACAAAATCAGCCTCTTTCATTTCTTCGATTATCTTTTCACGGCAAACTTCCGACATACAATCTAGCAGTTCATTCTGGATGGTTTTAGAAGTTCCCTTGAAAACATGATTCGATTCTATGTGTTCTTTTACCGCACTATCTAAACTACTAACAAAATCAACGAGTCCCAAGAAAATATCGGATTTTCAGATGTTTCACTCTCATCATGTCCTCTTAAGGCAAGTTCAAAGGCACCGCAAAACTTAATGCAGTCAATTACCTTTGATAATATATATCTGTTCTTTTCTACTTCTTGATTGTGTTTTTTGATGGCGTCATTGTAGACCCGACTTAACTGTGTTGCAATATTCACACTACCGAGAACACTAAGATCCAACACATTGTTTATATGTTTTTTGTTTTCATTATGCTTTCTAATCAGTGCTTTAAAATGACCAAGATCTTTCGCTCCCATGTTACTGAATGAATCACCGTTACCAAAAAGAAGGCATGGAAAGCAGAAAAGAGCATCCCGAACATCACAACCACAAATCCAACTATAATCATCATAAATCTTTCTGTGAAATTGTCTTAAATATTCTCGATTGTTGCTTCCCTTGGCTTTCTGACTTAAATTTAAATCGGGAGTTGGCCTACCTAACTGTTTTATTTGAGCTTTTTCATTTAATGTTCTACATGAAAAAGGTACTTTTAATAAATTGTCCACTGAATTCATATTCGTATAAAAATTAATAATTAATATACAACACTAGAGTAAACTAAAACACATACACACGCATAAAAAGTTTAAAAATCAAACGCAATCGATCGAGCGTCCATTACATTGACAAGTGCTGCAGCGACTGGTAGCACATTCACGCCTTATCCGAAACTGGACCGAAAGACACGTCTGCGCATGCGCTTTGTCTGATTTCACTCGATTTGGGTGCTATACTGATGACAGCACATAAGTACGAAAATACAAATGCAGGGAATGCGCAGTTAATTCGTTTTTTTCGTAAATCGGAAAACAATTTAGATCAAATTGGAAATTACAAAAGATATTATAAGTAATTTTATTGATTTATTATTTAGCTATTTACGTATTTTAAAAACTGATGTGCTGTAGCACGTAAGCACATAATGAGCGGCCGCCACTGTCTAATCTATCTAACCATAATTCGTTCCCAAAACTTAGATGACGTCATATTTTTCACTCGATTTTGCGGATTTTTTTAGAATATAATTTTCCGGATGTTGCCAAACCTCTTACGAATTTCTTCAAGACAAAAGTCGAATGTATTTGGACTCCAGAACAACAGGAAACCATTGAGACTCTTTGTGATACATTGTTCATCAAACCGATACCTCAATTTTCTGATTACACAGTGGAAAACCTTGAGTTTGACTACAGGCCAGTGATGTAGTCGAGACCACCATGGCCGAGACCGAGACCAAGACTTAAGCACCCGAGACTAAGACCTAAGTACCCGAGACCGAGACCTAAGCACCCGAGACCGAGACCTAAGTACCCGAGGCCAGAAAAAAGGTCTTCAAACCGAGAGCAATCCATATGCAATTTTTGCATGTATTCAATATTGCGTAATGCCTAAATCCCAAGCTCTGTATTTCACATTCAGGAATAAAGATTCTAAAGAGGTTATCAAGCAGAAATTGGAAAATTTACTCATAATTTATTCATATATTCATAGTTTGACATTTTTCAGCACTTAACTGCCTACTTAAAACAAGATAAGTGTTCGTTGCACTTGAGGAACATCACAGTAATGTACTTGAGACCATCATTGCCGAGATCGAGACAGGAGACCGAGACCGAGACCTAAGCACCCGAGACCCAGACCCAGACCCAGACGTAAGCACCCGAGACCAGGAAAAAGGTCTCGAAACCGGTCTCGAGTCCTACATCACTGCTACAGACCCTTCCAACTTTGGTCTAGGGGCGGCTTTTCTTCAAGAAGTAGGTGGTGTTAAAATACAGAGCTTGTGACAGCAAACTGATGACTAGTCCCGAAGGCTAGTATTCAACCGTCGAAAGAGAAACCTTTACAGTTGTGTTGGCCCTAAAAATAGTTCCGGAATTATTATCTATAGTTAAGCAATAACCATTAAGACAGACCATCAACACTTAACATCCATCATTCAGAAACGAAGTCTGGAAAGACGTTTAGGGGGTTGGGCTCTTTCCGAGAAAGCTTTCGCTCCCAGATTTGTATACAACCCGGACAAAATGGGCGTACTTTCTGACTGCCTGTCGTAGATACCAATCCTAAAATCCGTACACCGTAACTCTAACTTAAAAACTTACTGGTGTTCGGTTGGGGATGTGTTTCTCCAGGGGTGTTCACTCCAATTTAATCGATCTGTGGTGGTTGTTATGGTGACCCGTCCATTTGCCGTTCGTAGATGTACCGACACAATTAACATTTAGTTCGTAAATACACCGATATTAATTCACAACATTCGGATGTTACAATTTACAGTTAGCGTGAACCCATTGTACAATTCGGAGGAACTGTATGCGGACCTCTCTTGGTAACAACTCGTTTTCCACTGTCTCAACGGCGCTCCCGACGCTTCCTTCAGAATGGACTTTCATCTTGCGTCGAACGTTTCTCGTCACTTTTCCTCACGCATCTGGTACTACATAACACGTTTATACATCTTATTTTATAAATTTTATTAAATTCCTACTTTTTGTATATTCTTTAACTAACTTATTTGGCCTATTTTAAAATATTAAATTACTTAATTACATAGATCTAGTGTTATTTAAAAACTGTTTTTTCAATGACATAATTAGACAAAACGGGAGGTGGACATCACGTGACTATTATGCTTGTACTTGATTGGCTAACCACAAGTACAAGTATGAACGCAACGAAACCTGTTTTTCTGGTTTCGTGCTAAATGTCACGAACGCATCTGAGGCCTGTTTCCTACCTTTATAAACCGTTCATTAAATTTAACTTATGTTTTTCATTTAAGTATTATATATTCTGTTATTTTTTTATTTATTAATAAAATTTTTTCGATCACATTACCTTCCCCTAAAATAAAATTTTTATTTCCAATTAAATTTTAACTATAACTACGTAATTAAATCCAAAGTTACTGCTTAGTTTACCGTAATTTATCATTCAGTTTTAAATTGACCGTTATTATTTGTTTATATTAACGGACTAGATTAAATTTTCCTTTCGATTATATTAATTATTTTAAAACAAGTAACAAGACTAACGACAAAAGAACACAATGAATAAAAACTAACGACACAAGAACAACACTATATTTAATGACAAAACGACGACACAAAATTACATGCAACAATGGCGAATTTACACCGAACTATCTACAACTGAGCTACTGGAATTTCCCGATTTTCGCTCATATATGCAGATTATCAATAGGCTCATCTCAACTACACTGATTTTTATTTTACAAACAATTTACAACCACACGTCGCTGGTGTTTGCTTTGTTTCTCAGCCTTCAGCGCACAAGCAAACGTAGAAATTATACTGTACAAAATCATCTCCAGAAACTAGATCATTCGGAGGAAGGTACGAAGAACATATCTTATATCTTTCCTTCGGGCAAAACTGAGAAAACCACATGGAGGGGATAGTGCACAGGGGATTTATATATATATATATATATATATATATATATATATATATATATATATATATATATTAAGGCGGGTATCTAACATTTCTAACATCATGGAATTATTTCTATGTTAAACTTTTTTCCCGTTTGGCTCCTCCGACGCGAATATTGATTCTGTTTCCTGTTCAGTTCCGCTTTTTGATCCTCCCGAGAGGAGACGCCTTTGGCACTTCTGGGCCGTCGAATGTGAGGCCCTTAGACAGTATTTCTTTTATTTCCCATGTAATGATTACAGCTTCCGAGTGCGCTGAGCGCATCATGGAGTTAATTCTCTCAGGCATGGAAGCGTACATTCCGTATTCTGAGGCCTCGTCCACATATGGAAACTTTATTCACAAACTTTGTATGAAAACAGTTCACGAACACGTTCCTGAAGTGTTTGAAAACTGTTCGCTGAATGTTTACAAACACTTGGGACACTCTTCGTAAACAGTTTGCATAGAGGTTTTCAAGTGTTTGTTGTTTCTCATCCGAGATGGAAAACATGAAACAAAGTTTGCAGGACTGAACTTGTTTACAAACAGTTTGCGCGCAGCCGCACATTGGCATCAGTCACTCACAGGATTCCAGTATCGTGTAGTCTACCGTGTATCGTTCTTTAGTTGCGTGTCGTCGTGAATTCGTGGTCACTGGCTTTTCAGTTTTGTGTGTGTGTGTGTGTGTGTGTGTGTGTGTATGTATGTGTGTGTGTGTGTGTGTATGTGTGTGTGTGTGTCTTCCTCGCTGTGTGGACAAGTAATTTCACTCTGAAATTAAGAGAATCCTTTCATGGTATGCCGTCCCTATGGATGGATTTGTCCTCACAGACTATAAAACCAGAAATAAAATATATAATATGCATCCCTTTCTATCAAGAATTTCCTAATCCACCATCTCCGTGGTCGCCTTTGCCGTTTTCTTAATAAACTTATGACTACTTAAGCAGCTGCAATCGCACCCGCGATGTGTTCACTCGCCATGGTATCGCGAAAATGAAAAACAAGTGCAGATGTGGACAGAGTTTCCTGTACCAACAAATATTTACATACAGTTTGCCAGAGCTGGGCACTTGCGGTTTTTTTGCGGTACTGCGGTACTGCGGTACTACCGTGTTGGTCGGTACCGCGGAAAGTACCGCGGGAAATTTGAATGCGGTAGCGGTACTGCTGTACTTTCAGCGATCCTTTGCGGTACTGCGTTATGCGGTACCGGTTTGGTAGTGCGGTAGTAGTACCGCAGTACCGCAGTTTGTAAATACAGTAAAGTTTCCAAGTGTGGACGAGACCTAATGCTATCTGCAAGAGAAAATACCCTCACCATCGAACTCCTGACTGTCATTGTGTTTATATTTCTGCTCGGAAATGTGCAAAATCTTTTCTTCGACTCGCCAAAAAAAGTTTATCTAATAAAAATGTGAAAAACTATCAAACTCTAACTGTTCTCTCTCTCTCTGTCACCAAGCCACAAACATCGCCAACAGCTTTACTTCTTTCCTTCCTCTTTTCCATTCTGACGGTCAACTGCCGTCTCTTCTCCTGTTCACTCAAACATTCTCCTCCAACTCATCCCTGGACGATTAAGGTGCTGTTCTTCATCTATTTTCCGTTCTCAATTATATCTGAAATCAGACTCTCTTCCAAAGAAGTTTCTTCTGCCCGATTTGAAGGGGTCCTTCCAGTTGTTCTCAAGTACTGGTCTTCTGTGCTGACACCCTGCCTAGGTAAACTCTTTCTTCTCTGTCTTTCATTTTGTACGTTTCCTTCCTGCTGGAAGTTCGATTTCATTCAGCCAGTCCCAAAGAAGGGTGACCGTTCTCAACCCTCCAGCTGTTGTTCAATTGCTTTGATTTCTTGCCTCTTTAATGTTTTGTAATCTATCCTTAATGGGAAGATTCATAACACCTCTCTACTCATATTCTTCCTTCGGATCGTCAGTATGGATTCCTCAAGGGAAGCTCTACTGGCGATCTTCTTTTGACTCTTGGTCATCCTCTTTTCACGATTTCGTTGAAATTTTTTCTATTGCGTTAGACATATCAAAAGCTTTTGAGAGTCTGGCACAAATCCTAAATTTTTAAACTGCCCTCTTTCGGTTTCCGTCCTTTTATCTTTGCCTTCATCTCTGATTTCCTTTTTGGCGGCCAGTCTATAGTTGTGGTTGTGGATGACCACTGTTCTTCTCCAAAGCTATTATTTGTGGTGTTCGTCAGGTCACTTTTTTGAATTTCCCAAAATTCTGTGATGTTTTACATTATAGATTGGAGTTAAACGGTAAAGTTTTCCTAACTATCTAATGCATGGTACAAAAGGTAAGGACGAATATAACTGAAATACTTCTCTGTACAAATACTAATAAGCTCCACTGTCGGGGTGAGTCAGAGATCGTCCTGATCAAAGAGATTTGTAGTAACAAAAATAAGTAATACGGAGTCTACATTTCTTTAAACGAGTATATAGAATATTTATAAAAATGTCGTAAATAGTTATTTAGAATTGAAGGGAAAGAGATAGTCGTGTAGAAGACTGTAACTAGTAGACAGATGAAGGAACTGAGTTTTTGAGCCATTGAAAGCAACACGGTTTTCTCTGCTCAATCAGAGATAGTAAAAAGATCAGAAATCTAAAGGGGTTAAATCTGGTGATCTCGCTGGCCAAGGTCTGTTGCTTCCGCGTCCGATCCAGCGATTTGGAAAACGTCCATTTAGATAATCCTGAACAATTTTGGCATAGTGACAAGGAGCACCATCATGTTGATAGACGACGGGGATAGGATTGTTAGTACCGTCGTCTATCAACATGATGGTACTCCTTGTCATTATGCCAAAATTGTTCAGGATTATCTAAATGGACGTTTTCCAAATCGCTGGATCGGACGCGGAAGCAACAGACCTTGGCCAGCGAGATCACCAGATTTAACCCCTTTAGATTTCTTTGCATGGGGCTTTATCAAATCGCACGTCTATCAGACGAAGATTACGAGTCTTGAAAACTTACGTACACGTATACGAACTGCTGCAGATAACATAACCCCGCAAATGCTCCAGAATGTGTTTAGAAATGCTGCGGAACGATTTGAGCTGTGCAGGGATACTGATGGGCGTCACGTCGAATCCTACTCTTAATTATTTAATAAATGTTACCACTTTATCAATTTATGATTGAATTCCATATAATTTCCAAGTGCTTCACAAAAATAGATCCTGACTTTATGTACACCCGGTAAACAGTCATTTTTTTTAACTTGTCCGCTAACTTGACAATATAGGACACAAATAGTTTCACAGGCCTATCGTGGACATTCGTTTAAAAACTTTTGTCTGTTTACCACATTTGTGACACTCATCACACTCGATCTCCATACACATCTCACAGATAGTCTGGCTCACAAGTAAATGTGGAATAACCTCTTTGGTTTCAGCCTTCTTGTATGTTTCTATATCGTAGTACACAGTTATACAAGGGTTGTTTTTAGGCTTGACGTCTTTCATATAACATACATGCTTTACACCATCCGCCTTATATTTCTCATGGCATGTAGAACAGTGAATTTCGTCACATTTGTGCTTGAACTCGCCGCTACCATTCAAGGTGTGAAACATACCACATTCACAGATTCTCATTTTCCTGCACGTGCCAATTGATTTATGGAACTCAAAGCAGTTATTATTGAAAAATGTGCGTTTACACACATTACAATCCCTCTTCTCAGCTTCAACTACAAGGCTTTCACATTTGGGGCTTTTACACTGCTCACATACCATGTGACATTCTTTACAATGTTTCACTATATCATCCGCAAACTCGAGACACCCTTTACACAAATCATGATGTCGTCCATATTTTCGACTTTTGTCATAACTCGCATAAAGGCAATTTATATTACGGATGGGGAGATATGTTGTACCTGACAGTCCTAAAATAAGTAGTGGTCTTGTACGATCTCTCACACAGCTTTTAAAAACACGCAGTTCTACGACGATCATCCAGTCCAAATACAACTATACGAGCATTCATTTCCTGTTCTACCCTTCTCAGCTCTTCAGGACCCATATTACAGTCAAACTCAAGTTCACAGTCTACAGCTAGTTTACGAGCACCCTCCACGACCGTATGCAACCAAATTTGCTCGGATTTCGTATTTAGTACAGTAAACATACGTGTTAAGATTACTGCTATAAAGCCGCAACCACGATCGACGTTTATATGCCGCCTATAAAAGCCTGGGAATTGAAGTTAAGCGTATACGGTGTGGCACTATGACCCGCAACACGGAATACACGGTCAATATTTACCGTGAAGTTGTCCATATTGAAGGCTATACTACTTTGTGAGGCCTGCATTATACGACCTAATATTTACTCTACATCTTCAGCCGCCAAACGCCTGAATCGTACTACTACCCAAAAATCATCTACATCACCGTCATCTGACCCGAATCCGAAGGACAGCCTCGTCCTGACTTCACGCTCGTCGCGGTTCTGAAGGGCAAACTCTACAATACGCCCTACTACACGACGTAGTCCGTGTTCAATACCGTTGCTATACATGGATCTAGGGTCAACCCTGACTATATACCGATTTCTAGTCAAGGCCGGGGTGGAGGTTGCGGTGCGCACCAACTCGAATGTTATGCCATCCTCAACAGAACGGGGAGCTACTGTGGAGGACGAATAAGGGGTTATATTTGAGGAAGGCTGCGTAAGACGTTGAGGGTTGGGGCTCTATTACTGCTGCATCAACAGAACGGGGAGCTGCTGTGGAGGACGAATAAGGGGGTATATTGGCGGAAGGTACTATTGGGGGGTTTGTTGCGTAAGACTTTGAGGGTTGGGGTTCTATTACTGACGTTCTAACAACCCTGGAACGCTTTATACCTGACGTGGAGGGTTCGTCATCACACTTCCGCTTTGAACGTGCTAAAGATGTCGCTGGTGAGGGCTCATCGGCGGGAGTGGGTACTGTAGATGCAAGATTAATGGGTTTAACCGTGATATCGATGATGGGGGAGCTGTACATCGTCGTCATTCATGGTGGTTCTGTGGAAGAAGAAAACAAAATATAAGGAGCAGCACTCGTTATTTGTAATATTTTGTAAATTACCCACTTAGGGCTGTGACCTGTTAGAAATGGAATCTGTAGAAAAATTCAGGTTCACGAGCCCATCCACATGTATTATATCTGGACCTACAGGTTGTGGTAAAAAGGTGTTTATGCTTAAAATCATTAAAGAAAAGGGGGAAATGTTCTGAAAATTTGTGCATAAAGTTATATGGTGCTATTCGACATACCAATCAGTATTCAACGAGTACTAAGATGATGTTTTGTTCCACAAGGGGGTCTATGACGTTAGTTCGTTAAAGGGAAATGAACATACAGTCATCGTAATTGACGACCTCGTGTTGGAGATGGATAAAACGTTTGCCGAGACATTTACAGTGTTCTCCCACTATCTCAACATAAGCGTATTCTTCGTCAACCGGAATCTTTTTTCAAAAATAGATACATGCGCGATGTGTCGTTAAATATACAATATCTAGTCTTATTCGCGCAACGTAGAGATGTGTCACAAATTGGGGTATTTGCCAGTTAAATGTTCCCGAATGAGCGTAAGGAGTTTTTGGAGGTTTATAAAGAGGTCACAAACCAACGTTATGGATAGTTGCTTTGTGACCTTCACCCGCGAAACACGTTTAGGGTGCTTCTAAGAAGAAATATATTTCCAAGCGAACCTGAAACCGTGTATATTCCAGAATGACGAATAGGCTAAAGAAATACCGCGAATTAATAGAAATCTATCAACGACTGCCTCGAGCGTTGCAGCAGATGTTTGTTAAAAATATCGACTCTGACTTTTTAAAATGCATCTGTGAAATCTGCCTTAATGTTATAAAATGTAATGTTCCAATGAAATCCTCTCAGAAGACTCGCTTACGTCGTTACAAGAACATAATACGTACGCTCGCCCATAAATGTCAGACTGTGGGTAAGAAAAAGCGTATTATTGTAGAAAGAGGCGGTTCGTTCCTGCCCATCTTATTTTAAATTTTGGGGCCTTTACTGACTAGATTAATATAATGAAGAAGGTGGTTGTGATTCCGCACGAGGTGTATGCTTCATTGAAAAGGACCCCAGACGCGGTTCTAGAACTCCGTAAAAGTAGGCTTAAAAGAATGGAAAATGAGTTGCTAGCCCTATTAAACAGTGAAAAGGCACCTGATGAGAAAAGGATCTTTTACCAAGAGGCTTTGCAGAAATTTCTTCATGAGTACGAAGATTATAAGCATCCTACAGAGCTCTCCGTGATGCACAGCTCGAGTAGCGCTGAGCATAACGATGCAGAACCTGGGCAACCAAAGAGCAGCGGAACACAACACATCGAACATTAGGGTGTGTCAATTTTGTCAACTTTTTTCAAATCAATTTTGGTAGTGAAAATATAGTCTTTTCATGTCAAAATTTGAAATTGGCCAACCAAAATGAAATAAAATAACCCTTACCTACATCAATTTTACCTTAAAGTTTCAGAAATTGACTCTTTTACTAAATAATAGGACATAAATTGATTAACTATTCATCTGTCTCAGAATTATCCCACTGATCGCATATGTAGTATTTTCAAGGTCATATAGTTGTTGTACAATGTACAAGTCACAATAAATGCAAAAAAATTCACTTTTTTCTACTTGAAGGTCAAAATATGAAAATAAAAACCCACTCTAATAGAGAGAGTTTATTTCCACAACAGTTTCGACGCCCACTGGCATCCTCCTCGGGTGGATACAGAAGAACGTTTTTCTGTATCCACCCGAGGAGGATGCCAGTGGGCGTCGAAACTGTTGTGGAAATAAACTCTCTCTATTAGAGTGGGTTTTTATTTTCATACAAGTCACAACATGAATAGAACTGTCCCTCACTCTCAGTCCTCAGTTGCCTCTTAGATGTCAAAGACGGTGGTTTGCTGTTATTGCTCTTGTACCTACTTCATAGTTATTCTACTAGACGAATACTACAGTTTAACTGTAAGTATGGATTATTGATTATTACAATTATTTATTATCATATTCTTCTGTCTAATTATGTTGTAATCCCATGAAATATTTTTTTATTGAATTTTAGAACATCGAATGACTAAACTTTGAAACATCGTAATTGATATAAAATACTTAAATGTTTTTCTTTCTTTTCAGATATTCTTAAGATGCCACAATTGAAGACAAGAGGTCAGTCGTCATGCCACTTGAGCCTGTTAGTCGGTACAGGCAAGGAGCTTCCCGTATCAGAACTACCAACAGTGCGAGACATGCTGAGACTAGGGTTACTCCTTCGTGAACAAAATACAAAGGATAGAAGGAACTACACAGAGAAAGAGCTCATATGGAACATGATTCCCCCTCTTCTGCATCAGTGGAAAAAAGCTAATGTGTTATTCAAACCACCTTTACTCAATCAGTATAGAACTATTGAGCTAAAATTAACAAAGCTGTGGCACAAAGATGTTGAGACATCACTTGGTAAAGGAAAACTAGCAAAGAAAAATAAATTTATGCACACACTTGATACTCTTCTTGACATTTTTAACTGCCAGTGTCCCATACAGTTGTGTTCTGAAGCGAATTGTTCTCCCTCATGCAGAAGAGAACCTCACCCTCACATTGATTGTCGCTGTCCTCGTGAGAAGAAGATCGCTGTTTTGGAGCTGGCTTTCATAAGGGCGCAGAGAACAAAGGCAGGAGGCCAAGGAAGTATGCAGATTGGTTCGGCAGATTATTCAGAAACCAAAAAACAGATTGTTATTGCTAAGAAAAAAGAGAAAATCCAAGAGAGGGAAGAAAGGAAGAAAAAGAAGAGTGAAGAAGCCACCCAAAGAGATGAAGAGCTCTATCAAGAGGTTTCTCACTTCTTTGAAAGCTCCTCAGATGAACAGAAAGAAGCAACATCAGATGATAGCTCCAAAATGATATCTGAAACTTCGCCGAAGAGAATGGAATACAACACTAAAGACATCCCAAACATTGCCCTTGCCAGTATTCGCCACCATACGGGGCTACGAGAGACTGCAGAGATTACCACTGCCGCTTGGATAGATGCAGGCCTCATCAGCCGAGAGGATACATCCTTAGTGGTAGATCATAATAAGATAAGAAGAGCACAAGAAAAATTAATGAAGGAAATATCTGATCAGCATGAAAAAGATTTGAAGGAGGAAGGTCTCTCTTGCCTTTTGTTTGATGGAAGAAGAGATGACACAAAAGTTCTCCTAGAGGTAGAGGGAATGGACAGAAAGTTTCCCGGTCTCATCAAAGAAGAACACTACTCTGTGTGTTCAGAACCTGGTGGCCGCTATTTGTTTCACTTTGTTCCTGAAGCAGAAGTAGAAGGCAAGAAATATGCAGAAGCAATTGCTGATCAAATAATATGTTGGCTTCAAGAAAGAAGACGACAGTTCACTGCAGGCCGTTGGTGGAGACTCAACTGCGGTGAACACTGGATGGCAGGGTGGTATTATGACGCTTTTAGAGAAAAAACTTGGAAGAAGGCTTGTTTGGATTGTATGTGATTTGCACACAGGGGAACTACCTCTTCGTTGTCTCATCCAGGAACTTGATGGTCCTACAAAGAGCAACAACAAGTGGTCAGGCCCCCTTGGCAACATGCTAGATGAAGCAACGGAATTAGAAATAAATACAAAATTTCCAAAGGTCGAAGTAGGCCCTCCCCTTCCAGTGTTGTCTGAAGAAGTTATCAAAGACTTCAGCACGGATCATTCTTACGCTTATCGTATTGTTCAAGCAATCAGATCAGGAGAGTTGCCTCAAAATCTGGCTCTCTTGGAGATTGGACCCGTAAGTCACAGTCGTTGGTTAACTACAGCGATTCGTTTCTGCAGGATTTGGGTTTCCAAACATCCAGTGAAGGGTAAAATGCTACAGAATTTGATGTTGATTGTTGAATTTATTATTGGGTTCTATCTTCCTCACTGGTTCAATGTAAAACTTAATCCAATGTGGATTGAGGGGCTCAACCACATCTTGTTTCAATTACAGCTACTGAGAACCCAAAGGAAAGTAGTGGTGGACATCGTGTTACCTGTGGTGAGAAGGTCCGCTTGGTATGCTAGGCCAGAGGCAGTTTTGCAAGCAATACTCTGCAGCCAATGTACCAAAGAGCGAACTAAGGCTGTGGAAATCATTCTAAAGCTTAGAGGAACATCACTAGATGATGACTAGCTGGGAGACTGCTCTGTTCAGACAAGGAAGGTACCTCCGATAAACGTCAATGCCACGAAATTGTCAGAATTAGTTAACTTGAGTTCGGAAGTTTTGGAGCCACCACTGACAACATGTATAACAAACAAAGATTTAACACAACTTAAAGAGGCCCCAATGCAAGTGCCAAAGTGGCCTTCTCAGACTCAGAGTGTGGAGAAATGTGTGAAAATGGTCACAGAAGCAGCTAGTCAAGTTTCCAGTCACGAGAGGCGAGAAGGCTACATCAAAGCGCAAGTAGCAAGCCGAGTGCTGATGTCAAGGAACCGCAGCGAAAAGGACATGACTGCATTGGTTACTTTCAAATAAAGACTCTGAATGATATCTTATTGCCCCTTTAAATGTTGATAGGATGTTTGAGCACATTTGTTATTTTGTTACGAATTTACGGAAAAATGGATTTTTTGAATTAAAATTGATGTAGGTAGGAGTTATTTTTTATTGTTTTTGAAGCAAGGATATTATTTTGTATGCCAAATGATTACATTAAATTGCTACCAAATCACATGATTTTCAATTTAGTCATTTCACCCAAAAAGTTGACACACCCTACTCCCCATACATTGAGGAATAAAGGGCTAAGACTTTATAATCTTTTGAGTGAGGATCCCATCATACAGTGGACCGATACAGGCAAGGTCATTGTTGAAGGAACAAGGGTACAAGGGTCCAATATCGTTGATATTGTTTATGATCTGGTGAGAAAGTGGGATAGGCCCTCACCAACAGGATGGAGACATATTAAAGCAAGACTACAACAAATAAATGTCCCCAAAACAATGATAGGTAATCTGAATAGGTTAAAATACTTGGAACATGCATCGCACTTGTCACAACTGAGTACACCTTCGCCCCCAACAGCTGCAGTGTCTCTGAAGAGGAGAAAGAAGAGAGTAGACGGCCAACCTTATCCACGTGCCTCTAAAATACGCAAATGGCTAACGTATTAAGTAAGCACTATTATGACATTTCTAACCCAGCATCCTATGGTGGCGTTAATAGATTGAACAGAAGTGCTTATGGTGTAAGGAAAAAAGATGAGATTTTTGCGGGGCCAGGATGCTTATACACTTCATAAGCGTGTGAGAAAAAGGTTTAAAACAGCCAAGACAACAGCCGCCTCGATTGACTATATTTGGCAGGCAGATTTAACAGAAATGCAAAGATATTCAGTGTACAACGATGGCTACCGTTACATCCTATTCATAATAGATGTATTCTCTAAATACCTGTGGCTAATTCCCCTGAAAAATAATCGCCTGAAACAGTTGCTGATGTTGAAAGAAAACAGGATTCCTGACTATTTTTGTACGGATATGGGAAAAGAATTTATAGGACGAGCTTTTCAGAACATGCTGTCAGAGTTTAATATCAGCTATTACACTTCCAATTCTATACATAAGGCTTCTTTAGCTGAAAGAGTTCAACGTACCATAAAGGAACGCATGCACCGATATTTTACACATAAAAACACATACAGATATATAAACGTTCTCGATTCATTGGCTTCATCCTACAACCGTTCACACCATCGTACGATCGGTACAACGCCTAACGATGTTTTAGAAAGAGGCAAGCGCCCGAGAAGAGATGGAGTGCCGCCACCACCACCACACTCTGCGCGTTTCAAAATCAATGACTATGTAAGGCTGTCACGTTCGGGAAATAAATTCGCGAAGGGTTTTGAGCAAGGCTGGACACGCGAGATTTTTAAAGTTAGGGCTATGAGATCTAAGGGCAATATAATGATGTATTACGTTGAAGATTTGAATGGAGAAGAGATCTCGGGAGGCTTTTACCGCGAGGAATTGCAGAAAGTGGCATTTAATTTAGGAAAAAATGTGTTTAAAATTGAGAAAATTTTAGGAAGCAAAGGTACAGGAAAGAAAAATGTACCTGGTGAAGTGGCTAGGTTACCCAGAAAGCTTCAATACCTATATAAAAGCTGATGCAGTAATGAAGCTTAATTAGTATGCAGCATGACTCCTAACCATTTCTACGTCACACTCCCGTCCTCCTCGTCCCTGTCTGTACACCCTAACAACACATAGCCAACTTTGTAACAGAGCTCCATGGACCCATTGAGTTGGGCCGTGATTCGTATGAGGTGGGGATATGTGAAATTCAGCTGGACACCCTCTTTTTAAATATTGATTATAAAGATACCGTTTTTACGGTTCTTAGAGACTGTAATGAGTGTGTAAGAGCCGGGCTAACTCGGGATGAAACTATACTTATCGCCCGGACTAAGGTTGCACAGTTTTTCAGTACAGAAGTAACACTAGGACCTGGTCGTTATTGTTCGGCTGAGAATGTTGTGAGAGACTTAAAAGTGATTTTAAAAAACTCCAGTTTTACGAATGATTTATTATACGAAATCTTACACAAAGAAAACCCTGCACATGCACTAATCCTAAAATCAAAGGTTAACAGAAATCTTAAAGACGGAAGAGTGTTCAAAATTATAACCGAAGGGCGATATCTAGCAGCCTTCCAAAGAGACACCTTTCACGAGGCACCGCATGACTTGTCCACCTTAGTGTATCAACTGAAGATGGAGAAATTGAATGTAATCTCTCAGCCTCTAGACATGTGCTATATTTACAGCAATATAGCGGAACACCAGTTTGTTGGGGATACCCAGGCACGTCTGCTACGCATAGCTCACATCCCCATCCATAGAGGAAGGAATTTGAGTATTACATATGACATACCCCATTATGTGAATGTCGCATCTAACCTAATAATCAATATCTCAATATATATAAGAACGATTGAGGGTAAAAATTTCCCATTCGGTGACGGAAGCTTAACAGTGAAGCTGCAGTTTCTGCGCACTGATTTATAATTAATAGACAGAAAGCCTTTCACAGTATACCGAGGGGTGAGATACCAGCGTGGTAGTGGACTTGGGTCCATTTTTTCATCCATACTACGCACCGCTGTCCCACTGTTGAAGAGGGGGGGGGCCAGGTACCTAGGGAGGAAGGCGTTACAAACAGGTTTTAGCGCGGCAGAGGATATATTGGCTGGCACTAAGCCTAATGAAGCTCTAAAAACATTTAAAACGTACACGGGCTGAAATCATCAAAGATGCGAAAAGAAAAATGCGTGATGCCGGAAAGAAGAGATCTATCAGGAATAAGGGGTTACCAACACGTGGTGGAAAGAAGAGATCTGCTAGGAAGAAGGAGTTACCATCACGTGGCGTTAAACGTAAAAGGAAACCAAAAAAGAAGTGCTCAAAGCGTATGAAACCTATAGCTAATCATTTTTTTAACTGATATAAGCTGACGACGCTACTCTCACGAATCATAGATTGACTAATACTCGTTGAGGGAAGGTGGCACTATTTCTGACTCGTCATGGCACGTTTCATTCATCCGTGTAGTTCACAGTGCTGTAAATCGGAACTGTCCCTCTTTGATACACAGCCTACTTAGGTCTCTATTGAACATAGTGTCTTTATTACAGTTAACCCGTTAAACACAATTAGTTCACCCAGTGCCCCTATAGAATTCGTGATACCCAGCTCGGGCCCTTACTTTTTTGACCCGAGTTGCATGCACATGTATGCTAAACTACGCATTGCCCATTCTGACGGAACGGACTGCGATGATAGTTACACTGCCTACCCTGAAACCAACTTTCTGCACTTCATATTCAGTCAGTGTGATGTATATGTAAATCAGACTAACATCTCGGCTGGCACGGGGTACTACCACCTACGAGCCTCTCTGGAAAATGTCCTCAATTTTTCAAAAGAGGCGAAGGGCACCTTTTTATCCGCCGAGGGGTATTACCACACTAAATACGCGAGCAGTATAAAGGATAAATTTTAAAATTCTAAAAAAAAGATATGCGAGTGTTTTGTACGCCTGCCTACAGACTTTACTTTCCAGGAGAAGTTGCTTATGAACGGGGTAGATATGAAATTGAGGCTTACCCGCACGAGCCCTGAGATCTGCATAAATCTGGGGGCTGACCAAGAAGAAGGCGCGAAATCCGTTGTGATACACATCATGGAAACGTATTTACGTATACACCGTGTGAAGTTAAGTTCCCAAAAGCAAATAGAAATCGAGAAAGATTTGGTACATGCCACAGTAAAATATCCAATTAACAGG
This sequence comes from Bathynomus jamesi, assembly GCA_023014485.1. Taxonomy (NCBI): domain Eukaryota; kingdom Metazoa; phylum Arthropoda; class Malacostraca; order Isopoda; family Cirolanidae; genus Bathynomus; species Bathynomus jamesi. The sequence goes on along the minus strand of JAJOZX010000066.1, from coordinate 1,302,578 downwards.
GTACAGATCAAGCTGTACACGATTCCCGCAAGGTTGGCACTGAAATAGCTAGAAAACATTGCTCTTGGAGTCCTACCTAAAAGAATTTTAATTGGAATGAAAGACCACGCCTCGACGAATGGAAATTATTAAAAGAGTGCCTTAAAATTCGAGAATTTCGGCCTTAAAAATATTACTCTATAGGTAAATGGCATCGCCTTGGGTGGGGTAATGGATATGGATTACTCAACAGATGCAGTGTTCCCGCTCTGCGCGAAAGCTTATAGTACTTTGGCTCATAATACAGGTGCGTGTGAGGAACTTGGTTTCGGCATAACACAGAAAGAATTTGCTGAAGAATTTAACATCTAATCATTTGACATTACACCTGACTTAATTGCTGCCGTAAATACGCATTTAAACACCCAACAGAGCGGTACCATTTCAGTGAGGCTGGAGTATGCCAAACCTATAGACGCGCCTATTAGTGTACTAGTACACCTCGAGTCGCAAGTCCTAGTAGAAGTAGATAGATTTAGGAACGTCACCACAGATTTTTAAAATGGACGCGAATACACTCCAGAGAGCGATGAAAAGTGACTGTTTCGCGCGCTCAAAATTTATCGGAGTGTTCGCGAAGAATGAAATATTGAAGTTGGCTAGTTCGAAAAACTGGTACGGGGTTATCGTTAACACTGACATTGTAGGGGGTGAGGGGATTCATTGGTTTGCAATCTATTTTAAAAATAAGAAGAGAATGTACTCTTTCGATTCACTCGGATTTCCACCATGGAATGACTCGGCAATTGTGAAGTTCATAGCGCAACTAGATGTGCCAGAGATTATTTGGAATCCTTATCGTTTCCAAGTACATTATACTGAAACATGCGGAATGTATTGTATTTTGTTTCTCATGCATATGTCACGTAGGAAGGGATTTATGAATTTTTCAAAATTATTCGATTTATGCGACACAAATATGAATGATAAATATGTATGCAGACAGATAAAAAAAGGTTCCCATATGTTAGTACCTCCTGTAATGTGTAAAGGTATATTGTGTAAACCTATATATACATTTGTATCCATTAAGAATTGGGCACTGACCCTTTTTGTACATCATTTCTACTATTTAATAAAGGAAAATATATTGTGCTTTGTTCTTATCCTAAAAATACTTACATAATCTCCTCGATGACCTCGCACTCGTTTGACCGGATGTGTGTCAATACCACGACTTCTGGATTGCTGGGTTGGATAGGCGGGGTGGTTGTCACATCATTTATCACCCTTTCGTCAAAAGTGGCTATAATATGTTCTAGCGCGGATTCGGTCCTATAAGGTTAAATAAATGTCATCAAATTGGATGCAGTTAAATATCCTAGCCTAACCTGGCCTACCCAATCTTATTGTTCACGATTCCAAAAACATACTATATAATCTAAAAACACTTACATCAGCTACTCTGCAAACTCGCGCACGCTTGAACGAATGTAATTCAATACTGCGACTTCTGTATCGCTGGGTAGGCTGTTCGGAGAAGCATCCATAGCATTTATTCCCCTTTAATCAAAAGTGGCTTTAATGCGTTCAAGGTCCGTCTCGGTCCTATACGGTTAAGTAAAAATAAAGAGATACAATAAGGGAAAATACCACGCATTTTAAAAGCAGATAATTCTTAAAAGTTTTGACAATAAATAAAAACCTATTGTTTTTCACCCAAATTACACACAGAGGAATATATTATATATATATTATATATATATATATATATATATAGTGAATAGAGACCGTCCTCTGGGTAGATAGCACTTCACTTCGCTTTATTACGGCTAGACAATATTTTAAAAATGTTTCCCAAAACGCATTTATTGCAATTTGGTAACTTAAAATCCTACTGCGGTGGTGCATTATCGAGAAAAATTAAGCTCCACCATATATGTATATATATATATATGTATATATATGTGAGGAGATACAATGGATAAGCACAATGGATTAATTTATATATATATATATATATATATTTATATATATATATATATATATATATATATATATATATATATATATATATATATATATATATATATGTATAGGTATAATCGCGATGGAAATAGACAATACAAAATAATTTTCAAAACGTTATTTTTGCAGTCTGGTAATTTCCTACAACAGTGCTCAATTATCGTGAAAATATTCTTAAAGCTTCACCATATATATATATATATATATATATATAAATGAGGGAACAGCCAGTAAATAAAAGCCTACGATAAGTTAAACATGATATGATTTTCTGAATTGGATGGAGAAACAACATGCGAAACGAGAAACAATACAAAATAATTTTCAAAACGCGTTTATATGGTAATTAGCACTGATTGAAACGGAGAATATATTCTTAAAGCTTCACCATATATATATATATATATATATATATATATATATATATATATGTAAATGAGGGAACAGGCAGTAAATAAAAACCTACGATAAGTTAGACGTAATATGATTTTCTGAATTGGATAGAGAAACAAGATGCGAAACGAGAAACAATACAAAATAATTTTCAAAACGCGTTTATATGGTAATCAGCACTGATTGAAACGGAGAATATACTCACTTACATCTCAATTGAATTGAATTGCCTGTTGGATCTTCCGCTGCAACGCAATTTTCCATAACATTCTGTGTTGAAAAGAGATCGCCCCGATCTGCAGCGTTGAAGAGGTACAGCGTCGCTTGGCCGTAAAAGTCGCCATCACCAATCAGGTCGGGTGATTCATACAGCTGACTCATGTTGTATAATTCGCTAGCTGGAGAAACTGCGTCTCTGTGTCGTGGTTCTCCCTTCATAAGGGGGCATGTGGCCAGCCCACAGGAGCGATCTTCAGCTTCCTATTCACTGGCGGTGAAATTTGGGCAGGGTTTAACGTGTAGGCATGCATTGTCGACCAACCGAGGCCCTGGGCACACCCCACAGTGTCGTAATTGGCTGAATCCATGAAGTCTAGGCATGAATTTGGGCGGGGCTTATCGTGTAGACCTGCATGGTACCCAACCGAGGTCCGGGCACAGTGTCGTGATTGGCTAACTCCCATCAAATCTGGTCGGGCCATTTTTCTATGATGGGCATAAAGCTCCTATCGTGGAACAAATATTGGTTTTTAAGATTTGGGAAAAGTGGTTGGCCATGAAGGCAATGTTTTTATTTTCCGAACAATTCAATTCGGTTTTCTGCGAAAAATAAATTTAAGATACATGCCATATCTTGTTTGTCTATTTTTTTTTCGGAAAACTCATTGTCATACTTTCTAAGGTTAAAAACAAATATATTTACTGTGGAAGACGTCTTAACCTTTACAGGCAAAATGCTTATTTGCTTAAATGGTCATATGTTGATTAGAAATTATGTGTGCATTGTGTGTTGTACCAAACTGGCAGAAAATAAAAATGTGGAAGATATCTTAACCATTGCGGCTAAAATGTTTATCTACTTAAATGGTCACATGCTGATTAGAAAAAGATGTACGTATGGTTTCAGATTTGCTAATGAAGGAACATGTTATTTGTATTGAAAGGCGACAGAAAGGGTCCCACCTCGAATCTTGTTTTGTTGTTTGATTAGCTTATCATGGGATGGTCTAAACATACCATAAATCGTCTGAATTATGTGTGAAGGATTGAAAGACATATGTTCTGAAATTGCCTTCCTGACCTTAGATTAAACTCGAAATATACGACATAAAAACATGCCTTTTCCTGTACATTTCCAAGATTTCCAAAATTGAAATATATATATATATATATATATATATCATTGGTAGTGGTAATAATATTAATAATAATAATAATTTCACGCTTACTTAGAAACAACTATCGAAACACTATATATGGGTTTAAAGTTTCGCGTTTTATTGCAAAAATAATGCAGGATAGAAATAAAGCAAATATTCTTAAATTCGTTTAAGTATATATATCTATATTATAATGGAGGTAAGTGCGATATATATATATATGTAACAAAAAAAAAACTATAGAAAAGAACGCAATCATGAAAATCTTTAGCTTCACATTTGAGCTCATTGTATCAAGATTTGTGAAGCTTTAGATTTTCATGGCTGCGTTCTTTTCTATAGTTTTCTATAGTTTTATTGGGGCGCCGCAGGCACCCCAATTACTGAGGCCCAAGGTGAGAGGGATAGGAATGATGTTCAAAATAAAATACGCCGTAGGCCCACAATTCGATTCGGTTTGGGCCGAATGCCCAAGTACCGCAGATCTAGCGAAATCGGGGCGTAGCGCCGATCTTTTGCTGAAAGTCCTGACAGAAAGAAATGAAAAGGGAGTATTTGTTGACAATTATGTCTACAAGGAGATTCTTCAGTAATGAAATAAAGATAAGTTTATGATGAAGTGTTCTTTTTTATATTTTATAACAGGAAATAATACCTTGAGGTAAGAAAATTCATTTCCAAGATGAAGTAATTGGCCGAGGGCTCCAAGTCTTCCGCAGGAAATAGCAAAAACTGCCCGTAGGGCGGCATTTTTGCTAGTATATATAATAATGAATCATTTGAAAGCTTTTTTTGGTGATTTAATTATTTTCTTTTTTCGTACGAGATGTTTTACCCCCGCCTTAGACCTACGGTTGAGATTTATTTTGCGTACGAGTTGTTTCTACATCCCACCTTAGGCCTACGGGGCTCTTTTTTCTTTCTTTTTGAATTGAATTGTTTTACGCCAGCATTAGACCCACGGGAAGGCATTAGGTAATTTCACGCTTACTTAGAAACAAGTATTGAGACACTATATATGGGGTTAAAGTTTCGCGTTTTATTGCAAAAATAATGCAGGATAGAAATAAAGCAAATATTCTTAAATTCGTTTAAGTATATATATATATATATATAATGAATCATTTGAAAGCTTTTTTCGGTGATTTAATTATTTTCTTTTTTCGTACGAGATGTTTTACCCCCGCCTGAGACCTACGGTTGGGATTTATTTTGCGTACGAGTTGTTCCTATACCCCACCTTAGGCCTACGGGGCTCTTTGTCTTTCTTTTTGAATTGAAGTGTTGTTGTTGTTGTTGTTTAGCCGATCAGCCTACTCTGATCGAGCAAGCCGGCGGCACGAAGGTAACCGATCGCCCTCTCCGGAGTGGACCAGAGGTTCAGCGCACTAGTGAAGTTGTGTTGTGTTCGTTGTTGAGCTAGAGTGGTACAGTCTGTCATAATGTGTTCAATTGTTTGTGGTGTGTCCTGGCACAGGTGGCAGGTGTCGTCTATGGAGTTGTCTAGACTGTGTTTATATGTCCGTAAATTGGGGTGATGTCCACATCGGAATCGTGCTAAGTTAACTCGATCCGATCTGCTCAGGCTGATCTATAACCTGTTAATGGGTGGCGGCTTCGCACCTAAGACCGCATTCGGACTGAGTCGTGTCAGTGCTTTGTGAGTTAGGTGTGTGTGTGTGTTTTCTGTACTGTGTGATGTCTATGGGGCGTGGTATGGAATAGAGTATTTGGTTATAATGTCTCTCTGGTGTTACCTTAATGGTGCGAGGTGTTGGTGCATGATTGTACACGTAGTGGCAAGGGTGTTGTGGGTTAGTTGTCGCTGCTGCCATGAATTGTGTTCCCCTCATGTCTAAATGTTCCCTAACTTTCAGTATTTTTGTTTCTTTGTACAGGTGTTCTATTGGTGTTGTTTGAGTGCATCCTATAATGATACGAAGTGCGTTGTTTTGTATTGTCTGTAAGGTGTTTATGTGTGTGTTTGAGATAATGGGTGCCCAGCATGGGCTAGCATAGTCCATAACTGAGCGAATATATTGTTTGTATATGAGTGATGTTGTTTCCTGCTGGTGTCCAAAGTTTGTGCCTGTTAGTACCCTAAGCGTGTTAAGTCTTGACGTACATTTGTTTTTAATGTCCTGAATGTGGTTTGCAAAAGATAATGATGTGTTGTATGTGACCCCAAGTATTTTGGTCCTGTGGGTGTGTGGAATGTTGATGTTGTTTAGTGTAAGCTGTGGAATTACCTGGTGTTCTTTTGTGTTGCTTGTAAGCAAGGTGATGGTTGATTTTGTGGGCGCTACTTTGAGTCTATTGTGTGTGAGCCAGTCTTGTATACTGTTTATGTATGTTTGTAGGTTATTTGTAGCAGTGTCGCTGTTGTTGTGGGTGGATGTTAGAGTGATGTCATCTGCAGATGATGATAAGGTAAGCTTGTTATCTGTGGGTGTTGGAATGTCATGCATGTATAAGTTGAAGAGTGTTGGTGAGAGAACAGAGCCTTGAGGGACCCCGTTCGGAAAAAGCTTGTGTTTGGATGACTTGCCATTAAATGTGACATGTGAGTATCTTCCTGAAAGATAGTTGCTCAGCCACCTTTTGGTGTTACTGTGCATGTTTGTGTTGAGAATTTTGTTTATGAGAGGGAAGCGTGGGATAGCATCAAATGCTTTACTAATGTCTATTGTTGCTAATAGTGTACGTTGAGCTGGTCGTCTGAAGTTGATGCCATCCATGATGTGCTGGGTGAGGTTAGTGAGTAATGTCGTGGTTGAGTGGTGAGGTCTGAATCCATGTTGAGTAGGCGATAGTGGAATGTGTGGGTTGGATATTTGTAAGATTAATCTTTCTGTTACTTTGGAAGGTGTGCATAGTAAAGTAATGGGTGTATAGGAAGCTGGTTCTGTTGGATTTTTGTTTGGTTTGAGTAGTGTAATAATTTTACCTTGTTTCCATATGTCAAGAATAATACAGTGTTGGTATGAATATGTGCTGATATTTGTGAGAGCTAGTATTCCTTGTGGGCCCAAGTGTTTAAGGTGTATGTTAGATATGTTGTCAGGTCCAGTATCCTTCGAATTCTAAATGTTTTTGATGATCTTGGTGGTCTGGTCCGTATTGAAGGGTGTAATGGTCGTGTCGAGTCTATAGGTTTTCTGGTGTCTGGCTGTTTGTCTGTCTGCATGTTTCTGGTTGTTGTCTCTGTTTAAATGACTTATCTTTGCGTAGTTATTAACTAGAATTTTAGCTTGTTGTGTATATGTTGGGATATTATTTTGGCTGCGACAGATAGCCGCGTGTGAGGTGTGAATGCCGCTGTTAGAGTGGTTAATGCTGTTCATATTCTTGTGTAGCCTGGATGTATCTGTGGAGTGGTTTAGTGTTGTTATGAATTCCCTGAATGTTTCTGTTTGTTTTTCTTTGAGTTTGTTGTTTATTTCTGTGTTGAGCTGTTGTATCTTCTGTTTTATGGCTTCTGTGTTTCGTGTTTGTGCGTTATATTTGAGGTTGTTACGTTGCCTTATGAGGTGGGCTATTTCTCAAGTGTAATTTGGGTTGTATTTCCTAATGTTGCCCTTCGGTATGTATTTGTTTGCATTATTGATGATCTGATTAAATGTCTTGAGTGTTGTATTGATGTTTATGATGGGTGTGCTCTTTAATGTGGTGAATTGTTCCTCAGTCTGTATTTTGAACTGTTCCCAATCAGCTTTCTTGTAATTTCTGTAAGTGTGCCTAAGGCTGTTGGGGCAGAGTGTAGAATGTGTTGTAATGATGATGGGCAGGTGGTCTGATGACAGTTGTTTTTCTGTTCTCCATTGTGTATGTGTTGCTAGTGAGGGGGAACAGAACGTTATGTCTGGGGAGGAGTTTGAGTATCCTGCTTGATGTGGTATGTGTGTATGTTCTTCTGTATTGTTAAGAATGAAGAGGCTGTTTAGTTGTGTGGCTATGTTGGCGCCTCTGGTGTTGTTTTGGTTGTGCAGGTACCAACTAGTGTCTTTGGCGTTGAAGTCTCCTCCTAAGATGACATTAGTGAGAGAGGCCAGATTGTGTAACTGTGGATTGTAATTGGCTGGCACCTGAGGTGAACTATCTGGTGGGATGTAAATGTTGATTAGTGCGGTGTTGTGTTTTGCGCGTGTTTTAATGTTAACTGCCTGTATTTCTATCGTGTTATCTGCTTGGATTGTGTTTGTAATGTTTTGGGTAGCATCAGTGTAGTTAATGCTTTTACGTATGTCCTGTAAATGATGAATCCACCCCCGTTACCCCCAGTACGATCTTGACGGATGGCCGTGAAGTCAGGGATGGTGGGTGTTTTGTGTGTGCGTTTTAGTTTTGTTTCTTGTATAAGTGCTATGTGAATGTTTTGTTTGTTTACGAATTCTCTAAGCTGCATGATTTTGTTTGTGAAGCCATCTACGCTTTACTGCAATATGTTAATATTATACTTCTGTATGTGTCTCATGGTGCTATTGTGTCTATGTCTTTGTGTATGGTGACATGTGTAAGTTGTAATGGGGCCTGGATTAGTCTTAATGTCGCCAGAGAGTTAGAGTAGTTCGGGGAGCACGCATTTGCTCCCTGTAATTGAAAAAATAGCACGCTGAGAATAGGTCCGGCCCCGTGAGCCGATCGGCACTCTGACCGTGCCACGCAACAGGCCGTCGACTGCCAGTCTGGCCACCCGTAGATAGCCCGCTGCACGGAGATTTGAGGAAGTTTGGCCGCCAGCGCGTTGGTTTTGGTTTGACGTCGCATCTTCTTCGCGTTGACGTGTCCCGCGCTGGAGGCTGCAGGCACTGTTAGAAGCTTCCTCGTCAGCTGCTAACACTTTTTTCACGTTGTTCTAGCTATCTGTTCAGAGGTTTTTTATAAACAAATCTCAGTTTTCTGCTCAAAACGGCTCTTTCTAATTTTAAAATTGATTAGTCAAGGAAGGAAGATGCTGACTTCTATTTTGCAGCAACAGTTGATGATATTTATGTTACTTTACTGATTAATGAAAATGATTAGGCTCTTCAAGTTAGAAAAGATTTATTTCGTAATAATTCCGTAGTTTGCAGCTGCTGCTGTTCCTGTATGAAAGCTTCACACGTTTATCTGAAGTGTTTTACGCCAGCCTTAGACTCACGGGTAGGCATTAGGGTACCCTGAGTAACGAGCCCCGTCCGTGGTGCGAACCCGGTTCTTTTTTAGCTCACATAAACGTACACTGTGACACCTGGCTAGGGCACCCAGCAACCGGACGCACGGGACTCGTTCCCCGTCAACGGGCGACGCGTCAACTGGTGCCCGGAGGCGTTGATGCCCGGAGGCACTGGCTGATGACACCCGGAGGCACTGGCTGATGATGCTCTGAGGCACTGGCTGATTAAGCCAACTGGCTGATTAGGGGCCTATAAGAGAGCGGCGGGGCGCTGAAGACCTCACATGCGTCTGACAGCTGTCAGGCGAAGAACCCCCTTCCTCTGGGTTCCCTCCACCTCTTTCTCCCTCTCTTTCTTAAATTAAGTATGCCCCTTTGTGGGGTGAGGACGTTCCCCCTCCTCTCCCAGGGGAATTTTTTCTTTTTTTTTCTTTTGCAACAAAGGGGGTTCGGGGAACAAGGGTGGTGGTGGTGCCTTGCAACAAAGGGTGGTGGGGTGCGCTTTGTAACAAAGCTATAGATTGGCCACAAAGGAAATTAGAAATGAAGGCACAGCTAGAAGGATAGAAACTGATAGAAAGATTTGTGCGAGACTATCAAAAGCTTTCGTTATGTCTAGCTCAATAGCAAAGGTTCCATTGAAATCCCGAAAGCAAGATTACCAAGAGTCAGAGAGATATACGAGAAGAGTGTTTAAATATCTTCCTATTAAGAAGAGATTAAAAAAATTTAGAAAGACAAGAAATGAGAGCAGTTATAGGATAGGTGGAAGGTTGAGAGCGGTCACCTTCTTTTGGCATAGGCTGAATGAAAACAAACTTCCAGCAGGAACGGAAAGTGCCAGATGAAGGACAAAGACGAAGTAGTTTGCCTATGCAGGGTGTCAGCACTGAACCACAGTTCTTGAGAGCAACAAGAGGAACACCATCATGACCGTACGCCTCCCTAGAGTTTAGACCAGATAGGGTAGATGAAACACTTTTAGTGGAGATTTTAATTTCAGACATAATTAAGTCGGGGATGGGAGGAAATGGAGGAAAAGCACCAGAATCGTGCAGGGTTGGACGGTGAAAATTTGCATAGCTACTTCCTAGCACACAAATATATGTTAGTAAATTGCAGCTTGATTCCCTTGACAGCAAACTCCTGTAGACTTCTTAGGAACAAGAATTGATATTTATGTATTATAAAGAGATCCCCCATAAAACCCATATAACCATTTGTCTACCTGTAATATTGTTTTATCATTTACCAAATAATTCAAATAAACAAACTGAAATGAACAATCATTTAACTTTATTACAATAATAATATCCGTTAGTTACTCTACGCTGTTACCAATTTTCCAATTATTAAACAATTTCAGCCTTCTTCTTCCGACTGTTCTCTTTCGAGCGTTCTACGAGTACTTTTTACCCATTCTTCGTCAGGCACTGGACCTCTAGAACGCCAAGGGTATTGGGGTTCTGGTGCTCTGTGTTGTTCCACATCTCGAGCTGTGTTTTCCCTCTGTCGTGGTCTGGCTGGTAGCCAACTGTACCACGCTGGGTATACGTGTACCTCGTCGTCGGGTGGTTTCTCTGTAGTTTCAGCCGTGTTTTCATCTTCCTACATCAGAGGAGGGTCCTCTATTACTGGAAACGTCTTCTCTGGTAAAAAAACCGCCTTCTTTAATCTGTTTATGTGGACGGTCTGAACATTCCAATCGGTATATATGCTTTTAATTTGTACATCCTGAGGGCTCAGCACTCGAGTTACTCAATAAAGCCCCTTCCGGAGGACACTCAGTTTTCTCATATTTGACCTACTTTTGGTCAAATATGACACATTTTGTACCAGAACCATGTCATCTTCCAGAATCTCGGCAGTATGTGGACGCCTATTATAATACCTCTCGGTTTTGTTCGTGAGCCTCTTTGGAATGCTTTTGCGCATGTTGGAAAGCATGGTTCAATCGCGTTCGTGCCGCTGCCGAAAAGCTATCTGCACTGAAGTAATCCAGAACTCGATTTTGGAGCAAATCGGAAAACGGCAGGTTACAATCACGTCCGTGAAACAAGTGACAAACCGTTGATACGACGTATTCAAGGAAAGGTGACATACATCAATTGCAGGTCCCATGAATGGGCTCCCCTTCGTTCAGAAAGTGGAGTTTCTCCTTTATACTTTGAATAAATCGTTCTGTGATTGCGTTGGATTACGCGTGATAGGCTGTTCTCAGCGAGGATTTTATTTGCATATATTTACATACCTCTCAGAAAGTACTTGACACATCTTCCGACCCGCAGTCACTCGCTATTTCGTCCATACCATTTCTACAGATATATGACAACAACCCATCATCGACAGTTTCTGCACGTTTGATTTGCCAAGGAATTGCGTCTACATATCGTGTAAAATGATCTACAATAATGAGTATCTACTTGTCCCCCTGTCGGAGTAAGTTTACCAATTACGTCTAATCTTACGCTTTCTAAGGGCCTACCGATGGATGGAAATTTGCCTAATGGGGTCGTATCTAATCCTCTCGCTTTCTTTTTCTGACAAGGGAGGCACGTTTGGCAGTATTTCTTGATATTATCGCCTGGTTAGGACAATACAAACATTCCCTACTTTTACTTAATTTTGAACAGTTTGACAATTTCAGTGATTCCCCTGGTAAACTTTCTGGAACACGAGACGCTGTGGCGGCGTCTTCAATTTGTCACCATTGGGGTATATCATATAAATAAACAACAGTTTATTAGCAACCCCGTACGACGTTAGAAAACTTTGCTTTAGATAACGGTTGGAGACGTATATAGAGTTTGATAGGTTTTCACATTTTTGTCAGATAAAATTTTTTTTGGCGAGTCGAAGAAAAGATTTTGAACATTTCCGAGCAGAAATATAAGCACAATGACAGTCAGGAGTTCGATGGTGAGGGTACTTTCTCTTGCAGATAGCATTAGGCCTCGTCCACACTTGGAAACTTTACTGTATTTACAAACTTTGTTTGCAAATAAAGTTTTGTAAGTGTGCAAACCGCCTAAAAACTGTTGCAAACTGTATGTAAATATTTGCTGGTACAGGAAACTCTGTCCACATCTGCACTTGTTTTTCATTTTCGTGATACCATGTCGAGTGAACACATCGCGGGTGCGATTGCAGCTGCTTAAGTAGTTATATGTTGGCATACCATGAAAGGATTCTCTTAATTTCAGAGTGAAATCACTTGTCCACACAGCGAGGAAGACACACACACACACACACACACACACACACACACACACACACACACACAAAACTGAAAGGCCAATGACCACGAATTCACGACGACACGCAATTAAAGAACGATTCACGGTATATTACACGATACTGGAATCCTGTGAGTGACTGATGACAATGTGCGGCTGCGCGCAAACTGTTTGTAAACAAGTTCAGACCTACAAACTTTGTTTCATGTTTTCTATCTTGCAAACTGTTCACAAAGAGTGTCCCAATTGTTTGTAAACCTTCGGCGAACAGTTTGTAAACACTTCAGGAACGTGTTCGTGAACTGTTTTCATACAAAGTTTGTGAACAAAGTTTCCATATGTGGACGAGGCCTCAGAGCAAGGAAAGTTAAAGGTTTTTGCTTAAGCAGTCGGAAAAGAATACGGAATGTACGCTTTCATACCTGAGAGAATTAACTCCGTGATGCGCTCAGCGCACTGGGAGCTGTAATCATTACATGGGAAATAAAAGAAATACTCTCTAAGGGCCTCACATTCAACGGCCCAGTAGTGCCTAAGGCGTCTCCTCTTGGGAGGATCAAAAAGCGGAACTGAACAGGAAACAGAATCAATATTCGTGTCGGAGGAGCCAAACGGAAAAAAAAAAGTTTAGCATAGTTAGAAATAAATCCATAATGTTAGAAATAAGTCCATAATGTTTGGCCTCTCTCTAATGTGATCGTCGATACGAGTAGGGTTATTCAGGATCGAAAATTTGTAAGCTAGTTCTCCAGGGATGTCAGTGAAATGAGAGGAAACCCAAAAGTGCTGGTGGACATTGAATTCACCTAAAATGGAGATTTCAGTGAAAGGAGAGTAAGATAGAATGTGTTCCACTTTCGAAGTAAGGCAATCAAATAGTTTGGGATAGCCAGTAGAATTAGGAGAAAGGAAGGCAGCGCAGATGTATTTAGTGTGAGATTGCCATGCAAGCCGTAGCGAGAGGGCGTATAATTCAGAATATTCAAGTTTGGGAATATGAGAGCAAGTTAGGTTGTTGTGTACATATACTCACCATCCACATTTGAAATGAGATTAAGTACAGAGAATGTGGGAGGTTACAAAAAATGGGTTCCTGTCAACCTTAACACATAACCGAGTTTCGGTAGGGAGGAGAAAGTGAGGTTATTTTTAATCATTTTTGTAATCAATGCTTAATTAAGACCACTGTAGTGACTTAATTATTGTTTTATTGACACTTTTAAGGTATATGAAAGTTGTAGCAGAAAGTCTAGACTTATTGCGAGTTATACACATCAAGGATCGTCAGAAAAAGAGCTGTGCTTGTGGTGCAATTCAACCGCGACCGCGCTTAAAGGGTAAAGGAGGAAATATAGTGTTCAACAGATAGATAGGAAATTTGAGGAAAGGCCAAGAATGTTGCAGAAGTTTATTAAATGTGAATCAGACAGAGATCTAGGACATCTCGAATGGGTGATAGCAGAACCATCCCCGCTACCCGGGTTTGCCAGTGTCGTCAGCGGGGGAGCCAAAAGTTGTGACATTTATGATCCCCTCCCCAGAGGGCTACTGCGTTTCTTAAGAACGGTGCCCTTTTTTTCTTGTTTGTTTAACGTCGATTGGAATTTACAGTCTCCTCCTCTTATATATATATATATATATATATATATATATATATATATATATATATATGTGTGTGTGTGTACACACTTATAATATATATATATATATACGAGGGCCTCTCAATATATTTTGCCACACCTTTTTTTTCTTTCCAAGTTTCCTTTTAAGTTCCAGAAATTTTGTACACAAGTAGTTACATACCTTTTTTACAAGCTTTTAGTTTTCCACATAGTCTCCAGCCTTTTGTACGGCTTTCCTCCACCTCGAAACAAGGACCTTTATTCCTTGCTGGTAAAAGTCCGCTGAGTTCCGCTGGAGCCACCTCATAACCTCTTCAACAACCTCATCGTCACTCTGAAACTTTCTTCCACGAATAACATCCTTCATTAGCCCAAACAAATAGAAGTCTGAAGGTGCCAGATCCGGGCTGTATCGAGGGTGGGGTAACACAGTCAAACGCATTTTTGTGATGGCCTCTCTTCTTTGCAAACTATTGTGTGGTCTTGCGTTATCGTGTAAAAGAAGGACGTCTTCCAATTTTCTTTCCGGTCGAACTCGCTTTGTACGTCTCTGGAGTCTCTGTAGGGTAGCAATATATGCCTCTGAATTGGTTGTTTGTCCTTTCTTCATAATGTTCACCAGAATCACCCCTTTCATGTCCCAGAAGATGGTAGCCATAACCTTTCCTGCTGAGGGAGCTATTTTGAACTTTTTCTTGCGTGTGAAGTCTGCATGATGCCACTCCATGGATTGGCGTTTTGTTTCAGGTTCAAAGTGGTGTACCCAAGTCTCATCCTCAGTCACAATTCGTGAAAGGAAGTCATCCCCTTCTGTCTCGTATCGAATCAACGACTCCGAAGCAATTTCTTTTCCTTGGGCTTTGTGATCTTCAGTCAGTTCGCGAGGAACAAACCGTGAACACACGTTTGAGTATCCCAGTTGCTGAATTATCGTATTCACACTTCCTTCACTAATTCCTAGCTCCAGTGATAGCTCCTTGTATGTGACGCGCCGAATTGATCGAATAATGCTGTTAGCACGTTGCACAGTGTGAGATGTGACAGCCGATGCCGGGCGACCGCTGCATGGCTCTTCATCGAGGATGGCTCTCCCTCTCTCCGATGATCTCATACGTTTAGACAAGCATCCAACTTTGCTTCGATCAACAACAGCATCTCTGTAAACGTTCTGTAGACGTTTGGTGAATATTTTCAACTGTTTCCTTCTCTGCGTTAACAACTCTCTGCTGCTATCGAGTTGTTAACCGCACATCACTGACAGACGCAATTTTCGAAACTGCGTTAACCATCGGTTTTATACAAGTGCGTTTAAAAGTGGCTTTATACAAGGAGGGGAGGTTCAAACTGGAAAAATCCGGTTGTGTGAAGCGCAGAAAGTTCAAACTTACGGCCCAAAAGACATTTTAGGCCCATAGCTTATTATATAGCTAAGAAACAAGGGTGGGGCAAAATATCAAAATATATTGAATGCCCCTAGTATATATGCCAGGTTAGGTCAATTGAACGCTTGGTTCGGTTAAATGAATGGCCGGTTAGGTCAACTGAATGCCCGATTAGAGTAATTGGATGCCCTGTTAGGTTAATTGAATGCCCAGTTAGGTTAATTGTACGCCCTTGACGATTGGTTAGGTTAAGTCGTGATATTTTCGTAGTTTTAACGAAAATATCACGACTTAAGCAAACCACTCGTCAAGGGCGTACAGTTGACCTAACCGGGAATTCAGTCATTTTACATTAGGTTTCGATATATACATATACAGCACACACACATATATATATATATATATATATATATATATATATATATATATATATATATATGACCTCGGAGGCCGACGCTACATAGCCTATGTATGACGTATATTTGATGTCACTCTCTTTCAACCAATCCGGAATACAGAGGCCTCCAGCTGCTGCAGATGACCTCGGAGGCCGACACCACATAGCCTATGTTCTTCCAAGGCCTCAGTTACCCCTATTCCCTAAGTCTCATCCAAATCTGGCTGGTTGTTTGGCCGGCCATAAGAAAGAAAGAAAGACAGTTCGCAGGCAGTTCGACCGCCACAATTATTAGTATAGATAAGGTTCCAATATGATTATTGCAAGTCTATATGAACAGCTACCACAACACAACTTTTTATATACTAGTGAATTTGAACCAAAAATAGACATTACAAAACCAACCTCCACACTCCCCTGTTCCCCTTCCCCACCCGCCAGTCTTCTTTCTATTACGCTTGCTCATCATTATCATATACTCATCATCCTTTTTAGATGTTTTTCGATTCCATCCTCAACCTGTATTGTTCTTCGCATCCTCAGTTTGTGAGTGGTGAGAAAGTGTTTTGGAAACAGTAGACAATGATGCTCCAGCTTCAGCAGCTATTTATCTTTGAGTGTTGCCTTCTTTATGGAGAACAATAATTTTCAACCTATTCTCGTATGAAATTTCTTTATTTGGAGCCATTATACTATCTTATTTGTAAAAAAAATTAAAGTTTAACAAATAAGATTATATTTTTAAAGAAACTTACGATTGCATGAAGGTATAAACAACATGTGTGAGTCATTAAATCTATAAAACATGTTATTACATCAAATTGAATAGTATGTTTATCAATAAAGAACCTGGCCCTCAAAATTAGCAAAATCAATAAAAAATAGTGGTGTACTGATTCAGTGGCATTGGCAGAATCAGCCATTTTTTGGGCATTGGCATCGGCCAAATTTAGCTGATTCTCTTACTGATTATTTGAAATTTAAAACTTTCCATTACAAAACAAAATCTATATTTACAGAAAATCGAAAACCAAAAAGCACTATGATAATTTATACTCATTTCAAAGTGTAATTATATAAAAATATTTGACATTCACAAAAATGGCAAAACATAATAAGTTAAGTTGTCCTTAAATTTACATTTTCTCGACTACCTAATCTCTAAATATTATAAACTATTGTAATGTAAGTGTAACTGGTCGTGTAATGTCTATTTTTGGTTCAAATTCACTAGTATATAAAAAGTTGTATTGTGGTAGCTGTTCATATAGACTTGCAGTCATCATAATGGAACCTTATTACTGTATAAGACTAGTAAACTACATGGAGTTTAACGCTGTATACGATCATATTAACTGTTTATTTTTATGAACACAGACATTACAATATAATTACCTGTATGTCAATGAATACACATTCAATTGTCCTTTAGATGTATATGTCTGTGTTATATGTTGTTCTTGGACTCGGTTGTCCCCCCTCCACTCCACCTTCCCCCCAGTTGGGGCACCTTGACTATCACTGCGGCGTTGCCACATTTACGGAGTCGCCTGTGAGGCGAGGAACATTACGTACATATGCGGGCAACTGTACGTTCGAGTGAAATTTTGTTTAAATTTTTTTATTATTTTCTTTGCAATTTTTTCAAATTTTTCCTGAGTTAGGCAAATTGTTGTGCATTATTTATGTATTTCTTAGATAGAATAGTTAGGAAAGCCACTCAAGTGATCATTCCATAGATTATGATCGGTCAAGCGGACCAAATTAGAATACATTAATAGTACCTTCACATATGAGCGATTCAGACGGTGCGCTTTCTGACATTGAAAATTTCCCTACACCCATTTTTCCACTTACCCCGTGCCCTTCAAACATATTTCCAAACACGCAAACTTCAGATCAAGCACAAGTCAATATGTTTCATACTGCTTCCCTAGCATACATTAATTTAGGTAGACTTGTAAACCTTCCCAATACTGTCGTAATTTTTAAGGGAACCATAGATAATAACTTCGTTGAACCGCGCGTAAAACCTTGGATTGAGTCTGTAGAACACCATTTCTTACGCGAAAACATCACAGATGATGACATAAAGATTAGGGAACCTTAAAGTTTTATTGACCCTAAAGAGGGGAATGCCCATGATACAGTTACATACGTCCCATCCATTAGCGAAGCTACAACTTTGGACAATTTAAAAAAACACTTATTAGAATTTTTCAAAGAAATAACACTCGCACAACCTTTGGCCACTTTAGAAGCTGTCTTCCAAGCTAAATGGAAGAAAGAAGAACATGAAGATTTAAATTTTTTTTTTACACGAACACACAAACTCGTAGGAGAAGCCCTCCAGCCGCAGAAAATGCATGCGACATTACATTCACTTCAATGCAAAGAAACCTAATAGTTGCAGCATCCATTTACCAAAACCTACCCGTAGCGCCTAAAATGAAATTTCAAGAGTGTCTAAATATTGACAAACCAGCAAGTATGGCCATAAATAAAACAAAGGAACATTACCCAGACTTAGCAAGTCAGAACTACCGGAAGGGTTGAGAGACCCCCATACACTACATTCAGCAGCAGCAGCAACAACAAGAACAACAACAACCCTATAAATCTAGGTCGATGCAGGGAACACTACCTCAGAAACAAGCCCCACAAACCCAGAATGCACGCCCTCCTCCTTAGTGTTTTAATTGCGATAGTTTTGGGCACATTATGAGTCAGTGCAGTTATCCCCCTTATTGTTCCAACTGTCATGAACATGGTCATCACCGTGGCGACCGACAAAAATGTGCCGACAAAGCCCTTGCAAGGTACAAGCCCTACTTCCAGAGATCAAATCACCAACGTTCCCAAAACCCCTCCAATTCTCAGAAACCAGTTAGTCTCAGCCTCAACAGAACCACCCACCAAACAGATCACGACCACAAGGTCAACCACATTATTATCCAATGTCCAGACCCCAATATAATCAGCAAGGTAGGATGGTTCGGTACGTAGAAGTACCCGTTGAAGAATCAGTTTCCCCAGAGTACACTTTCCAAGAAGACCCTCCGGTGTATGGTGATCCCATAGCATATGACTCAGGTTCTCCCATAGAAGTCAGTCCAAGTTCTTTTTTAGATCACACTTCGGAGGCAGCAGTTAAGCCTCCTCCCTCCTAAATAGCAGTAATAAACCCAAATACAAACATAAACTACCCATCAGGATAATAGGTGCGAACCTACTAGATGTATTAATAAATTGCAGCACAGATAACCGAGATTTAACCGTTCTTCTAGATAACAGGAGCACATGCGACATTAATTAAGAATCTATGCAAATGAGTTACTTGAGAGTACAGGTTATAAATATGAAATTAAGGCACCTTCTTGCCAACTTTGAGGAGTTACAGGCACACCCATACCTACATATGGAGAAATCGAATTATATTTAAAAGTTGGTAACGCGGTATATCCCGCAAA
The DNA here is from genome assembly GCA_023014485.1 of Bathynomus jamesi. NCBI lineage: Eukaryota > Metazoa > Arthropoda > Malacostraca > Isopoda > Cirolanidae > Bathynomus > Bathynomus jamesi. Next base: position 1,283,537 of record JAJOZX010000066.1, on the reverse strand, counting down.
ACGTTGTATTATAGACGCAGTCGCCACCTTTTAGACAGATATCTTACAAGGCATGGATTTCTTCAACCTGAATCAATGGGAAATTTACACAGCCGGAAAATTAGTTAAGTGTAGAAATAGGACACACCCTCTCCATGAAAATAATACACAGCTTAATGCTAACAGAATCAGTTTAGTTCGGATTTCCGAAAGAAATAGGAAACCCATGCCAGTTCATAGCAGTTCAAGTCAGTCGGTTGCATCCACAGGGACAACCGCCCCAGAAATCAGCCCCCAGAGTAATCAGTTCCGGTTGTTGAATCCAGTAGGATCAACATAGTCAGTTTCCAGTCAGTCAATTTCCAGTCAGTCAGTTTCCAGTCAGTCAGTTCCCAGTCAGTCAGTTTCACTGCAGCCAGTTTCATTTCAGCCAGTTTCAGTTAACTCAGCAGTTGAGATTCGAAATCCAACTGAAACGATTTTTCAGCCAATAAGGCAAATTTTAATCACCGAACCAGAGTCAGATTCACAATTTTTCATATGCCCTACAGAGCATATAACAGTAGCACCTTATGAGAAGATTTGTTTCCTAGCAAGAGTAGTAAACGGTCAAGGAAAACTATTAGAGGAATATCGTACTCTTATTACAGAGAAAAGTAACTTCAAAAGAGATGTTCTTATTGCCCAAGTTCTTAGTCATAGTCAGAATTCAGCTATCCCTGTTGTTTGTTTAAACAAAGGAAAAAGACTGATTGAATTAACTTCAAATCAGAGAATAGGAATTGTTTCCACAATAAAAATAAATTCAAATTTCCCCACCAGTACTATAAATCGTGTTTCCAGTTCCTTAGAGTTAAACCCTTCAGCATTAAAAGAAGAATATAAGAAATGTCTGGAGCACTCCCTTCACGAGTCACCAGCCTTACAGGGTCCCAAACTACTGGAATCACTTCTCGATTTCCTGATACGAAATAGAGATGCGATTGCCCTAAAAGGAGATCCTCTGGGCCAAACTAATTTGGTCCCTTTCGAAATCAAGCTGGAACTCAATTCCAAACCCATCTTCATTCCTCCCTATAGGATTCCACATTCCCAATTAGTAACTATTGAGGAACACATCAAGGACATGTTGGAGCAGGATGTCATTCAGCCTTCAGCTACTCCCTGGTCCGCTCCTATGATTCTTGTTTCCAAAAAGGACGGAACATCTCGCCCTTGTATAGATTTTAGACGCCTAAACCACATTACGATCCCAGACCGTTTCCCTATTCCAAACATGCAGGAAACAATTCTGAACGTAGAGAGCTAACTTCTTTTCATCCCTCAATTTAGCATCCGGTTATTGGCAAATGGAGGTCAGTCCCGAATCTCGGGCATTAACTGCTTTTTCCACTAATCGAGGCAATTACGAATTCCAGGTTTCACCTTTCGGAGTCCGAAATGGGCCTGCTAATTTCTCTAGGTTGATGAATATAGTCCTTTCCGAACTATTAGGTGTCGAAGCTTTGGTCTATCTTGAAGATATTATCGTTTATAGTTCGGATATAAAAACACACTCTCAACGTCTTCAGAATGTGCTATCACGTTTGAGAAAAGCACACCTTAAAATGAAACTTGCAAAGTGCAACTTTTTACAGGAATCCCTGGTATACTTAGGATTTCTACTATCATCCACTGGAATTAAACCTAATCCAGCCAAACTTGAAGCACTGGAAAGGTACCCTGTACCTAAAACCATCGACGACGCTCGTGCATTTGTTGGATTTGTCGGATTCTATCGAAATTTATCACCCAATTTTCAAACATTGCTAAACCCATTATCAATTTGTTCAAGGAAAATGCTAAATTTAATTGGGAATCTGATCACCAACATGCTTTTGAAACTTTGATCTGTAAACAAACTTGTCATCCCATCCTCCAATATCCCGATTACAGCAAACCCTTTATCATAGCCACAGATGCTTCCTCCTATGGACTAGGAGCCGTCCTATTACAGGATAGATGGTGTGGAATTACTCATTGATTATGCCAGTCAGCTTCTCTCTGAACCTCAACAGAATCATTCTACCACTGACCGAGAGGCCCTCGCGGTATATTGGGCTTTGAAAAAATTCCGAAATATCGTCGACGGCTACGATGTAACCATCAAAACTGGGGTAGCGTACGATTCAGCGCCGCCACTTCAGCGCCGACGTTTCAGCGCCGCCATTTCAGCGCCAGGCCACTTCAGCGCCAGACTATTCAGCGACGGGCCCTTTCAGCGCCCGCCACAATAGTTTCAAGACAACTCAATAAAATGTGCAGGCTAAGGATCGATATATCTAATGAAAATAATTAATTCAATTTTTTTATTTTATGTGTAGGTACTAATTTTTTTTTATAATGGAAGGAAAATAAAGGGTTCACAAATTCTGAAATAAAAAAAAGAAAAATGATATAAGTGTTGGGAGCAAAATATTCTGAAATTACATCATTAGTTATATGAATAAATATTCTTAACCTAACCTAACCTAACCTAACTTGAAGCCGGCTAACTACGGCTAACGACTGCGGCGGGCTGTTTTTAACCTAACCTAACCTAACCTAACCAAACCTAACCTAACCTAATCCCAACACTAATTTTTTTTATAATGGAAGGAAAATAAAGTACCATAACGAAAACCAAACCAACATTATACAAAGTTAATAACAACAAGTAATGTTAATAAAACAAGTAAAGTCAAAACAAGTATAGTCAATAAAAACAACAGAGAAAATGACCGGCGCTGAAAGGGCCCGTCGCTGAATAGTCTGGCGCTGAAGTGGCCTGGCGTTGAAATGGCGGCGCTGAAACTTCGGCGCTGAAGTGGCGGCGCTGAAGTGGCCCATCCCCTCAAAACTGACCATAAGCCATTCACGTATCTCTTCAAGGACAAGCTACTTGAAGGACGGTTGAGTAGATGGGCTCTGTTGATTCAGGACTTTGCGGCAAAAATCGTATACAGACCAGGAAAACTTCAAGTTATTCCAGACGGATTGACGAGACTCAAGCACGACAGCCAAGTGAATAAGATAGAAACTCTTCCTGTGTTCGACTACGAATATCTGCAATACTCCCAACAACGGGACCAACACACCCAGAACCTAAAAGATGGGCTTGTACATTTCAGGAACGAAGATGGAAACGAACTCGTGGATTTTGAGCGTAAAAATATCCTTTGCCTCCCTTACTATGTAAATTTTTAATATCTTCCGACTTTACTTAAAGCAATTGGTAGCAATGTAGTCTTTAAGTATAATAATATTGTTAAATTACTCCAAATAAAGAGTGTGTCTATATATATGTGTGTGTCTGTATATATATATATATATATATATATATATATATATATATATATATATATATATAAATTATATACACTACTGTATATAAAAATGTTATAATGTTTCAGACCAACAAAGACCCTAGGATCCACTCATGGCTTGTCTACCCAACTGTGGTTGTAGTTGTGTATTGCGCATATCCTCCGTGGTGGCGAAGGGGACCTACAATTTTACGTGGGTTCCGAACCACAAAAAAATTAATTTTAGTACCTTAAACTATGCCCAATCTATCAACATATGCGTTTAATCGATTTCTAAACATGTGTATAGATGTTCTACTAATTACTTCTACCGGCAAACTATTCCAGCTATTTACTATTCTATCGAACTCATTCATAATTTTAAAAACAGATCATCCCTTAGCCTCCTAGTCTCGAGTATAGTCAATTTTAACTCCTTAAGCCTATCCTCGTCCGACTTCGACTAAAGCGACGGAATCATCTTAGTTGCTCGTCTTTGAACTCTTTCGATTTTGTCTATGTCATTGCGCATATGCGGATTCTAAAATTGGATCGCGTACTCTAAATGGGATCTAACTAATGATTTATAAACATAAAGTGGAACAATAATATCGGGCGGTTTGTACTCAAAATTCCTAGATATAAAACCTAGAACTTTGTTCACCTTAATGACCGCTGCTGTACTTTGTTTCGCCACTTTCAAATCACCAGTGAGATAACTCCTAAATATTTTTCCTGTTCTACCCTTGCCAACTCCTTCCCTGACATATTATACGCAAAATTATCGTTATGCGAACCTACATGTAAAACTTTGCATTTATCGGCATTGAATCTCATTTGCCATGTTACTGAAAAATCAATAGTATCCCCGCGTTTGGGGAGAAGAAGGTGGGGTGTTCTGAAATCCAGCCCCTGGACGCCTTCGCCTCCGTTATAAGGGGCCCCCCTTCCTTAAGTTCGTAAACCATCCATGGAGCATCACCGTCCTTAATGAAGGGCACTTGCCCCTTGAGGGGCCCCCCTCCTCCTTGAAAAAAAAAAAAACGGGATTCATCCTCGCCTTCCTTCACGAGAAAAAAAAATCCTCCTGTGGGGATATTTCATGAGACAAACAAAAACATAAAAAAACAAACGAGCAAAAACAGACCAAAACAAGCAAACAAACGCTGGAAGCGTGCAAAAGATCCATTTCTGTAGCATCAGGCTTTTGCTGATATACACGGTGAACCAAAAGTAGGTGGACAGTAGGTTGAATACGGTTTGTGTTATATTATATTATAACTATGGTGTTCATTATAACTATGGTGTTTGTGTTTTATTATATTAAATATTATAACTAAATTTATTTAAATTTTATTTTGTATTATAGTATACAAAAAAATTAAATATGTATTCTCAAAATAAACGTTATCATTTACTGTCCACCTACATTTGGTTCACCCTATATATATAAACACACTATTAAATACAACCAACTTATATATTTTGTATATAAGAAATGCAATGTAAAGAAAATAATAAAGATTTCTTTAACGCCATCCTTGATCTCATTGTTTCGGCTTAATATATTAATTATGATACCACACAAAATAAAATTAGAATAAATACAGTTAACTCATAAACAAATTTTGCCTTGTTCTAATATTTGTATTATGAAATACATCCAGTAACTATTAACTAAATTAATTTTAACTTCATTTATCTAATCTAAGGGGAGACTAATATATTTCAATCCATTCATATAGTAACGTGGTAACAATCATCATGAAATATTGTCATTATTGCCATATATATATACAGTGGTGGGCACCGTTAACCAAAAAGTTAACTTCGTTAACCGCTAATCCGTTAACCAAAAAGTTAACTTCGTTAACCGTTAATCCGTTAATTCGTTAAACATGTAACGGAAGTTACCGATGAACCGTTAACGTTAACTTTTATTATAAAAAAAATGAAAAACACAATATATATATAATTTAATTTTCCCTCTTCTTCTCGTTCTCCATTTTGTCCATGAGATGCATGTTGCCCTTCATGAAAATTAGCATATCAAAGTTTTCATCAGACAGGGATGATCTCTTGGCCCTCAGGATGTCCTTGCCCATAGAGAACAAACGCTCCACTGCAGCACTGGAGGGGATGGCTGTGTTGAACTTGATGAACAAGTCCACCAACACTTGCTCACCCAAGAAGGCAGCATCTGTCAGCAAGTCCTTGGAGTTGGTCTCCAGCCAGGTCTTGACCAAGTTCTGGGCCTTGCCCTTGAGTGACCTGTGGCTTCTGCTGCTCTCTTTTGTCTGGATGACAGCACTGAAGAAGTCATCCTCCTCCTCCTCCTCGTTGTTGCTGCCTCCACTGTTGCTGCCCACTTCGTTGGACTGCTGCTTCATGGCCTCCTCGACTGTACCCTCCATGCTTTTCCTCACCCTGGCGACCTTGGTGTTGTCATACTTGTCCAACCAGATGAGGCGAAACCTGGGATGGAAGGCACTAGCACAAACATGTTGCGCAAGAGACAGACTGCAAATGAAACGAATGTAGTTATTTGTTGTAATTGTTACATATATATTATTGAAAGTGCCTTAAAATGCTCGTGATATTTCTTGAAAGAGTTGAAACATTCAACTCAAATGGCAAATCTTTCCGCCTGATTTTACAGTCGACCATGTTTTGCTCAAACCAATGCCATAAATAACTACCATATTTCGTAAGACACAAATTGTGGCGACGGAAACAAATATATCGCCTGATTTTGCACTGCGGAAATGGAAATTCGTTCATCACTATTAACAGTGGCGGATTAATTGCGCAGCTGCTCAGCACTGAAAATAATAGAAACTTTTAAACGTTTATTTATGAATTTTTTGGGTTAACGGATTTGAGTTAACGGAAGCTAAATGTAACGGAAGTTAATTAGTCCGATAATGGTTTTCAAAGTTAACTTAAAAGTTAAATCGTTAACGAAAAAGTTAACTTCGTTAATTAACGATTAACGGATTAACGGTTTGTGCCCAGCTTTGTATATATATATATATATATATATATATATATATGGGATGAATTTCACAGTAAAACACGTGAAATGAATGAATGCTGCAAACCCACAAGGAAAAAGAAAAACGATTCCAAGGCCTTTCGTGTATTCACCCCTGACGAGGTGTAGCTTTGAATACACGAAAGGCCTTGGAATCGTTTTTCTTTTTCCTTGTGGGTTTGCAGCATATATATATATATATATACAGGGCGTCCCAAAAAAATGTATACACACTTTAAATAATTATAAAGGCAGTGTTTATTAAAATACATTTCATTTTCAAAATGTAATAGAATCTACAGACATTATTTAATTGTTTTGTCAACGCCTGTTTTCAAACTGACGTCCGTTCTGGTCCAGGCACTGCTGATAACGCGAAGCAATGGAATCGCAAACATCACGAAACATTTCGTTTGGTATTTGTGTGCATTCTCGTTCAATGGCTGCTCTCAATTCAGCGACTGTTGCATGTTTTATAGCGTAGACTTTGTCTTTTAAGTATCCCCATAAAAAAGTCTAGTGGTGTGAGGTCTGGTGAACGCGGAGGGTATTCTACGAAACCCCTTCGTCCAATCCACATCCACATCGTGCCAAGTACCACTCGCAATACTCCACTCTTCGGTCCGGATCATCTTCATTAATAGCATGGACTAATCTTGGAATGTAACTTTTCCATTGACAGCGCTTCAAAATGCGTTGGACAGACGATTCTGAAATTCCTACCTCACGACTCGCTTGCCGCACAGATTTTCTTGGACTTTGGTGATACGTTTCCAGTACTCTTTCTTGCTTTGTGGGGCTTGTCGATGTCCGTGGTCTTCCGGAACGCTTCTTGTGGACATTCTGAACAGTTCCATCGGCTTCAAACTTATCTCTAATTCGAGTGATGGTAAGTCGCGTTGGTGGATCTGTTTGAAACTCCCTCCTAAACTGTCTTTGCACTTCAACTGCGTTTTCACACTTCCAGTAGCATTTTAGAATGAATTTCCTTTGTTCAAAGCTTAGTCTGACTGCCATTATTAATTCTAATGGGTTTAACTTGGAAAGAAAGAAACATCAATTGAGCTATCAGCTGTTAAAGTGTGTATACATTTTTTTGGGACGCCCTATATATATATATATATATATATATATATATATATATATATATTATATATATATATATTATATATATATATATATATACACATATATATATATATATATATATATATACAGGGTGGGGCACGGGAATCAAGTGTTTTTGAATAGCTAGTAATCGGCCATTAGGAATGGGAGGGGCGTGCGGTAGGTAGCATTCCATTCCTGGGTGCATAGCATTTAACTTTAACTAACACTCACCTTTATCTTTCAGGTGCCATCATGGAGCAGTGGACGTTAGAACACCGCATGTTCGCGTATGATCATTTTGTTAGGAGTGGCGAGTCAGTGACAGCAGTTCAGCGTGCGTTTCGCCGCAGATTCAACATTCATCGAAATGACTCTGTTCCCGCTCGTGACACAATCTTACGTTGGGTTAACAATCTTCGAACAGGAGGCTCAATAATGAAAACAAAACCGAAGGGGCCGCAACGCACTGTGCGTACTCCAGAGAACGTTGAAAGGGTCAGAAAAGCGATGTTGCAAAGCCCAGGCCGCTCTGCTCGGAGACATTCAGCTGCACTCGGAATCAGCAATCGTACTGTTAGACGGATTTTGCATGAAGAATTACATTTTCACCCATACAAGTTAGCGATGGTGCAGTAATTGAATGTAAACGATTGCCCCCAACGACTGAATTTTGCACAGGAAATGCTTGCACTTTATGAGCAGAATGAAAACATGATGGTGGTAATGAGTGATGAAGCCCATTTCCACCTTAATGGGGCCGTCAACAATCAAAACTGTCGGTATTGGGCTGCTGAAAATCCGCGACAACTCCATGAAAAACCGCTGCATAGCCCTAAGGTTACAGTTTGGTGCGCGGTGGGAAAGTTTGGCGTCATCGGTCCCTATTTCTTCGAACAAAATGGGGTTACCGTTACCATAACATCTGGGCGTTACATTGAGATGGTGAACACCTTTTTCATCCCTGAGTTACGAAGAAGGCGTATTGCTCGTCGACATTTGTGGTTTCAGCAAGATGGGTCCACGCCACACACCGCCAGAGCGTCAATGGCTGTTCTTCGCCCCCTGTTTCCCAACCATCTCATTTCGAGATTTGGTGACATTGCATGGCCCCCTCGGTCCCCTGACTTGTCCACATGTGACTTCTTTCTATGGGGGTACCTCAAGTCACGTGTCTACGAGGACAAGCCCCGTACATTAGATGCATTGAAGGAAGCGATCCGTCAACAAATCATCCAAATCAACAGAGACCTGCTGGGAAGAGTGGAGGCCAATTTTCGTAAACGCCTTCAACAATGCGTCGACGGCCAAGGACATCATATGCCAGATATAATTTTCGGTACATGATTATTATGACATGAAATGCTATGTTCTTACGAATGTTGTTCTACCAATATATTTTCTTTACAAAAATAAATATCATTTTCCTGATTATTCCAAAAACACTTGGTTCCCGTGCCCCACCCTGTATATACACTAGGGTTATGACTTTTTAATTTTTTGTCATAAATATTGTTTCCTATATCATCAATCGATGAACTTTTGCTTGAAAACAATAAAAAAGGGCCTAATTCTTCAGAATTAAAAAAAAATGTCACCCCGAAAGCAAATATAGTATATTAGTATATTCGAGACAGCTGCATTGCACCATTCTAGATTGGTTACCTAGTATTTTCTTGAATATTCAGAATTCCAGAAATACACGTGTCTGCCTTAAACCACGCCCTCTCTGGCCTCTATATAAGTGTTGCCGGATGAGGGTCTCGCGCATTCGCTCCTCAGACAGTGCTAGTGAACAGAACTGTCTGAGGAGCGAATGCGCGAGACCCTCATCCGGCAACACTTATATAGAGGCCAGAGAGGGCGTGGCTTAAGGCAGACACGTGTATTTCTGGAATATTCCGGAATATTCAAGAAAATACTAGGTAACCAATCTAGAATGGTGCAATGCAGCTGTCTCGAATATACTAATATACTATATTTGCTTTCGGGGTGACATTTTTTTTTAATTCTGAAGAATTAGGCCCTTTTTTATTGTTTTCAAGCAAAAGTTCATCGATTGATGATACAGGAAACAATATTTATGACAAAAAATTAAAAAGTCATAACCCTAATATACACATTTAACTGCAAACACGCAGTATAATTAACGTAAAGAACGACGCTTGTATAGGAGATATTCCGCGCAAGATGAGAGAGAGAGAACGAAACAAATGAAAAAATGAGGGGTGCTCTTCCAATATGTGCTCTACCGTGAAACTGTGATCTACCATATTCCATCTAATATTCCATATTCCAGGCTAACTAACGAAAATATCACGACTTAACCTAACCAATCGTCAAGGGCGTATAGTTGACCTAACGATTGGTTAGGTTAAGTCATGATATTTTCGTTAGTTAGCCTTATAAGGCTAGTTTCACGGTAGAGCACGTATTGGAATATGGTAGATCACAGTTTCGCGGTAGAGCACATATTGGAAGAGCGCCAAATGAGGTAACCACCTGGGAATCGAACCCGGGATCTTCCGATTGCCGGTCAGATATGATAACCACTACACCATGGGCCTCACTCATTCAAATGCCGTAATTCTTCTACATACGCGCAGAAACCAATGCCCCAAGGGGGCACCTCCCGCATGCCGTATGTAGAAGAATTACGACATTTGAATGAGTGAGGCCCATGGTGTAGTGGTTATCATATCTGACCGGCAATCGGAAGATCCCGGGTTCGATTCCCAGGTGGTTACCTCATTTTTTCATTTGTTTCGTTCTCTCTCTCTCATCTTGCGCGGAATATCTCCTATACAAGCGTCGTTCTTTACGTTTATATACATATATATATATATATATATATATATATATATATATATATATATATGCAGGAACCGTACAAAATCTGCCTCTTCGCTCATTCCAGTTTGTGTATTTCATTTCTAAGGCTAGGGACAGAGCATGCGAGCATTTTCCATATGTATATTATTGTGTACCGCTCGCGCCTTCTTTCGAGAGAGTAGAGTTCCAGAGATTGTAGTCGAGACCAGTAGACTTCATCTTCCGTTTCCTCTATCTTAGACGAAAAAGTCCTTCGCATTGTCTCGTTTTCTGTATGGGTTTGTGAGTACTGAGCAATATTCAATTATTGGCAGGACTTCACTCTTCCATAATTTGAGCATGATGTTTGCTTTTCTGCTGCGGAAGTTCCTCCAGATCAGTGGTTCCCAAACTTTACTAACTGTCGGAACCCTTAAATACTTTTTTATTTCGCGGAACCCCAACTATATATATATATATATATATGTTAATTTCTGATAGGCTTTATTCACTTAAGTGTGGTGCACTGTCAAGTAAATTTCTGATGGGCTTTATTTACTTAAGTGTGGTGCGCTGTCAAGTTAATTTCTGATAGGCTTTATTTACTTAAGTGTGGTGCACTGTCAAGTTAATTTCTGATAGGCTTTATTTACTTAAGTGTGGTGCACTGTCAAGTTAATTTCTGATAGGCTTTATTTACTTAAGTGTTTTCAGTGTATTAATTTGTATTGTGTTCATCACTAAAATCTGGAAGTTTTGTTGCTCAATAAATATTTTACAGCTGTAAAATATTTATTATAAAATATTTATTGAACAACAAAACTTCCAGATTTTAGTGATGAACATAATACAAATTAATACACTGAAAACACTTAAGTAAATAAAGCCTATCAGAAATTAACTTGACAGCGCATCACGCCAACGGCTATAGTTATACTGATTGGTTCACAATTAATTACGAAACAAGTGCACATCAAATCAACTGGCAACTTAGGAAATTTTAATTTTAGCGAAAACATATTGCTCAAAATTAATTACAGTTAAATTCTCACGAGTAAAATATATATATTAAAATTTGTCATAAAATAATATGACAAATTTTAAATACTATGACAGAATTTAGATGATATTTACTTTAAAACAGTACTAATAGAACCAGTCTTTTATAAAATCGTTAAAATTAAAATCTGCCAAATTACACTTTTGCAGTAGCCGAGTAGCGAAAATTTATTTACATATACTTAGCAGATTTTATCCTTATGGAGTCATAACTACGCTCCCGCCTACTCCGAAAACCAAATGAATGGCTCTACCTCGGATGGCGGAAGTCCTGGTTTCGTCTGGGGGTGTAATACAGCCCCCAGCTACCCCCCCAGGACCCCTGCGTTGCTGGATATACGCCCGGTTTACGGTCCGTGTCCAGTCCCACCTCCCACTTTCAATGTTGGTACGGGGTCTGGACAACCAGGTCCCGCACCGTAGACAAGGAAGTCGGGGACGAGCAAAGCCTAACCTGCCCCAGTGCGGCGGAAGCAGGCTTGAAAACCACGGCCGGGTGGTCCATGATTCACATGCCCGCAGGGACGTGGTCGCCTATTGCGCCTGGCAATGCCAGTGCTCCCATCGTCGGGCAGCTAAGGGGACCCCGGTTTTCAGCCCCCACACCGCCCGACCGAGGTCACCGCCCACTCGCGACTGCCCCTCTACTCTGCAAGGTGGCTAAGCCTCCTTGCTCCCGGGGGGAACGGTGCACGTCGCCCCCCCCGAATCGGGAGCCTCGTCATCAGGAATCTGCCCAGTGCTCCGAGGTCGTATAACCCCCGTCCCCAGAACACTGAGAGACTGGGTCTGGGGGAATCGGCCTTCTCAGAGGTCGTCACCCCTACCCGTCCTGCTCAGTGAAGCCCACTGGGTTCGCCACAGGCGGCTGGACGGGCAACCAAGCCAAGCCCCCCGCTGCCTGGCCCAACAGGCCGCCTCCCCCCCCTATCCCCCCGAGTGCTTCTCCGCGAAGAGCCCGGGGGGGCCCTGACGGGACGGAAGGGAGGACCGGGACGCCCCCAAACGTGATTGATCTACGGGTAAGCCTCGCGGCACAGGAAATAACTAACATTCATAGTTACTCCCGCCGTTTACCCGCGCAGATTTTAATTTAAGCGAAAAATATTTAGTGATCCCAAATCCACGATGGTTCCATTTCAAGTCAGAATAAGAATATAAAATATTATTTAACAAAAAGCCACAAGATAAAATTATGTATAAATATTAGGACCTTAATTAGACTTTAATATTAAGACATGATTAGACTGATTAGAAAACGTGTCATGGAACCCTTATTAAGCCTCCGTGGAACCCCGGGGTTCCGCGGAACACAGTTTGGGAACCACTGCTCCAGATGATCCACATTATTTTTCTACACGTTGTAATTTTGATATTATAGTGCTCTTTGAATTCTGCATCCGACAACATTATTACTCCAAGATCCCTGACTTAGGGATTTGGTGTTATCTGTTTGACTTGCACAGTTTTGTCGCCTTTTCTGTACTTCGTTGTTATCACCATATCTTAGAAGTTGGAATTTTTCCTCGTTAACTTCGTATTGTTGTTTTCTGACCACTGGAATAATGCTTTAATGTCGTTTCGTAACTTTCTTATGTCGCCTTCGTTCAATATATCCTTACATATCTTTGTGTCATCTGCGAAGCATGATACAATACAATCCTTAATATCTGCATCAGTAAATGCAATCATTATTATGAACAGCAAGGGAGCTAATACTGTCCCTTGTGGGACAGAGCTCACGACTTCTGAGACTTCCGATTTACCTTCGTTTACCATCACTCTTTGTGTTCTTTGCGGCAACAAATTAAATAGCCACCTTTCTAGCTTTCCAGTAATTCCTGTATTCTTAAGTTTGTGTGCTATGATTCCATGGTCATATTTATCGAAGGCTTTAGCAAAGCCCGTATATATTACATCCATATGTTTTGTCCTCGACACAATATTTCCAATATTTTCTCCTGGTGGTCTAGTAGCTATGATAGGCATGTTCTTCTAGCCCTGAAGCCATGTTGATCTGGGTTATATGTCTTTTTCTTCTAGGTAGTAGGTAGTTTTGCCTATTATAATATATATATATATATATATATATAATATATATATTATATACAGTACCGTCCAAAAGTATGAATCCACTGTCAGTCTGATAACTATTAGATAATCTGTGTATGAAAATTGGTTTTGATACTAAAATATACATTAACTAGAACCTCTGGTTCATATTAACGTATAACTAAGTTATTACTTAAGTGTATAAAGTTGTATTAACTGGATGACCCTCTAGTCTGTATAAATTGGACTTGAGGGTTGATTTATTATATTACTTATAGCGCAAGTGTTTAAAGATGTAGCGAACTATTGATGATGGATCTGCAGTAAATGCTCCTAAGCTATTGTTATATCAGTATTTACAATTAAAAGTATTCACATATTCACTTAAATTCTGAAAAACAAATTTATCCAAAACGTTTCTCATTATAATCCTAATTCATGCTTTTTTTTTCTTTCACAGGCTTAAGAAATGACGAAAAGTACAATTTCTGATGAGATTAGATATAAAATAATAGATTTGCATGGTGACGGACTGAGTCAATGAAAAATAAATAAATCTGCAGGTGTTTCCAAAACTGGTGTAAAAACAATCTTGGCTCGTCAGAGATCAAATGGGATCAGTAGGTCTCAGATGTCCAATACTTGTGTTCCAAAGCATATTTTATTCTCTTCTCTTTATTTCCATTCCTTAAAAGTGTTTTTTTTTTCTGCAACACATCCTTTACGACCTACTGAGTTGAGATTCCTTCGTACAGTTGAGGGATCAACTGAGACACCTCTTGTTTTTTCGAAATACGCTGCAAGTGAAGTGCTGGATTTGCGTCTGTCTCGAAGGGAAGTAATCTTTAGATATTGTAGATCAGATGGCGAAAGCTTAGAATGCCTCTCTAATCTAGGCCGACCAACTGGGGTCCCATTTGATCTCTGACGAGCCAAGATTGTTTTTACACCAGTTTTGGAAACACCTGCAGATTTACTTATTTTTCTTTGACTCAGTCCCTCACCATGCAAATGTATTATTTTATATCTAATCTCATCAGAGATTGTACTTTTCGTCATTTCTTAAGCCTGTGAAAGAAAAAAAACAGCATGAATTAGGATTATAATGAGAAACGTTTTGGATAAATTTGTTTTTCAGAATTTAAGTGAATATGTCAATACTTTTAATTGTAAATAATGATATAACAATAGCTTAGGAGTATTTACTGCAGATTAGGGTGGATCGATTTTACATTTTTTTCGATTTCCATATTCTAATAGAGACAAAAACTTGCGCTGAAGCTCTGAAGGGCCAGTTTAACCTACATAAAATTTTGCGTGTGTTATTTCATGCCTAAGCAACGATATAAATGCTATGGGAAATATATAAATGCATTATTTAAGACAAAGAGCCGATCTGAAAATATGTATATAAATTACCTATTTTTTCAACATTTGACGTTCTTGCCAGGGGGCAAAAGATATTAACGTAGGACAACGCGCTTGGGAAAACGATCATATGATGTCTTTTTCATCGACTTTATAGTTATTAGGAATAACTTTGATGCATATTGAAATATTTTAAAAATTATAAGAAAAATACGTTTTTGACTACTAAAATATGATTTTCATCGCTCTGCCGGGGGCAGAAGATGATTACCTATTAAGCTAAGATTTTGCAGAGGCTATTTTCTCATGCATGCGCAAGTTTTTGTCTCTATTAGAATATGGAAATCGAAAAAAATGTAAAATCGATCCACTCTAGTGCAGATCCCTCATCAACAGTTCGCTAGATCTTTAAACACATGCGTCATAAGTAATATAATAAATCAACCCTCAAGTCCAATTTATGCAAACCTGAGGGTCATCCAGCTAATACAACTTTATACACCTAAGTAATAACTTAGTTATACGTTAATATGAACCAGAGGTTCTAGTTAATATGTATTTTAGTATCAAAACCAATTTTCATACGACAGATTATCTAATAGTTATCAGATTGACAGTGGACTCATACGTTTGCACGGTACTGTATATTCTGAGTCATTATTATTTTAAATGAAGGATTTATCATCTATACTTCACTATACAGTAGAGTTTGAGTATCCCAATGCAATGAAGGTTTGGCAAAGTAACCTTTCAGGTATAAAATAAAGGCTATGGTAGACTGTTTTAGTAGCATGTCAGAGATATTTTTCAGGATCATCATTAATTCTCTCTTTCAATTTCATTAAGTTTCACTTCATTTGCAGAATAAGATCTCGCCATATGCCTATATGCAGAGCTGGGCAGTAACGCGTTACAAGTAACGGCCGTTACGTAACGCGGTACTTTTTTAGTAACTGTAGTGGTAACGGCATTACATTTCAAATCAATTAACTCTTTCAGTAACGACGTTACTTTTTTAGGGAAATACATTCGTTAGTCGTTACTCGTTACTTTTCTATCGTAGCTCGCAATTAGTTTCTTTCGATCCTCATTCATTTTTCATTAACCGTTAAAAATTTGTCCCTTCTCTATGAGCGAGGTGTGCATATTAGCCGTTGGCATGCTGGCAGCCTATCCCCATCCACCTTCTCCCCCTACACTGACAGCACTGTCAAAGTAAAAAGGCGAAGAACCCTGGAGCAGGGAGGGACCTAAGTTCAACAGAGGTTTCGTCATTCCTCTCATCTGGGCCTTCACGGCACGTTAGCTCTGCATCCTTCCCATCCACTAACTTTAAAAATATGTTTATTAAACTTAACACTTCTATACCATCTAGTGCCGCTGTTGAGCGGCTTTTTTCAGTAAGGAAGGATATACTGCATCGGAAACGAGGCTCGCTCTTAGATGCAACTTTTGAGAAGCTTGTTTTCTTAAAGGCCAATAAAGATCTTTTGAATAATAGTTCTTAAGTTTGTATATTTAGCTAATAAATGTCAATTATCATTGTCATGCACAATAACTCATTTGATTTATTTCTTTTGTATTTCGTATTATTGTTTTGCAAAACTAAACTTTCCTGGTATATTCTAGCATTAGTAAATTAGTATCAATAGTGTGCTACATCTTCTGTTATGCTGCAATTCCTAGTAATAAATCTTGCAGTAATTTTGTTTCACTTTTTTTGAAAATATTATGCCTTATAAGTCATAACAACGTAATGAACGCATGCACAGACTTCATAGCCTATGCATTAACCAGTGGATACAAACCAACACATACTCACACAAGCGAATGTTTATATAATATAATATTTTATGTATATATAAATTATAATATACCTATGCATATATATAATATATTTATATTTCATTAAAAGTAACGGTAACGAGTAACGGTGCCGTTACTCGTTACTTTCTAAAAATGGTAACTGTAACGATAACGGCGTTACATTTAGAATGTAGTAAAGGTAACGGTAACGGTATTACATTTATAAAGTAACGAGCACAGCATCGCCTATATGTGTTGTCTCTGAAACTTTATACTTGTTACAGCTTGCAACTTTTCCCAGTAACGACAAGGAATTCCTATTCTCTGGTTATTTCTCACATATGTGCGGTGGATCCTCACATCCTCCACACCACTTGTTCATGTTATTTTTTTTATTTTATTGGGTTCAGAATCCCAGCTGAACCGTGAACAGCCAAGCTCTGAAGGGCCAGTTTAACCTACAGCCCAATTTAAGCTAGACTAAAAACTTACGGACTTGGAGGTCCTATTAGGTCCTACCTCAGGGTTGCTGACTTGATGTGGGCCTACCTTAGGCCTCAGTTGCATAAAATTAAGATAAAAAACAAAGGGGGCACTATTTATGGTATTCTTTCTAAACCTTGCAACAACACACAACCTGTACCATTGCATGATGCAACAATCTTGTATCTAAACAACCAAACTAAATTGCAAGAAAGCTCTCTATAAGACCACACCCTGTAAGTGCTGCATTCAACAAACGAGTAGGAAGGACGCGCAGCGCCCCAAAAAATGATGCCACAAGAGTGCCCAAACAATGATGCCGCAAGAGCCCAAAAATGCTAGCTCTAAATTAAGTGAATTTTTCACTAACATTACAATTATGAGATAGATATATACACACCTTAACTTAATATATACACGCAATGCTGCATCAATCAGCTTAGTCATCATATCGCCTTGGACAACAATGGTTCTTCCTCTTCTAGATTTTCCAACACCACTCCAAGCTGAAGTTACTGACAGACCATTTAACATTGTTTAAACATTAAACAAAGAATTGTTGCTAATTTGGCCAAAATATTTATTTTCTTAATCATTCAACAAGTCTTTTATTTTTTGTATTAAAAAGGTGAGAAACATGTGGTAGAATACTGTAAAGAATGTTCACCTATTTATTTTGAGAAAAGGTATGATGTATAACTTCATAAACTCAACAGGAATATAATTATGAGGAAGAGCGTAATTTTATATAGTCCTAATTCTTCAGCCTCACCACATCGCATTCATATGTTAAACACACACACACACACACACACACACACACATACATATATATGCACTAAAATCACAAAATAACACGTGACGTTATTAATCAGCAAACAGTCACAGGGAAAAGGAAACACAAAGTCCGAGCGCTTTCGTGATATATTCACATTATCAAGGAGGAACAGAAAATAGACGGAGATTACAAAGTAAATGAGTTACTTTGTAATCTCCGTCTATTTTCTGTTCCTCCTTGATAATGTGAATATATCACGAAAGCGCTCGGACTTTGTGTTTCCTTTTCCCTGTGGTTGTTTGCTGATACATATATATATATATATATATATATAATATATATATATATAGCGTTTCTTTGTGGGTTTGCAGCATATATATATATATATATATATATATATATATATATATATATATATATACATTTTAACTGCAAACAACACACAGTATAATTAATGTAAAGAACGACGCTTGTGTATATATAGAGGGATGCTCATATGTATCATAGCCGGTTTTAGGGCATGGGTCGGCCACGTCTGGATACCCCCCCCCCCCTCAATTTCTTGCAAATGACCTTTTTCAAGTGCGAATACCCTATTCGAATGATGTGTATGTCTCTGAAAACAAATTTTGTTTTTTAATAGATCATGGTTATTTTATTTTATTTTATAAGAAGCTTCTACTGTATATCTGTAACTGGATTGACTAGACCATACCTTTTGCATCACCATCAAATTTAGCCATTTTACAGCCTACTCCTTGCTTTAAACAAGGGGTGTCCAACCTTTTTTCATGAAGGGCCATATTTCAATTAACGCCCAACACCGAGGGCCGGTGTATAAATTTTAGATACATTTTATTTTTAAATTAAATTTATTGAAATAAAATATGACAACACATATTGAATTTTCAGTATCCACCAGCTGGGCCTGATACAAGTCTTTGGCGGTCCGTATGTTGAACAAGCTTGCTCTAAGTCATTTAGCTATAAAGTAAAAAGTATTGAAGCTAAACGATGACTCCAGTGACGTCCAACTTTATACTTACGGGCATCTGAAATTATTCTCCGTCTTGCAACCATTTCTAGTTAATTCATAACCGACACCAATAGTTTTTAACTTTTTTTATCATCTTAGTATAAAATGACCATATTTTTAGGAGCAAAAAGCGGAACTTTTTTCTATTTTTGGAATTATAAACTAAAATGACTATATTTTCAGGAGCTAAAAGTGGGACACCTCTCTACCTCATATATGTACAGGGTGGGCGGAAAGTAGCTCCCTATTTTGGATTGGTAAAACAATACGTATATTATCCATTTATTTCAGACGAAATAATATGAAAAGGTAGGCATACATGGTAGGTTTTCTCTAAAATTCAATGTGGGCTCCAACTCTTTCCACCAGCTTCTGGAGCCGCCCAGGAATGGCGTCCACTGACTTTAGCAGGAACTCCGGCGGGATGGAGGACATGACTTCCCGAATTCGGTCCTCCAGTTCTTCCAATGTCCTCGGTTTGGTGCGGTAGACTTCTTCCTTTACCCACCCCCAAAGAAAGAAGTCGCACGGTGTCAAGTCGGGGCTCCTGGCTGGCCATTGATGTGGACCACGACGACCCATCCAACGCCCAGGGAAGTGGGCATCCAGCCACTCACGGACAACAAGAGCGAAGTGCGGAGGGGCGCCATCTTGCATAAATATCAGATCGTCGATGTTCTCCCATGTGCTGACAACCGGCCAGACCTCGTTTCGCAACATAGCAAGGTACCGCTCAGCATTCATGGTGTTGCGCAGAAGGAACGGGCCCACAACCTGATCTGAGGTCATACCACACCACACCGTTACACTGAACCGATTCTGCCGTTTTTCAGCGGTAACCGTGCGACTTCTTTCTTTGGGGGTGGGTAAAGGAAGAAGTCTACCGCACCAAACCGAGGACATTGGAAGAACTGGAGGACCGAATTCGGGAAGTCATGTCCTCCATCCCGCCGGAGTTCCTGCTAAAGTCAGTGGACGCCATTCCTGGGCGGCTCCAGAAGCTGGTGGAAAGAGTTGGAGCCCACATTGAATTTTAGAGAAAACCTACCATGTATGCCTACCTTGTCATATTATTTTTTCTGAAATAAATGGATAATATACGTATTTTTTTACCAATCCAAAATAGGGAGCTACTTTCCGCCCACCCTGTATATATATATACTGTATATATATATATATATATATATATATATATAATATATATATTATATATATATATATATATATATATATTGGAACATAATTATTACTTCACTGCTTGTATTTTTCTCTTGAGTATATAATTATGAAAAAAATTAACTCAACTGAGAATGGTTTATATCTATGACATACCAATACACAATATTATCGTACTTGCTTTTCAATTCCCATTCTTTTCAGTAGATGAAATCTTCTGAAATAACTCCGGAGTTGATTTCAACATAGTGTAGAACTCCATACAGGTTTGATTGAAGTTTATTTTAGTTAAAAGTAAAGCTCTTAGAGTTGAGACTTTCAGTTGTGCTTTCTCCGATGTCCACGTCTTATTCATTTGAGAGAAAGCACGTTCAGTCGAAGCATTAGTTCCTGGAAGACAGAGTATGAACTGAACTAATGCTGACATTCGTTGATGATTGACATCTCTGGCCTTGAAATGAGTGAATACTTCCAACCATCGCTGTTCTTTTGATAATTTAGTTGCATTCCACTCTGCTACTTTCTCATCACTAATGTACTTTGCAAAACACGTGAACTCATCAAATAATTCAGTGTCAAATTTGGGGTCAAATACAGTAGTTGTTTTCAGCAGCAAAATCCATTGTTTTCTCAACAACTGACCACTTTGGAACTTGTTTTAATAAAGCCCACTGCATACACTCAGTGTTTGGCAAGTAACCCGACCACTGATCGAAGTACTTAACACATGTGTCATAAAACTCAACTAATATTTTCTTTACAGATAAGGAATCATTAGAATCAATCAACCCATCTTGTTCAAGTTTGTTTACAAGACTCCTGACTGAGAGTGCACAAACACATTATCTTTCTTTGATTGCAAATTATCCTTCAGATCAGAAATTGCACTCATCACTTCCACAACTGATATATCTTCACCCTCAATCTTTAAAACCACTTGGTGAAAGGTGGCTGCTTGACAGTGCACAAAGTTGAGCCAGATCTCTGATTGTGGGTTTTCCAAAAAGGTTTTCAGTATCACTGGACGCTTGCTTTGACTCAGAAAGTATGATCTTAGACAAGGAAACAACTTGAGTATTCTTTCAACTGCAGGCATTAATGCCAACCACCTTGTGTTACTATATCCCAGTAACTGTTTATATTCAATGTCCACAAAATCACAAAACTCTTTCAGCTCTTCTACTCGAACAGCATAGATGTAGAAATATGAATATATTTTTACAACCACTGTTTCCACATCATTTGGCAGACAGTCACTGGCAGACTGAACAGCATTATGTACAATATGTGCAAAACAACCAATCCCAATTAGTTCTCTACCAATGTAGTCATTTAGCTTCCTGAAAATGTTATTCACTCCTTTTCTTGCAGCACCACCAAAATTACAGTTAGTGTTATCACCACAGAGAGGAACTAATTTTCTGCCCAGGTCATGCTCTTCAATAATATCAGTTAAATATTTCACCACAATATCTGAGGTTTCTCCAGGCTGAGATTTAAAGTCAATAAGCTTCACTTGAGCACCTTCATATGGCTGAAAGAAGCGAATTAAAACAGGAAACAGCTTGATGTTTCCATGGTTGCTTGCATCAGTTAGCAATGTTATGCAATGAGCATCCTTTAATTGTTTTTTTAATTCTGTTTCAGCATATGGTGCAAATACATTTGAAACAATCGCTCGCACTTTGTTCTGGCACATGAAAATTTTGTTTCAAAGTATGTTTTCAAAATTTTTGTTGCACAGTCAGTAGATCTGAAGCTTTGATTTTCCCTGACTGTACGGTAAGCCAACAAATCCTCAGCAGCAGCTACTTCTAAATCCTTATTATTAGGCGTCACACTTTTAAAATAATCACTCACTATCTTACTATGTAGATGAAGCACCGATATCAACCGATTTGTCTTTTTGAGCCAAGATGCTTAGTAATATCATTAATCCCACCATGTCCAATGCTGAAGTCACTTCTACATTTCTCACACCGTACATCACTTTCTGTTGTTGTTTTTGTAATAAATGAATATTTAGACTGCAGATGTCCATTAAATGTACACTTCCTTTTAGTTTTAAACATTTTGTGTGGTCAAACTAGGCCTACGACCTTACGTACGATACAATTAATAACTTTCCTTATCCTTCAAACGAAAAAGTTTAACCTAGCTGCAAAAGAAAAAAAAAGGATGCAGGGATAAAAATTAATTAAGGTTATTAATTAAGCAAACATAAAAACATAAAAGCGTTACACTACAACACAACTTTACACAGAGGCCGCTAATGAAACACTGAAACGCTAGTCGGGAATCACAGCACTGCCGCAAGGCGACCTGTATCGTACCAGTTTAGTTTGCAAGTTAGTATTTAGATTTGGAATTCGGAATGTGGCATAATTCTATTAATTCATAAAGGACATCTAATGTCTAATGTAACAGTAATTTTAATAAAGCGGGACATTTATGAAAATTTGCTCCAAATGCGGGAAATTTTCGGGACATTTTGAAAAGAGGTATACACTATACATGTCATAAATTCGGGACTGTCCCGCCCAAAATTGGGACTCTGGTCACCTTATCTTACTACCTATGTGGACAATCAATAGATCACGTAAATAGTTAGTCTCAGCTAATAAATAATGAAATTATTCTTTGGAGCCCAATAGCTATTTCTAACTATACCTATTTCATTATACCTTTTGCCCATCCTACTCATGCCGCTTAACGTGTTTCTTAACTGTCTGTATTCAGATAAAGCCACTAGGCTATTACTACTTTTATACTCCATAATGTCCTCTTTTTATTTTTTCATCATCTTAGATATTTACCTGTGCCAAAGCAAAGGTTTCCTTCAAACATCTTGTTAATTACTGAAATATTTAAATTAACAGAGTAACCGTCGAATGACTTTTTTCTTTATACGTACCCATACAGAAAACGTTAACATGTGCAATGGGAAAGAAAACTAAAAATTTAATATTCCTAACTTCGTTTGGTTTATTAATCATAACCTTACATTTCGAGATTAACTCGATTCATCATCAGAATCTGTAATTTTTAAAAAACATACATTAGTTGATCAGAAGGACTAAAACAAATTACATGCAACATTTTACATCACATAAAACACTCCACATGCAATGATATACGGCACAAATACATCAAACCTAACAAACTGCCACTCTCAAGACATCTAAGAATATACACTATTTTCAATCTACAACCTACCTCTCATTTGGGTAAGTACCCAAATTTTTTTAAAACTGGTTAGCTAAGGAGCTACTATTACTGCAACGGCATTATTTTACATTTCATTTGGAAAGCATGAACCCACTAGGGCTTATCGGGATTATCTAAGTCATGAGCGACATCTAATAATAATAATAAAATCGTACAGATTTTCAATCACATGCACAGTACAGTAGTTACCCTCTGACTAAATAGGGTAGACCTCACATCTCCCAACTTGTATACACTAAAACAATACAGTATTTACTCATTCACAATACAATTTATAGAAGATTTCTATATTTTATTAAAATTAGTAAATTTCTCTCTCAGCAAAGTGACCTACAAACTCGGCCATATATGAAATCATCTAAAGGCTACTATTTACCAAATATTTTATATGTTTAAAACAAATTTTCATCTGTTACAGTTGGTGGTTCAGGTTAAAAATAGCTCATTACAATTAAGATCTGCTTGAACAGATATGTATTGTGTATACAATTTATAAGCCCTTTTTCATGAATGAAAACATCCATTATTTCTTAAAACAGGCTAAGGAGCTGGTTTTTTATCACACAATATATCAAGTCACACCAAAAACCTACCACTCTGACTAAAAAGTATTTTCACAGATTCAGTCTGCAATTTTTCTCATTGGAACTCATCCCTCAAACTCTAATAAGAAAAAGTTACTTGTAATGAATAGGCGCTAACTATGACTGCAAATAGAAAGATTCTTGTTAAAAAAATCCCTCAACTTTCAGTACCTATGTTACTGAATCTGTAATTAAAAATGGTAACCTACCACAAACCCGACATCCAGTTTTCTTTAATTCCATATATTAAGAGTGAGTTTTTTATCGCAAACTTGAATATTTGTTGAATGTGATAATTATAATATATATATATATATATATATATATAGAGTCGAGGCGAAGTTAGTAAACTGCGGAGATAATGGCAGGAAAATAATAAAAGAAAAACTGGAGGGTATCGATAGGGAAATACAAGCCCTGATTAAGGACCATACAGAGAGGGAAGAGGAAAAGGCGGTAGAAGCAATAAAGGAAAATCCAAAATACTTCTATAGCTATGCAAAAAGGAAAACAAAAACGCGCGCCGCTATTGGGCCCTTAAGGACGGGAAATAATGAACTAACCGACGATCCAAAAGAAATATCTGATACATTGAGAGCTCAATATGAATCAGTTTTCAGTACCCCAAAAAGTGACAAAGCGATACCTGACATAAATGCATTCTTTGAAGAGGAATTGCAAGGAGAGTATATAACAGACTTTGAGTTTACACCAGAAGATGTAGCGAGAGCTATAGAACAAATGAAACTACATTCAGCTGCAGGTCCGGACAATTGGAACGCATTATTGATTAAAAACTGTAAAAATGAAATAGCTACACCTTTATACTGGATATGGAGAAGATCCCTAGACACTGGGGAAATACCGAGCATCTTGAAAAGAGCAAACATTGTCCCTATATATAAAGGAGGGGACAGATCTCAAGTGCGAAAAATGCTCTGTATGAATTGGTCCACAATTAACCCACCCCTTATATCTCCAGTCTAACTATAGAGTAGATCAAGTTTAGCCTAGAGGGGTCAGCCTAGAGATTCCGGAAATGGTCCAGAGCGGGCAGATAAATTGAGGTCCACAGTAGGATTCCTCACCAAATTAGGTTAGGGCAATCTACCTTCACCTTTGTTAAGCTATGAGTTGATGCTGGGTCTTAGGCCACAATGTAGGCCTAACTTGTCTGACCCAGCTTAATTTAATGTGATTAATTTGCTGGGTTAAAAACACAATTAGTCACTTACTGTTAGTTCTTAGAGAGTCTCTTTTCTCCTTCCTGTTTAATTGTCGAGAGCGTACTTGCTGGTGGGGATCTTTTTCGTTGTCTGTTCTCGTCCCTTCTCCCGTTCCGTCCTTTCGCCCCGTTGTTCGTTTTCGTTCTCCTTTGTTCTCCTCTTCGCGGGGCTTTTTCCACCAGCATTGTCTTGGTTTTTTCCTCGGTTGGTTCAGCGGTAATGTATCTCTATTACCGAGCACGCTCTTCTCACACAGTATATAAATACTAGTGTGGAGAATAACTCTGGTGAGCAACCAATTGGTTTCATCCACCCAGTTATTGACATAAAAGGAATTTAATAATTGTTAGATTAACTACCTACCTACTCAGTGAACCATTTTCGTTACCTCCCAACTACCCACTCATCAGTTTTCCATATACTGGGGGCCCCGGGAGATAAAAATTTTGGTGTCATTGTCACCAATTTTTATGTCTGAGTGTAGACTAGCTAACTATTTGACTGTAAATGCCTGTTAATGTGATTAACAGTGCCTATCCTCACCTTCTCATGGAGAAGGTGTAGCATTTAATTAGAGAAAATATACATCCATAGGATGAAACTGTCTATGGTCTTTACCATAAGAAAAGAAAAAATGAAAGTTAGAAGATAAAATTACAATTCCCCAGCATCTATTTTTTGTTGTAAAAATAGTCGCGCCTTTAATGCTGTTTGTCGCTGAGGTCTTGTGTCTGTCAATGTTGTAGTAGGATGCGTTACCACTCCTACTGTCAAAGGAATAGTTACTGGAAGTTCAGTGTCTCCAGTTGTTACTGTCAGTGGAGAAGGTTCTCCAAAGTCCATTGTTTTGGGTCCAGACTCTAAAGGGTACAAAAGAGAAATGTCTCTTGTTGTGTCACCCGTTGAAGTCCTTAATTTGACCACTCTTGTTACCCCGTCTGCCCCTGGTCTGAGTTCTGAAACTCTAGCCAGAGGCCAGTATTGTCTTGGAGTACTGTCATGTATGAGAACAAGGTCCCCTACCTTAATTGTGTCAGACCAATCCTTCTTAGTCATTTGTTTATGTCTCTCCCTTAGACCCATCAAGTACTCAGTTTTCCACTGTTTAATGAAATGAGCTTTAACTCTAGTTAAATGTTGTAACTTAGTCTGGAGCTCATCATGTCGTTGAGTCCAGTTTGGGTCTTCTGAAGAGTCTATATTGTAGTCCGGCAGGAGACTAACTTGTTCTCCCCGAATCAAATGATTTGGAGTTAATGGTTCCGGGTCATTAATGTTGTCACTCACATAAGTGAGTGGTCTATTGTTAATGATGTTCTCAATCTCAGCCAGGAGAGTGAGCAACCCAAATAAGTGTATCTGTTTTTTGCCAAATGCTTTCTTCAAGCAATTCTTTACTGTTTGTATATTCCTCTCCCAGATAGAACCATACCAAGGAGAGGCAACCGGAATATACTTCCACCTTATGTTTGAATTTTGTATATATAATTGTGTGATTTCATCGCTTAACAAGTCGTGGATGACTTGTTCACCAGCCTTGAAATATGTAGCATTGTCAGTCCAAACTTGGGTACTGAATGTCGTGCACAGAATCTCTTAAAGACAGCAACAAAAGATTCTGCTGTAAGGTCCTCCACAACATCCAAATAAACAGCTCGTGAGGCAGCACATGTAAACAGTACAATGTACATTTTTTGTTCAGTGTCACCCACCCCTACAGTCAATGCTCCTGTATAGTCAATGCCTACAGTCTCAAAGGGTCTGTTGAGAGTAACTCTCTCCTCTGGCAAAGCAGGAGGATTTGGTTTCCTATAGGGCCTAGCATGAATACGCCTACATGTGACACACTCACTCAGGACTGTTTTAACAGTGATCCTTCCCTTGGGTATCCAATAAGTTTTTCTTAATGTAGTTAGTGTCTGTGGTACCCCCATATGATATACATCATTGTGTGTTTTTCTGATGATTAATGTTGTCAAATAGCTAAATCTAGGTAAAAGGATTGGATGTTTGCTTTTGTATGACAGTTTTGATTTGTCTAATCTCCCTTTACACCTTAGAAGGCCTTCCTCATCTCTGAACAAGTTTAGATCCACAACTACTGATGGTACAGGTTCTTTTGTTTGTTTCCCATTAGTTAAGAATTCTAACTCTTTATTGTACTCTTTTTGTTGTGCATGGCCTATCCAGTATTTGGTTGCAACTTCTGTATAATTATGATTATTTTTATTTAGCCGTTTGTTAATTGTTGTTAAACAGTTGTGAGCAAACCTCAAACAGTAGGCTGTAACCCTGACAAGTTTACTGAAATCAGAATACTGTTCATAATTAGTGATTGGTTCAACCTTTTCATTTGAAAAGATTAAATTTAATGTCAAGTTAACTTGTTCCACAGGCCATTGGTCTGTATTACAGAGCCACTTAGGTCCCATAAACCAAGTTTTGTTTGACTTCAACAACTTGTAGGATAAACCTCTGGTCAGAAAGTCTGCTGGATTTTGTTTAGTTGGAACATAGTGAAAGTTTACTTGTAGGCTTTCATTAGCTTCAGCTATTTCTTTTAGCCTATTTCTTACAAAGATATTCTTACTATTAATGCTATCATTCCGTATCCAGGCAAGACAAATCTGACTGTCAAGCCAGATGTGGATATGAGTTATGTTCACATCATGGTAAGCATCCTTAAGCAATGAAATGGTTTTAATGGCTAATGCAGCAGCCAATAGTTCCAATTGAGGTATGGTTCGGGTAGGTTTGAGAGGTGCAACTTTCCCTTTTGCATAAATTAGATGACTTTCTGTAGGGCTTACAAGATACGCACAGCACCCATAAGCTTGTGTGCTTGCATCAGCAAACACATGAAGTCTCTGGGGCTTATCCCTAAACCCACAGCACCTTTGAATTTTAATGTTCTGCACTTTTGTTAAATCAGCAGCTAACTTCTTCCAAGATTTTTGATTTTCATTTGTTATTGGATCATCCCACCCAACATTTGTCCTCCAAATTTCTTGGAGGAGAATCTTTGATTTTATTGTTGAAGGCAGGAATAGACCCATGGGATCAAAAATTTTGGAAGCCTCTGATAATATTTGTCTTTTAGTATTTGCTTCCTCATCAAGTTTAAAACCTTTAGTACAGATTGAATCATGACTGTTAGAAGTTGCATCCAAATACCAGTTCATACCTAAAGTTTTAACTCTGTCTGATGGCTCAGTAAGACCATTATTATCCTTTAAAATCTTTTTTGTTTAAATCCTCATCATTTGAAATCCACTCTCTAAGTTCAAAGTTACCTTGTTGCATAATGTTTTGAGAGTGTTCATAGACTTCAGATAATTCAGATTTTGTTGTTGTTGAGCCTATTAGATTGTCTACGTAAAAATGTTCCTTAAGGAAGTTCAATGTTAAAGAGTTATTAAACTGGTTTAAATGATGTCTAATTGTCAATGCTAATAGGCTAGGTGAGCAATTGGCTCCAAACAACACAACATTAAATCTATAGGTTATGAACCCTTTATTCAAATCAAATGGATCCTTGAACCATAAGAAAAGTTGGTTCTTATCATATTCATTTTTAAGATTTATTCTCAAAAATGCCTTTGAAATGTCACTTTGTACGGCATATTTGTCTAACCTGAACCTCAGTAAGATCTTCACAAGGTCAGAAATGAGATTAGGACCCTCAATCAGGCAATCATTCAAACTGTGTTTATCACTGTCTTTGAGGCTACAGTTATATACTACTCTGAGTTTTGTTGTTGGGGCATCTTGTCGATAAACCCCCCTGTGGGTTAAATAATGACAACCATCTTTTTTAAAAGGGTTATTTGTTACTTCTTCAATGAAGCCTTTCTGTAGCTGTTCTTTGAAGACATCACTGTACTTTTTAATATTATTATCTTGTTTGAGTTTTTTCATTACTTTATATAAATGTCCTTTAGCTACTTTGAGATTGTCTCTTAAAGTTGGACAATTTATTTTCCAAGGTAACTCAATAAAATAACTATTGTCTTTGCACTGAATGGTGTCTTCAAATCTTTCTACCATTAACTGATCTTCTGAAGTTTGATTTGTGTCATGTATACCCACAGATTCTAGCAACCATAAAGTTTGAATTGCCTCATCCAAAGTTTCATTTGATAATGATGAATTAATGTTCTCAGTTGAGATAATATTATTCAAAGTGTTGCTATTCTTACAGGTGTTATGGAGGACTGAGTTGAGGCACATAGTATTTGTTGGTCATGAACTATTTTGGTTTAGGTCTAGGTTGTATTTGGATAGATCACCCAAAGGGGCTATCCCTGATGGAGTCTGAATAGCTATACCATTACCTATCTCTACTATGCCCTTATGAATAAGATTAATATAATCTGCCCCCATTAACATTTCAATGTTAGCTAATGTGTTGTTAGTGATATGTCTATCAGCTATTTTGTAGTGTTTTCCCAAATGATTTATGGTTTGTTCTAGTTTGGGTATAACCAGTTTGTTTTGTCCTACTTTAGAAATAATAACTGCGTCAATTTTCTCTAATTTATTTTCTAACTGTAGTTCCAGGTCAATTGTCTTATAGCTATTTTTGTCCGAGTTATCCTTAACAAAGGATGTAATATTGAGTTTTTGTTCATTTGGGTTTGGTGTCAAACCCAATTTATTTACTACATTTTGTGAAATTTCAAATGTTTGTTGAGAACAACAGTCTATAAGACATCTCACTGGAGTGGTGCTACCCTCACTATTCACTAAGTCCAAAGTAATAGTTGGTAAAAGAATCTCAGTGTTTTTTGTTACGTTGTTTGAACAAACAGAATGTCCCATGAAAGTGGCATTTTCTTGATTACCTTTGTTTGGGGGAGGTATCTTTTGAGTTTGAGTACTATTGTTTGGAAACTTTGGTGAATCACACATTGATGAGACATGTCGTAAACTTTTACAAAACTTACACTTGAATCTTAACCTAGATTTACAGTCTTTCTTATAATGTCCCTGGCCAGTACACTTTTTACACAGGTTCAACTGTTCACATCTTTTAGCTCTTTGGTTAAAGTCTGAATATTTGTCACACCCAGTACTACTGTGTTCATTACTTGCACAAAATTTGCAATGTAGTGTGTAAGTTGAGGCAGCAGTTACATTAAAGTTCTGTAATGTAGGTGTTCGTGTATTATAGTTGGTCACATATGATTCTACAGTATCAAGTTTTGTCTGTTTGGCTGTAGCTAGTTGGTCTCTGGGAACAGTCTTTGGTTTATCCATAGTCTGGGTCTTATTTTGTGTTGGAAAATCTCTCAATTTGTAATTAGTTAGGATATTGGGGAAGTGTTTTCTTATATCTTCCAGATTAGGATAATTTTCTCCCGTCTTTAGAATTAAAATATCTTTAACCCTCAAAGGAAGGCACCTAAGTACTATGCCTTGTATAATCCAAGATGAAGCTTTAATATCTATCTCATTGCTAACTAGTTGTCCTATAATAGCTTCTAATTTTGTATAAAAATTTTCCATATCACTATGGTTATCTTTTATGGGTGCAAATTCAAAAATTTGTTGAGATAATTCATATACAATCTCATTTTTATTAATGTAATTACGTTTTAAGAGATCAATAGCTACTTCATATGAATTCCCTACGGCTGGTAAATAGGCTATCAGGTTATAGGCTGGGCCTTTAAGGAAACTAGTTAAGTAGCTAAACTTTTCAACAGTTGAAATATAAGGTTTATTACCTATTAAATTCTCAAATTTGTCAATGAAAGATGGGAATTGTACCGTGTCCCCTTCAAATGTTGGTACTAGCAAAATGGGTAACTGAGCCCTCAATTCTTGTGACTCAGGATTTAGCATGCCACTTAAATTTTGTTGAAGGTTAGCTCTACTTTGATTAAAATCAGAATTAGGTTTTTTTGGTGTTAAGTCAGTCAAACGAGACCGTAGTCTCCTTATTTGCTGTTCAATTGAGATTACCTGATCATCATTATCAGCGTAAAGGTCTATCAATTGTTCTTCAGCCATTTCGGATTCAACTAACTCTGAAATACTCTCATTAATGGCTATTATTTCCTTCTTTTTAGTTTCCAATTTAAGAATTACACACTCTAAATCTTCCTTACCTGGTTGTGTAATATTGTTAAAAGTATTCACAGCCTTTGTAACAGCTCCCAACTTTGCCCCCCTTTTCTTTTTTAACTTTTTCAATTCCGCACTGTCCATGTCTAAGTCAAAATTGTTTAACTGGGGATCGTAATGAAATAGAGGACAAGAAGAAATTAACAGAGAAGAGAGAGCACAGACAAAACAGTCAAGTTTAAATTTGGTTTAATCCCCACCAAGTACTTATGTGTCACTCAGGTCTAAGCTTATAAGAGAATGAGACTCCTTAAATGTAAATGTTTCCTAGTTAGGCCCTAGGTTGTAGACCTAATTAGGCTTGATTAGGTTAGGCTTAGGCTAGACCATTTAGCCTAATTCTGCAATTTTTGTTAAGTAAGGTTAAGGTTTGTAAATTCCCCACACACGGACCACCAATGCGAAAAATGCTCTGTATGAATTGGTCCACAATTAACCCACCCCTTATATCTCCAGTCTAACTATAGAGTAGATCAAGTCTAGCCTAGAGGGGTCAGCCTAGAGATTCCGGAAATGGTCCAGAGCGGGCAGATAAATTGAGGTCCACAGTAGGATTCCTCACCAAATTAGGTTAGGGCAATCTACCTTCACCTTTGTTAAGCTATGAGTTGATGCTGGGTCTTAGGCCATAATGTAGGCCTAACTTGTCTGACCCAGCTTAATTTAATGTGATTAATTTCCTGGGTTAAAAACACAATTAGTTACTTACTGTTAGTTATTAGAGTCTCTTTTCTCCTTCCTGTTTAATTGTCGAGAGCGTACTTGCTGGTGGGGATCTTTTTCGTTGTCTGTTCTCGTCCCTTCTCCCGTTCCGTCCTTTCGCCCCGTTGTTCGTTTTCGTTCTCCTTTGTTCTCCTCTTCGCGGGGCTTTTTCCACCAGCGTTGTCTTGGTTTTTTCCTCGGTTGGTTCAGCGGTAATGTATCTCTATTACCGAGCACGCTCTTCTCACACAGTATATAAATACTAGTGTGGAGAATAACTCTGGTGAGCAACCAATTGGTTTCATCCACCCAGTTATTGACATAAAAGGAATTTAATAATTGTTAGATTAACTACCTACCTACTCAGTGAACCATTTTCGTTACCTCCCAACTACCCACTCATCAGTTTTCCATACAAGCAAAGAACTATAGACCAGTGTCATTGACGTCCCACCTCACCAAAGTATTTGAAAGAATAGTTAGAGAGAAAATTTATGATTTCCTGGAGACATGGGAAAGATTCAACGAAAATCAGCATGGATTCCGATCAGGTAGATCATGCCTATCACAACTAATAGAGCACTACAACAATATCCTAGATGCATTGGAAGGCAATGACAACTACGATGTTATATACACAGATTTTGCTAAAGCTTTCGATAAATGTGACCATGGTATAATAGGACATAAAATTAAAGACATGGGAATAACAGGCAAAGTGGGGAAATGGATCTACAACTTCCTTAGTGATCGTCTGCAGGTCGTCAAAATTCAAGGTATATCATCATCAGAATCGGAAGTACGCAGCTCAGTACCACAAGGGACATTACTGGCCCCACTCCTGTTCATTATCATGCTAACAGACATAGACAGCGGAGTAAACAGCAATAGTATAGTAACATCCTTTGCAGACGATACAAAGATCAGCAGAAAAATCAGCGATGTACATGACGTGGAGGCCTTGCAGAGGGACACGAACAAAATATACAAATGGTCAGAAGACAACATGTCATTCAACGCCGAGAAATTTCAACTGTTGAGATATGGTAGAAAAGAACTTAAACAGACTGCATATTATGCTCCAGATAGACAGGAAATTCAGAGAAGCATGAAAGCGATTGATCTCGGGATAATAATGACAGATGATGCGAAATTCGAAACACAAAATCAGATAGCGATAAATAAAGCAAAAAGAGTCGCCGGACAGGTTCTAAGAACGTTCAAGAGAAGGGACAGGACAGTAATGATTCCCCTGCTAAAAACACTGATTATACCAAAACTTGAATACTGCTCAGTTTTGACGTCCCCATATAAAAAGGAAGAAACTAATAAACTAGAAGAAACGCAAAGGCATTTCACAGCCAAGATTGATGGCTGCAAAGAACTCAACTACTGGGAAAGACTACGTAAACTAAATCTGTACTTACTGGAAAGAAGAAGAGAGAGGTACATCATAATCTACATATGGAAAATGATCGAAAAACTGGTACCAAACTTAAAACTAAACCCAATTACCATTCAAACAACACTGGAAAATAGGAAAGGCAGAATGTGTAGTGTTCCCAAATTAAAAGCACGACAAGGGACCTCCTCAACCCTGAAGGAAAATAGCTTGGTTGTCAGGGGGCCAAGACTTTTCAACCAGCTTCCTAAGGACCTCAGAAATGTAACGGGGGTCAAAGTTGAAGTCTTCAAGAAAAGACTGGATGCCTGGCTCAGGACAGTACCAGATGAGCCGGGCGTGCCTGGCTATGTACGGTGGAGAGCGCAAGAAAGTAACTCGCTCCTCCACCAGGCCAGACCTAGAGGCGGGGCCACCAGCTTGACCTACGTGTGAAGAGAGACCAACACACGAAACAACATAAGGTTCATAAGGTAAGGTAAGGTGTATATATATATATATATATATATATGCTGGGTCCGTAAAAAATCTGCCTCTTCTCTCAGTCCAGTTTGTGTCTATATCATTTCTAAGGTTAGGGATAGGGCACGCAAGCATTTTCTATATGTATATTATTGTGTACCGCTCCCGCTTTCTTTCGAGAGAGTAGAGTTCCATGGATTGTAGTCGAGACCAGTAGTCTTCACCTTTCGTTTCTTCAGTCTTAGACGAAAAAGTCCTATGTATAGCTTCAAGGTTTGCATTGTCTCGTTTTCTGAATGAGCTTGTGAGTACTGAGCAATACTCAATTATTAGCAGGACTTGACTCAGTAGTATAGGCGCAAAATGCTTGAGTGCAATGCAATTGCAAATGTTGCAAGAGTGCAACCCCACCCCTTTGTTGCAAGGCATCCCCACCCACCTTGGTGCAAGGCAGGCCCACGCCCTTTGTTGCAAGGGGGGGAACCTCTTTGGGGGATAAGTTGGGACGGCCTCACCCTCCAAAGGGGCATACCTAACCTAAGAGAGAGAGAAGGAGAGGACCTAGAGGAAGGGTCTTCGCTCGGCGAGAGCCAAGCAAATATGAGTCCTTCAGCCACCCCTCAGCTCTCTTATAGGACCCATAATCAACCAGTTGGCTGAGTTGCCAGATTGCGCTATGTATTTATTTAAAACTTACATTAATCAACCAGTTGGCTTAGAAAGCTGAGTTGCAGATAGCAATAATTATTTAATTAAACCATATATTAATCAATCGGTTGGCTTAGAAGGCTGAGTTGCCAGATAGCAATAATTATTTATTTAAAGCATATATTAATCAGCCAGAGCCAGCGGGCGCCACAGCTAGTTGGCTTAGAAGGCTGAGTTGCCAGATTCGTTATTTAGTTAATTAATCCAAATATTCATCAGCCAGTTGGCTTAGAAGGCTGAGTTGCCTGTTTGCGCTATTTATTTAATTAATCCTTATGTTCTTCAGTCAGTTGTCTTAGAAAGTTGAGTTGCCATATTGCGCCATGTATTTAATTAATCCATATATTAATCAGCCAGTTGGCTTAGAAAGTTGAGTAGTCAGATTGCGCTATTTATTTATTTTAAAGCATATATTCCTCCGTCAGTTGGCTTAGAAGACCGATTTGACAAATAGCAATTAATTAATTATTCTGAAATCCGCTTTAGAAACCAAACAAATTATATAATTGTGTACAAACAAAAAGGAATAAATAAAACGCCAATACATCATTCTGTTTATTTAGCTGAATTAATGGATATAAAATGGGTGTGTGTATATATGATCAAATAATTGCTTCATGAATGGAAAATATATAATCATACAAAACGGGGCATTATCAAAATATTAGTACAGGAAAAATATAGTTATATTAAATATAATGAAAATATATAAAACGGTGCATTATCAAAATATTAGTCCAGGAAATATATATATATATATATATATATATATATATATATATATACACAATTTAAATATATT
Organism: Bathynomus jamesi; assembly: GCA_023014485.1. Classification (NCBI taxonomy): domain Eukaryota; kingdom Metazoa; phylum Arthropoda; class Malacostraca; order Isopoda; family Cirolanidae; genus Bathynomus; species Bathynomus jamesi. The sequence goes on along the minus strand of JAJOZX010000066.1, from coordinate 1,248,282 downwards.
GTCTTTATGTTCTACAATACAAAACGCTAAACTTACACATAATAGAGCGATGTACACATGTGGATTGCGCGACCGCGTTAATGGACGGCGGGTGTAAAACAACTCGTACGAAAACAGAAAAAATAAGCACCTAATGATTCCCCGTAGGTCTAGGGTGAGGATAAACCAATTCCTACGGAAAATAAATCCCTACCGTAGGTCTAAGGTGAGGATAAAACAATTCATACGAAAAGCTTTCAAATGATTGATTATATATATATATATATACACAACTCGTACGGGGAAAAAAGAAAATAAATCCCTACCTTAGGTCTAAGGCGGATGTTAAAACAATTCGTGTAAGGAAAAAATAAAAAATCAACAATTCGTACGGAAAATAAATCCATAATGATCCCTGTAGTCTAAGGTTGGGGTAAAACAAATCGTACAAAATAAAAAATAAATGAACACCGCACGGAAAAAAATTAAAATAAATGAACAATTCGTACGAAAAAGAAAATAATTAAATCACCGAACACTTCGCAAGAAAAATGAAAGAACAATTCGTACGAAAAAAGAAAAATCCCCGAACGCTTCGTACGGAAACAGAAAATAAATAAATAAATAAACAATTCGACGAAAAAGGAAATAATTAAATCACCGAACACTTCGCACGGAAAAATAAAAATAAATGAACAATTCGTACGGAAAAATATCCCTATCGTAGGGCTAAAGTGCTGGTAAAATAAGCCGTACGGGGAAAAGAAAGAGAAAAATAAATAAATGAACAATTCGTACATAAAAAATAAATCCCTAATGATCCCGGGATAAATAAATGAACAATTCGTACGAAAAAAATAAATGAACAGTTCGTACGGAAAAATTAAAAAAAATGAACAATTCGTACGAAAAAATAAAATAATTAAATCACCGAACACTTCGGACGGAAAAATAAAAATAAATGAACAATTCGTACGGAAATTAAATCCTACCGTAGGTCTAAGGTGGGTGTAAAACAACTAGTACAAAATAAACGAACAACTCGTACGAAAAGAAAAATCCGCGGGGAACACACACACACACACACACACACACACACACACACACTCTTTCATTGATAGGATTTTCAATACTCGGTTCTAAGTAGTGTAAAATTATTATTATTATTATTATTAATAATATTATTACTACTACTGATATATATATATATATATATATATATATATTTCAATTTCAAAAATCTTGGAAATGTATAATTTCATATAGTTTATTTTATTTTCTGTGATAATTTTAAAGCATCTATACAATTTATATATATATAATCTAATCTGTACGTGACCATATAATAAACAAATTTATCAGCGAAACGCCCAAGATTCGAGTTGGGCTTCTTTTGTAACTCCTTTCTGCGCAAATAACATATGTTTCTTCAACGACAAAAATCTGAATATATTATCATATATATATATACATATTTCTAATCTGTACCACCCATATAATTAAATAAAGAATTTACATCGGTGCCTTCAGCAAACTTTTTTGATATATATATATATATATGTACATAAATATATATACGCATGTTAAAATTTTATTAAAAATTTGTTTAAAATCAGTGAAGTTATCAGTTTGGGAGAAAATCGACAGATTAACATCGAAATTAAAATGTGAATGATAAATGTTTACTTCTCTATTTCATTCTGTACAAACTTTACCTTTCGTTTAATGATAATTTTAAAACCTCTATTTGCTCTAAGTTTTTCGAAGGTCTGCATTACGATAGGGAATTTAAGATTATCAAAGAAAAGAAAAAGAAAATTTGCATCCAGATAATGGCTCCACGAATCGGGACAGATGGCACGCCTAGATTTGATGGGGTCAGCCAATCACAACACTGTGGATCGACTCCAGGACCTCGGTTGGGTGCCATGTATATTAGGGCGGGTGAAAAACTCATTTTTCGAATTGTCAAATTGGCTAGTGTGGAAAATGTGTGGAGTAGTGAGAAAATAAGCTGGTATAAATTTAAAATCATAACATTAATATCTTCAGGTGCCACAATGACCTTCAATATTGAAAAAAATTGAAAAAAGCAGATTTTAACCAATAATTACAGAAGAGTCCACGATGCACAATAGACAAGAATTCATTCACACTTGTATAAAAATAGCTCAGTCAACCTTTAAAAAAAGTTTCTATTCTCTAAAAACAGTTTTCTATAGTCAGCTCACTCAGCTGTCACGTGAGTACCTCGGTTCAGTGTAGCTGTCGCTCTCGTAGCAGGTGGGTGTTCTGTTGTTGGCGTTACTCAGATAGTCTAAACTATATTTCTTATATATTTTGCATTTCTGTATTGTGTTGCCCTAAGTTTGCCATGTACTATTAACTGAAATTAACGTATAATTGATATTAGCTCTTTCTTTTTCAGATTTGTATACTTTCAAAATGTCTCGAGTTTGTGCAAAATCAACCAGGGCCTCAACTGAGTGCCCCATGTTTGGTATGGGGGAAGATTTGTGGCACAGGAATCTTCCTACATACGAAGGAGTTTTTAAATATTACTTGTTTGTAAGAAACGATTTGAAACAGAATACTAATAAAGATCCTTCAATATCTCAAATATTAGAACAAGTTGTTGATAAATTGAAAACAATTTGGGAAAGTGCTTCCGTCCCAATTCTGTCAGACAGGCGAATTGAAACAATGTTCAGAAGCTACCACGAAAAGTATCGTGTCATTATGAAGCCATACCAAAGCAGAAAAAATTCTGAAGCTTACAAAGCAAAGATTGATATGTTCAAAAAAGAAGCACACACGAAACTTTTTGACATTGCAGCGTGCAAGTGCAAAGTACTAACACAATGTTCTTGTCCCAAAGAAAAAACGGTTCCAAAGGAAGAAGTGACGTTCCTCTTAGATCAAAGGAGTGAAAGAAAACTGTTTATTGATAGAGTAGATATTACACTCCCAAAGAAAAAAGCATCTACGTTGCTAAGAAAGCAAAAAGAAGCTGTGAGGCTCACCAAAGAATCTTCACAGGAGAAATTGCAGGATACAAATGTTGAATTATCATCATCGACATCAAATAGTGAAAGTGAATCTGGCGAAATATCAGACGATACATTTCCAGAGCCAGTTAGCTCGAAGAGAAAGCTCGAACAACCTGAAGAACAATTATTCAAGAAAAGGAAAACTACAAATCTACCTTCAGTGGCTACTGCTTGTGACAGGACTGCAGTTTCAGATCGAGCTGCAGCATTCATTGTTAGTGCAGTATTGCAAGATATTGGAGCAGTTTCTATTGACAATACATCTGAAGTAGTGGATAGGAGTAAAATCAGAAGAGAAAGACAAAAGAAGAGATCAGAAATTATGAAAGATCAAAATCAGGTCCCAATCAAAGGAATCTATTTTGATGGTCGAAAAGATTCTACACTCTTCCAAGAAAAAAAAGAGTCCAAAGTATATCAGAAGAAGGTAACAGAAGAACATATCACTTTAGTGAGAGAACCTGGTTCAGATTATTTGGGCCATTATTCTGTGAATTCTGGATCAGCTGAAGAAATATATAAAGGAATGTTTGAGTATATTGGAAATAATGACATGAACCTGGAAAACCTTGTTGCCATTGGATGCGATGGTGCAGCAGTCAACACTGGAGAAAAGGGAGGCGTTATAAGGCTTATAGAATTGAAGCTCAAGAAGCCAGTTCAACATTTAGTGTGCCAGCTCCATGCCAATGAATTGCCATTACGCCATTTAGTTGCAAAGCTGGATGGAAAAACATCTGGCCCCCGCGGATTCACCGGTCCTATTGGCAGGGAATTAGAGAACTGTGAGAGTCTTCCTATTGTCGAGTTTGAAAGGATTGATGCTGAGGAACCAACTGTAGACTGTGAAGATCTTAGCACCGACCAAAATATCTAATTGATATTCATCAGGCCATAACAAAGGGATATTGCTCTCCAGATCTTGCTCATCGTAGTCCAGGCAAAATGGCACATTCACGATGGCTGACTACAGCAAATCGTTTGCTTCGTCTATACGTTTCAACTGTAAGTCCATCTGAGAACCTCATGAACATTGCTTCTTTTATAATGAAGGTCTACATCCCAATGTGGTTTTCTATTAAGCAAAGTACGTCTTTTGTCAATGGCTCAAAACATGTTTTCAAAACTATTGAACTAACAAGAACACTGAATGACGAAGTAAAGGATATTGTAAACCCTGTCATACAAAGAAATGCATTTTTTGCAAATCCAGAAATATTCTAGCATCAATGATTCATGATGACCGCAGCGCCATAAGAGAATTAGCGTGGAGGCGAATAAAGAAAGCAAGGCAAACAAACAAGGAAAAAGTTGTGAGGCGTTTCACAGTACCTGTTATTCAATTTGAAGCTACTGATTATACTGATTTAATTAATTGGCAAAAATGCATTGTCACTGAACCACCTATGACAAGACACCTGACAGAAAATGAGATTGAAGAATTCAAAGAAAACAAGAGTACCCTCCATTCGAGAAATTCCCTTGTCATACACAAGTAGTAGAAAGAATGATAAAATTAGTGACTGAAGCATCATCAAAAGTATTTGGATTGAACGCGCGAGATGGCTTCATAAGATCAACACTTCAGTCACGTAAAAAAATGCCATCATTCGAAAGTAAAGCTGAATATAAAGTTTAAATAAAACGTTAATAGAAAAAACATGCGCAAGGATGGGTGGTTGGGAGGGCATGGGTGGAGCTCGACACGCAGCCACCTCCTCGTGGTGAGTTCTGGATTATTTAGATCATTAATCAAAAGAACATTGATCTAAATAAACTAAGAGCTGCGTAATTCAGTAACTATTTTGGTAATTGGAACACTTAATATATAATAATAACAAGTAAGTTTCAGTTATTGTACTAATGCAGAATATAAGAAAATCATTATATTTCACTTTTTTCGACGGCTTTGTGGCACCTGAAGATATAATTTCGCAGGACTAATATTTATGCACAGTCATTACCTATAGCACCCACATATTTTCCGCACTAGCCATATTTGAATTTCGAAAACAAGTTTAAAAACCTCTTTTTCGATCCGCCCTAATGTACATCTACGAACTAAACCTCGCCCAAAATTCACCGCTGGCACACCCAGACCTCGGGTTGGCTGCTATACCGGCCTACACGACAAGCTCCGCCCAAATTTCATCGCCTGCCAATAGGGTGGTAAGGATCGCGCTTGTGGGTTGGTCACATGCCCCCCTTATGAAGGGAGAATTTCGACGCAGAGACTCAGTTTCGTTCACTTCCCTCCAGTGATTTACACAACATGAGCCAACTGTCTTTGTACAAAAACCCCGATCTGATGGAGGACGAGCCCGATTATGCTCATGCAGCGCGCATAATTTTCAGAGCTGCAGACCAGGATGCGTTATTTTCTAGCCAGAGTATCGCTGAAATTTGCGAGGGAGGCAGCGGAAGATCCTACAGACAAATCAATTGAAATGTAAGTGATTATATTATGCGTTTCATTCAGTGTTAATTAACTTATAAGTGCCATAATAAATGCGTTTTGAAAATAGTTTGTGCTTTATTCTCGGTCTATATATATAACATTTCAATCGGCGTTAACTTATAAAAAGCCACAATAATTGCGTTTTGAAAAATATTTGTAATTATTGTCTGTTTCCTTCGTGGTTGTTTCGGCATATATATATATATATATATATATATATATATATATATATATATATATATTCAGAATAAAAGTGGGTAGCTGTCTTTAAATTATCGAGAAATGTACAAATACAAACACATCATATATATATATATATATATATATATATATATATATATATATATATATATATAAAGGGTGATCCAGAGAAATGGGACCCAAAAGAAACCCCTGTAACTCTTAAAGTATAAGTCCTTTTATAAAATCATACGCATCATTCGAAAGAGGATAGTTACAAGTTTGTACAGGATTGTATAGGTTTTGACAATACAAGACAAGATAAGATACAAAACAAAATAAAAGTGTTAGTTAAAACTAACCCTTCAAGATGACTGCATGGACTGTGGAACAGCTGCGTTTCATAACTGAGCAATATTATGAGCATGGAAGAAGTGTAGTTTCAGCTCAAAGATCTTTCAAGACAAATTTTCAGATGTCAAAATCACCTCCTAAGAAAGTAATCCGTCGGTGTGTCAGAAATTTTTCCCTAACTGGCAGCATTGGAAAAAGAAAACCAACTGGAAGAGTGCGCACAGCAAGGATAGACGAGATCATTAACAGAACTCATGAAATTGTACAGGATAATCCTAACATAAGCATCAGACGTGCTTCTCAGCTGTTAGGAGTTGGATATGGAACAACACACCGTATATTCAAGCAAAATTTAATGCTCTTTCCATATAAAATTCAAACAGTGCAACAACTAAACGATGGAGATTTCGCACGAAGACGACAATTCTGTCAATGGATCCAACAGAAGGTAAATGACACCACCAATTTTCTAGCAACTTTGATTATGTCAGACGAAGCCCATTTTCACTTGAATGGAACTGTAAACAAACAAAATTGTCGTTTCTGGGCAACAGAAAATCCATTGAATATTACCGAAGTCCCGTTGCATAGTCAGCGTGTAACTGTTTGGTGTGGTCTTACTGCATCTCAGATCATAGGGCCGTACTTTTTCGAGGATTCCACCGGAAACACGGTCACTCTAAATGGTGATCGCTACGAAAAAATGTTGACCGATTTCCTTATTCCTAAATTAAGAGATCTTTGTCTAGAAAACCACTGGTTCCAACAAGACGGAGCTACCTGCCATACCACGAGGAACTGCATGGCAGTTTTGCGTCAAACGTTTCCAGGCGAGTTAATCTCAAGATTTGGAGACGTTGAATGGCCCGCAAGGTCTCCGGATTTTTCTCCCTTAGATTATTATCTCTGGGGATATTTAAAGAGTAGGGTCTACAGAAATAACCCAACGACCTTGCAAGAATTGAAGGCCGCCATCACAAATGAGATACAGGCCATACCACCGCACACTCTTCCAAAAGTGATGCAGAACTTACAAGCGAGAACACTGGAATGCTTGGCAACTAATGGAGCACATTTGAAAGGAGTCATTTTTAAAAAATAAATATTTCATAATAAACTTGTAACTCTACTCTTTCGAATGATATATAGTTTTTATGAAAGGAATTAAATATTAAGAATATTTGGCTTTTTTTATGGGTCCCATTTATCTGGATCACCCAGTATATATAGAAATATATGATGTGTTTTTATTTGTACATTTCTCGTTAATTTAAAGACAGCTTCCCACATTTATTCTGAATTTTTCTACACCGAAAAAATTAGTCCCAGGACTCATTCTCGTCTATAATAATATAACGTAACCTAACCTTCTCGTTTATAATATAACCTAACCTAACACAACTGAACCTAACCGGACGTAATATAACCTAACCTAGCGTAGACTAATGGACATAATATAACTTAACCTAACCTAACCTGGGCTAACTTAGCCTAACCTAGCCTAGCATAGTCTAACCTGGCGTAAACTAACCTAGCACAGACTAACAGGGACATAATATAACCTAACGCAGCCTACGCACGCATCAAATTTTGGGGCACCTAACCTAGCGTACTAAACTAACTTAACCTAAAATATATACTCCAGCGTAACCTAACCTAGCCTACCCTAACCTAACCTAGCATAACCTAACCGGGCGTAATATAACCTAACCGGTCGTCACTTCTAACATGACCTACTATTTGTAACCATCCTGCACTTCTCCTTCAGAGTAACATAGAATTAACCGTGGTTCGGTGATGTTTACATTCGCGGATCCTACCACAAGCGCTGCCACATTGCGCCTCAAGCAGTGTCTCTCAGCGCAACCAAATCTCATTTATTTATTAGCATTGAAAATTAGTTTGTATGGTTTCTCGTTTATAATTGGTAATGTAAATTCCTTTTGTTCTGAATTTTTCTACAACGTAAAAATTATTCCCATTGTGTTTAATTATTCTCGGTTTCCATCGCGACAGCGACTGATTTTTGTTTCTACAACCTGCGGCTAATGGGTTGGGCTCCCCCCGAAAGAATTAAATTACATAAAACTGAGAATGAGTGAAGCTTTGGATGACATCAGTCGAACTTTATTTTGACTCTCTTCTTCTCCTTTTTATTTGGGGAGGGACATTTTGCGATATTCACCCTTGCCCCTCCTTCGTGTATTAAAAATAATATAATTTTAATGTTAATGATTTTAATACGATTTCACTGGTCTAAAAATTAAGTATTTGAATGGAAATAATATATTTTCTTATAAATAACAGCAAAAATCACGTATTTGTAGAAAAAGTCACTATAATTAAAAAAAATAAAATAAACTGTATTCTTGGATCCGTGATCTTCAAATTAGGGACCGAAAACGGGGAATGAGAAGAAAAGGAAGGATATATTTTTCTTTGTAAGAATCTAACAACCTTTAATTGGAATAAATAATTAAAAGTAATTAAGAATAATTAAAAACATAATTAAAAAATGATGATAAAACTAATTATAATAGATAATTCAATCTTATATATAGGACCTACAATGTCTATAAGATACAAAAAAAATGAGAATGCGTTGTAAGACAAAAATAACTGTCTTTCTTTCTCTCTCTCTCTCTCTTTCTCTCTCTCTCCCCCTCTCTCTCCCTCTCACTCTGTCTCTCTCTCTCGAGCATACTGGAAATTGCTGAAGGCCTGTTCCAAAAATTCATCAAATTATATGTATATATGATACAAACCTTGAGGAAAAAAGAAAAAAATTATTCCAAGCATAATATGGGTTTCTGAATTGAATAGAGAAACAAGCGGTGAAACGTGGAAAAGGGCGAAGACGATATAAAAGATTAAACAAATTTGTGTATATTAAGAGCAAAAGTGATTTAAGCTAAATCATATTCTACCACCATTCAATTTCTAGAGTTAAGGAGACGCATGAAACTATTACAACTATAAAAGTAATATGTAAGGATGAGTCCCCACAGAGATTTAATATGAAAAACCGTAGAAAGGATTAAAAATCTTCTCCAACAATACTGTACGCGGTGAAACACGTAAAATTCATTAATACTTATTTACATATTTACTTATTTAATAACTAGTGCACATGTAGAGTAAAATATGTATAGCCGTTCTGCTGCAGCGGTTTGCGGTGAAAGAGCATTAATATTGTTTAATATTGTATAAACATTAACCTTTGACTGCCAGGATCCGTTTTCTATGCCATTACCTCATGCCGAAAAATGCCCTAAATTTAATTAACTTTTGACATTTTTGGGGAGCCGAAAAAATCACTGTATCAACTTGAATTAGTTGCCCATAAACCCTCATTTTCTCTAATCATGTCTCCAAAAATAAAAAAATAATTCTATATGGATAAGAATTTTATCCTGACCAAAAAATATCTAATTTTTTGGAATAAAGATATTTTTTACTATAATGTGTACATATTTTTTGAACACCCTGTGTATATATATATATATATATTTAAAAAATGTAAAATGTATTCAGACTTTGAAAAGATAAGCAAAATTAATAATATATCAAATAATTTTGAATAAATAAAAGAAAATAAAGGTAGAAAAAGCAAACAACTACTAGAAGGTTTTTGGCAGTTGCCACAGAATGGCTACAAATAGGTCTATGGCAGTCAAAGGGTTAATTTACGCATAGAAATATTTTACTTACAAACGTCAAAGAATACTCACCCACCAGACTTGAGAGCGCTTTTAAACAGGTCATACTAGCGAGTTCTGCTAGTGGCTCTTACCGGACAGCTTCTTCACACAAACAATCCGTCAGACTTCGGTGCAAGAATTTTATAGGTTTCCTATTATCCCCACAGGGCGCTATTGTAGGCATAACAGATAACATTTCAGTGAGCAGTACATATGTAATACTCAAAGGAGCAAGTTTTACACAATTATAAGAGTTAAGAATTATGCATTTCCTTAAGATAATATTGGTATGTCTACCAAAAAAGGTAACACCGCTTAAAAAAATTATTTACCTTTATTAATAGTGGAATAAATACGTAGGTTTTGCAATTTACAATGACATAATCAACTGTGAAGCTTGACTATTTATTTTATTCAATTTGGCCCTCAAGCTTTAGTCTCTACTGAGTTCTTATTAAAATAAAACAGACGATTTAACCTCCAACAACCACTAAGCTGTTGAGATGCAATATATATATATATATATATTCTAATTTATGTTTTAGCAACAACGAATTCGAAATTTATGTTAGTACAAGTCGTTGGTCACTACATCATCTGAAGTGAGAAATGTCGGCTTTAAATACTCACGGGTATTATTTGACCTGAAGATTCATGCATCAGGACTGAAAAACAACTCGTTTAATTTAAAAACACTTGTTTAGTAATCTTCATTAAACAATTTCACCACCAAAAGAGTTAGATCACCTTATTACTAATTTCACTCAATGATTATTTCAAATGCAATGAAAACATTTAAGAAACCTATGCGTCATATAATTACCCATTTCAACTCCTTGTTTAAGACTTCCATCAAATTATGTGAACTAATTTTTATCCATTTCCGCAAAATTCCAAGCCAAGACCCACTACGGGAGGTCAGAAATTATAAAGTCCTTCCCCGAACTCGATCTCACGGCACCCCGATCAACACCCCAGCGTCTTAACCACAAGGCTACCCAGGGTACCCAATTGTCTCCCAACCCATTTTTTCTTATGGAAACATGAACAGCTGGGTTATATATATATATATATATGAAAACGTACAGTTAAAATTAGGTTGCATTTATTGAGTAACATTCGTGCGCGCAAATATATAAACTGAATCGATATTTGAATTCACTTTCTGTCATTGCTCTACATTTTATAGTGTTAAATAATTCAATCTGAAATAGTGTATCACTCAGTTTGTACATATATATATATATATATATATATATATATATATATACGCGACGTTATACAAGCTGAGTCTCTATATGTATTGCAGTTTATAGCCCTCTATAACCCTTGTATAGCATAAGTTATAAAAAATAGACTCCAGTTTTAACTGTATGTTTAAGGAGACCTACATAGAAATATGCTCTAGAGCAGGGGTCACCAACTTTTTTTTGTTCACCCCCCACTTTTACGATTTTTTGAAAATTAAAAATGCTTCTCGGCTACCTTATATCAAAAAGAATAAATCAATATAATCGATAAAATAAATAATGAAATAAATGTTTAATTACCTTTAATGTGAGCCCACTAGTGGAGGCTACCGCCCAGGTTGGTGACCGCTGCTCTAGAGCAGCGATTGTCATTCAGATTTTTTTCTCACGTAGCACCTGCATGAGACTATTTGATACATTAAATGTATTACCTCCATACTGAAATTTAATTATGTTTCGGTATTTATTTCCAATTAATCATGGTCATTTGGTAGTTAGCATCGCTACTGCAATCCATCGGCCCTGGGGTCGATTCTTGGTGACGGCAGGCGGCGCTCAGGTAACCCAGCTGTTCATACTTCCCTAAGAAAAAATGGGTTGGCAGACAAATGGGTACCCTGGGTAGCCTAGTGGTTAAGACGCTGGTGTGTTGATCAAGGTGCTGTGAGATCGAGTTCGGGGAAGGACTTTGTAATTTCTGACCGCTCGTGGTGGGTCGTGGCTCGGAATTTCGCGGAAATGGATAAAAATTAGTTCACATAATTTGATGGAAGTCTTAAACAAGGAGTTGAAATGGGTAATTATATGACGCATAGGTTTCTTAAATGTTTTCATTGCATTTGAAATAATCATTGAGTGAAATTAGTAATAAGGTGATCTAACTCTTTTGGTGGTGAAATTGTTAAATGAAGATTACTAAACAAGTGTTTTTAAATTAAACGAGTTGTTTTTCAGTCCTGGTGCATAAATCTTCAGGTCAAATAATACCCGTGAGTATTTAAAGCCGACATTTCTCACTTCAGATGATGTAGTGACCAACGGCTTGTACTAACATAAATTTCGAATTTGTTGTTAGTAAAATATAAATTAGTATATATATATATATATATATATATATATATATATATATATATATATATATATATATTGCATCTCAACAGCTTAGTGGTTGTTGGAGGTTAAATCGTCTGTTTTATTTTAATAAGAACTCAGTAAAAACTAAAGCTTGAGGGCCAAATTGAATAACATATATAGTCAAGCTTCACAGTTGATTATGTCATTGTAAGTTGCAAAACCTACGTATTTATTTCACTATTAATAAAGGTAAATAAATTTTTAAGCGGTGTTACCTTTTTTGGTAGACATACCAATATTATCTTAAGGAAATGCATAATTCTTAACTCTTATAATTGTGTAAAACTTGCTCCTTTGAGTACTACATATGTACGGCTCCCTGAAATGTTATCTGTTATGCCTACAATAGCGCCCTGAGGGGATAATTGGAAACCTAAAAAATTCTTGCACCGAAGTCTGACGGATTGTTTGTGTAAAGAAGCTGTCCGGTAAGAGCCACTAGCCGAACTCGCTAGTACGACCTGTTTAAAAGCGCTCTCAATTCTGGTGGGTGAGTATTCTTTGACGTTTGTATGTAAAATATTTGTATGCGTAAATTAATGTTTATACAATATTAAACAATATTAATGTTCTTTCAACGCAAAATCGCCTCAGCAGAACGGTTATACGTATTTTAGTCTACATGTGCACTAGTTATTAAATAAATAAATATGTAAATAAGTATTATTAATAGTTAAGCCTTGTATTATGATGTTAATGGACAATGTTAAACAACATTAGCGACTGTTTAGGCTAGGAGGGATCTCTCTTTCTTTGATAATTAACTTCGAGCTGTGGAGTTGTGCCTTTTTCCCCGAATATTCCCGCTTCTATAGGATTAGGGACCTTTTCTTTTTTGAATTTTACGTGTTTCACCGCGTACATTATTGTTGGTGAGGATTTTTAATCCTTTCTACTGTTTTTCGTATTAAATCTCTGTGGGGACTCATCCTTACATATTACTTTTATAGTTGTATTAGTTTCATGCATGTCCTTAACTCTAGAAATTGAATTGTGGTAGAATATGATTTAACTTAAATCACTTTTGCTCTTAATATACACAAATTTATGTCATCTTTTATATCGTCTTCGCCCTTTTCCACGTTTCACCGCTTGTTTCTCTATTCAATTCAGAAACCCATATTATACTTCGAATAATTTTTTTCTTTTTTCCCCTCACGGTTTGTATCATATATATATATATATATATATATATATATATATATTTATATATATATATAATTTTGATGTATTTTTGGAACAAGCCTTCGGCAATTTCCAGTATGCACGAGAGAGAGAGACAGAGTGAGAGGGAGAGAGAGGGAGAGTGAGAGAGAGAGAGATAGAAAGAGAGAAAGACAGTTAATTTTGTCTTACAACACATTCTCATTTTTTATGTATCTTATGGGCAATGTAGGTCCTCCATAGGAGATTGAATTATCTATATATAATTAGTTTTATCATCATTTTTTAATTATGTTTTTATTTATTCTTAATTAATTTTAATTATTTATTCCAGTTAAAGGTTGTTAGATTCTTACAAAGAAAAATATATCCTTCCTTTTCTTCTCATTCCCCGTTTTCGGTCCCTAATTTGAAGATCACGGATCCGAGAGTACAGTTTATTTTATTTTTTTTAATTATAGTGATTTTTTCTACAAATACATGATTTTTGCTGAGTTTTTATAAGAAAATATATTAATTCCGTTCAAATACTTAATTTTTAGACCAGTGAAATCGTATTAAACTCATTAACATTAAAATTATATTACTTTTAATACACGAAGCAGGGGCAAGGGTGAATATCGCAAAATGTCCCTCCCCAAATAAAAAGGAGAAGGAGAGAGTCAAAATAAAGTTCGACTGATGTCATCCAAAGCTTCACTCATTCTCAGTTTTATGTAATTTAATTCTTTCGGGGGGAGCCCAACCCATTAGCCGCAGGTTGTAGAAACAAAAGTCAGTCGCTGTCGCGATGGAAACAGAGAATAATTAAACACAATGGGAATAATTTTTACGTTGTAGAAAAATTCAGAACAAAAGGAATTTACATTGCCAATTATAAACGAGAAAAAATACAAACTAATTTTCAATGCTAATAAATAAATGAGATTTGTTTGCACTCTGAAACAATGCTTGAGGCGCAATGTGGCGGCGCTGGTGGTAGGACCCGCGAATGTAAACATCACCGAACCACGGTTAATTCCATGTTACTCTGAAGGAGAAGTGCAGGATGGTTACAAATAGTAGGTCATGTTAACTGAATTGGCGACCGGTTAGGTTATATTACGCCCAGTTAGGTTATGCTAGGTTAGGTTAGGGTAGGCTAGGTTAGGTTACGCTGGAGTATATGTAGTACGCTACGATAGGTGCCCCAAAGTTTGATGCGTGCGTAGGCTGCGTTAGGTTATATTATGTCCCTGTTAGTCTATGCTGGGTTAGTTTACGCCCGGTTAGGCTATGCTAGGATAGGATAGGCTAAGTTAGACTAGACTAGGTTAGGTTAGGTTGTATTATGTCCCTCTTAGTCTACGCTAGGTTAGGTTATATTACGCCCGGTTAGGTTCAGTTGTGTTAGGTTAGGTTATATTATAAACGAGAAGGTTAGGCTAGGTTATATTATTATAAACGAGAATGAATCCTGGGACTAATTTCTTCGCTCTAGAAAAATTCAGAATAAATGTGGGACGCTCTCTTTAAATTATCGAGAAAAGTACAAATAAGTTAGGCTAGGTTAGGTTAGGTTATATTATGTCCCTGTTAGTCTAAGCTAAGCTATGTTAGTTTACTCCTGGTTAGGCTATGCTAGGATAGGTTAGGCTAAGTTACGCTAGGTTAGGTTAGGATATATTATGTCCCTGTTGGTCATTGCCACGTTAGGTTATATTACGCCCGGTTTGGTTATGCTAGGTTAGGTTAGGGCAGGTTAGGTTACGTTACGCTGGAGTATATATTTTAGGTTAAGTTAGTTTAGTACGCTAGGTTAGGTGCCCCAAAGTTTGATGCGTGTGTAGGCTGCGTTAGATTATATTACGCCCGGTTAGGCTATACTAGGATAGGTTAGGTTAGGCTAACTTAGGGTAGGTTAGGTTAGGTTATATTATGTCCCTGTTCGTTTATGCTAGGTTAGTTTACGCCCGGTTAGGCTATGCTAGGTTAGGTTTGGCTAAGTTAGACTAGGTTAGGTTATATTATGTCCATGTTAGTCTACGCTAGGTTAGGTTATATTACGTCCGGTTAAGTTCAGTTGTGTTAGGTTAGGTTATGTTATATTATAAACGAGGTTAGGTTAGGTTATATTATTATAAACGAGAATGAGTCCTGGGACTAATTTTTTCATTGTAGAAAAATTCGTAATAAATGTGAGAAGCTCTCTTTAAATTATCGAGAAATGTACAAATAAAAACACATATATATATATATATATATATATATATATATATGCCGAAATAACCAAGAAGGAAACAGACAATAATTAAAAATATTTTTCAAAACGCAATTATTGTGACGTTTTATAAGTTAACGCCGATCGAAATGTTTATATATAGACCGAGAATAAAGCACAAACTATTTTCAAAATGCATTTATTATGGCACTTATAAGTTAATTAACACTGAATGAAACGTATAATATAATCACTTACATTTCAATTGATTTGTCTGTAGGATCTTCCGCTGCCTCCCTCGCAAATTTCAGCGATACTCTGGCTAGAGAATAACGCATCCTGGTCTGCAGCTCTGAAAATTATGCGCGCTGCATGGGCACAATCGGGCTCGTCCTCCATCAGATCGGGGTTTTTGTACAAAGACAGTTGGCTCATGTTGTGTAAATCACTGGAGGGAAGTGAACGAAACTGAGTCTCTGCGTCGAAATTCCCCCTTCATAAGGGGGCATGTGACCAACCCACAAGCTCGATCCTTACCAACCTAACCTATTCGTACGAATTGTTCATTTATTTTTATTTTTATTTTCCGTACAAATTGTTAATTTATTTCGTACGATTTGTTTTACGCCCACCTTAGACTTGCGGGGATCATTATGGATGAACGAATTGTTCGTTTATTTATTTTTACTTTTTCTTTCCCCGTAAGGCTTGTTTTACCCCCACCTCAGCCCTTCGGTAGGGATTTATTTTCCGTACGAATTGTTAATTTCTTTTTCTTTTTCCGTACGAAGTGTTCTGATTTAATTATTTTCTTTTTCGTACGAATTGTTCATTTATTTTCTATTTAATACGAATTGTTCATTTATTTACTATTAAATACCAATTCTTCATTTATTTATTTTTTATTTTTCCGTACGAAGTGTTCTGTGATTTAATTAATTTCTTTTTTCGTACGAATTGTTCCTTTATTTTCTATTTCGTACGAATTGTTCATATATTTATTTCTTTTTCTTTTTCCATACGAAGTGTTCATTATTTTGTTTTTATTTTTCAGTACGAAGTGTTCATTTATTTTTTATTTCGTACGATTTGTTTTACCCCTTCCTTAGACCTTCAGGGATCATTAGGGATTTATTTTCCGTACGAATTTTTCAATTTTTTGTTTTTCCTTATGAGAATTGTTTTAACATCCGCCTTAGACCTACGGTAGGGATTTATTTTCTTTTTTCTCCGCTTTTCGTATGAATTGTTTTATCCTCACCTTAGACCTACGGTAGGGATTTATTTTCCGTACGAATCGTTTTATCCTTACATTAGAGCTACGGGGAATCATTAGGTGCTTATTTTTTCTTTTCTCGTACGAGTTGTTTTACACCCGCCGTCGATTAACGCGGTCGCGCGACGCACATGTGTACATGGCTCTATTACGTGTGAGT
The DNA here is from genome assembly GCA_023014485.1 of Bathynomus jamesi. Lineage (NCBI taxonomy): Eukaryota > Metazoa > Arthropoda > Malacostraca > Isopoda > Cirolanidae > Bathynomus > Bathynomus jamesi. The sequence continues at coordinate 1,231,376 of JAJOZX010000066.1, read as the reverse complement.
TTAGCGTTTTGCACTGTAGAACTTAAAGACAATATATTTGAATTGTGTATATATATAGATATATATATATATATATATAATTCCCGTACTAATATTTTAATAATGCACCGTTTTGTATATTTTCAATATATTTAATATAACTATTTTTCCTGTACTAATATTTTGATAATGATCCCGTTTTGTATGATTATATATTTTCCATTCATGATGGTATTATTTGATCATATATATACACCCATTGTATATCCATTAATTCAGCTAAATAAACAGAATGATGTATTGGCGTTTTAGTTATTCCTTTTTGTTTGTACACAATTATATAATTTGTTTGGTTTCTAAAGCGGATTTCAGAATAATTAATTAATTGCTATTTGTCAAATCGGTCTTCTAAGCCAACTGACGGAGGAATATATGCTTTAAATAAATAAATAGCGCAATCTGACAACTCAACTTTCTAAGCCAACTGGCTGATTAATATATGGATTAATTAAATACATGGCGCAATATGGCAACTCAACTTTCTAAGCCAACTGACTGAAGAACATAAGGATTAATTAAATAAATAGTGCAAACTGGCAACTCAGCCTTCTAAACCAACTGGCTGATTAATATATGGTTTACTCAACTAAATAACGAATCTGGCAACTCAGCCTTCTAAGCCAACTGGCTAATTAATATATGCTTTAAATAAATACATAGCGCAATCTGGCAACTCAGCCAACTGGCTGATTAGTGGTTCTATAAGAAAACGGCGGGGTGACTGAAGGACTCATATGCGCTTGGCTCTTGCCGAGCGAAGACCCTTCCTCTGGGTCCTCTCCTCTCTCTCTCTCTCTCTTAGGTTAGGTATGCCCCTTTGGGAGATGAAGCCGTCCCAACTTCTTCCACAAAGAGGTCTCCCCTCTTCTTTAGGTTCGGTATGCCATTTTCGGGGGTGAGGCCGTCCCAACTTCTCCCCCAAAGAGGTTTCCCCCCCTTTGCAACAAAAGGGTGGGGTGCCATGCACCAAGGGGGTGGGGGTTTGCACTCTTGCAACATTTGCAAATGCATTGCACTCAAACATTTGTGCCCAAACTACTGACTCTTCCATAATTTCAGCATGATGTTTGCTTTTCTACTGCGGAAGTTCTTCCAGATGATCCCCATTTTTTTCTATCCGTTGTAATTTTGATGTTATAGTGTTCTCTGAATTCTGCATCTTCATTATTACTCCAAGATCCCTGACTTATGGATCTAGTGTTTTCTCTTTGGCTTGCACAGTTTTGTAGCCCATTTCTGTACCTCGTTGTTATCACCATATTTTAGAAGTTGCAATTTTTCTTTATTGCACTTCGTATTGTTGTTTTCTGCCCACTGGAATAATGTTTCAATGTCGTTTCGCAATTTTCTTATGTCGCCTTCATTCAATACTGTCCCTTGTAGGACAGAGCTCGCGAGAGACTTCCGATTTAACTTCATTTACCATCACTCTTTGTGTTCTTTGCGGCAAGAAATTAATTAGCCATCTTCCTAACTTTCCTGTAATTCCTGCATTCTTAAGTTTGTGTGCTATGATTCCAGGGCCACATTATCGAAGGCTTTAGCAAAGCCCGTATATATTACATCTATGTTTTGTCCTCGACACAATGTTTCCAATATTTTCTCCTGGTAGTCTAGTAGCTGTGATAGGTATGTTCTTCCAGCCTGAAGCCATATTGATCTGGGTTATATAAGTCTTTTTCTTGTAGGTAGTAGGATGTTTTGCCTATATATATATATATATATATATATATATATATATATATATATATGTGTAAAAATGAACAATGAATAATCAATATTCATTTTTACATAAGAACCAAAATCGCTTAACGCAAGTATGGATAATAATTTTACTTGTAACTTCCTCTTTTTGTTTGTGTCACAACCCTACGATCTACCATTTCTATGGTTTAGTCGTATCCATTTTCCATTTGTTATAGAAGTTATTATAATTAATTATGATTGTCTTGCATCTCACCCTCGACCGTAGATTATGCATACACATTGCATATAACAGGATTGGAACCGGTAGTTGTACTTCTTAGTCATTAATACCCACTCTTTGTCTCTAATTCGTTCTTGTAAATCTTCCTAATAATGATTTGTACTATACGTACAAATTCAATAACTATGACGTCATAAAGTAACTTAATTCTCTTCACGTTTTCCATACCTTGAACAGTGAATCACGTGTTTAGTATTTGGACATCTTCCGTATTCAATGTATGGTAAATTCTTTAATAATAATAATAATAATAAAAAAAAATGATAAAAAAAAAAACTTCATTCTCTATACATCATTATTTATGTTGTTTCCTACCTATTGTCTACTGATATCAGCCTATCAACCTATCAGTCCATATTTTACGCGTGTCTATATTACGCACACAACCTATTGTTTTACGTATATGTAAAATACGTCCACATGTATTTTTTCTTTTTTTCTTTTAAGTGCGTTCACCCCTCACAAGATATTCATAAATGCTTGGGTAAGTGGTCGAATTCGTTGATGACAGCAAAGTCGAAAGCTTCTGAGATAAAAATCTCCTCTCGCTCCGATCCAAATTTATAACATATTATAACATAATATAACATATTATGTTGTATATAAATTATCTTGTATGTGCTCATGTACTTGTGTTGTACTAATAACCATATATAATAACCATATATAATAACCATATATAATAACCATATATTATAACCATATATTATAACCATATGTTATAACCATATATTATAACCATATATTATAACCATATATTATAACCATATATAAATATATAAAAACAAAGTTATAGTAACTGTTTAATTGTAATTAACTGTAATACTTTAATTTAATATAACGTAATGTACTTTAATGAAAGTGTAATTAATAATAACTTGTAATGTACTTCAATGAAACTGTAATTAAATGTAATGACTTAATATATAATGTAAGAATGTACTTTAACAGAACTGAAATGGACAATCATAAGCGAATGTGAAGTAATCCATAATCGCAATCATAATTGTAATAAACCCAAACGAAAATGTACTCAGTCGTGTACTTAAATTGTACTTATGTACTACTATGAAATGATATCGCCTTCAGAAATGAAGACTCGGCAAAAAAATACGATTAGATTTTTTTATTTTTTTTATTTTTATTTGGAATCTTTCAAACATCTGATCATGTGTTTAAAAGGGGGGAACTTAACCTTCAACTGCCGTCCCCCAATATTTAGGCTTATATGATACATGAATTTGTAAAATGAACTACACTTCATTACGGGACTCTGCTTGGGTCACTGCTACGAGCCTCCCTTGTTAGCAGCCTCGCTGCGGGGAGGGGGCAGAGGCCCCTTGCCTCCTTAACTTTTTTAGATTCCGGCCTGAGCCATGGTCGAAAGAGGTTGAACCTCTACCCCTGTAAATTCAGAGCACTAACTGCACATTTTTTTTAGAAGTAAATTACAGTGAGAAACTTTTTATTTTCCCCTTCGAGCCGTGCTCTCTTCAGAAGAACTTAGTAAAGTCGATAAGTTATAAAAGAAAAGTCGATAATTTTAGTACCAAGAGAAAGTATCAGCGTATTATAGAAAAAGAAGAATTAACAACTGTCGACCCTAAAGCGAGAGAAAAGAATTAGAATGTTATAGAAGAAAAGTATCGCGAGAAGAAATATCCGTTGCTGCCTCCCAACTAGAACCCCCGTCAATTCGAACCACCCAGGGCCATAGACGGAGGGGTTAACAGAGTGGCGACCTTGCCAGGATAAGAAAGAGACAACCCAAGCACCATAGAAGATATTGGCATAACAGTCTGGCAAGTCTGTAGCCAAGAGTTTAACAAGTGGCGACCCACCATTTGACAGGCGTGTCACGACTTCTAGTTCGTAACATCCACCCTTGAACCGGTGTGTCACGACTCCAAGTTCTCCACGCCTAGTTTTCATCCAAGAAGAAGTAGCCAGCAAGACACGTCTTCAGGACACGTCTCTAAGGATTTCGCCGTAGAAATTTTGTTAAGTACAGAGTTGTTTTTTTTTAAGTAATTTGTAAACATTTGAAAAGTCAGTATTATTAACAGTTAATAATAAGTATCAAGCCAGAATTTACAAGAAACACAGTGAACATTTCATACACCAGTGATACATTTTTTTTAGTGAAACAGTAACTTTCACAGAAGTTAAAAGTAAGAGAAGTTAAAAGTAAGAGAAGTTAAAAGTAAGAGAATTAATTTCAGAGAGAGTTAATTTCAGAGAGAGTTAATTTCAGAGAGAGTTAATTTCAGTTATTTTCACTATTATAGTCAGTATAGAATAATTTTATTTTATGTACCAAACATAATAGTACCGTACCTTCGCGTACATTCGAGTGAAATGTTGTTTACATTTTTTATTTTTGTTTACAATTTTTTTGAAATATTGAATTGAATTGACTTGCAAATTAAGAAAGAGAGAGTTTATAGAGAGTTTATAGATTTAGAGAGATACTCGAAGTAGTTTCAAGTCAGTTTTAGTTGCAAATAAGTTGCAAATAAGTTCCAAGTCAGTTTTAGTTGCAAATAAGTTGCAAATAAGTTCCAAGTCAGTTTTAGTTGCAAATAAGTTGCAAATCAGTTTTCAGTTTCAGTTGGTTGCATCCAAGAGGGACAACCAAACCCCAGAGATTTGTAAAGATACTTGAAGTAATTTCGAGTCAGTTTTAGTTGCAAATCAGTTGCAAATAAGTGCCAAGTCAGTTTTAGTTGCAAATAAGTTGCAAATCAGTTTTCAGTTTCAGTTGGTTGCATCCAAGAGGGACAATCAAACCCCAGAGATTTATAAAGATACTTGAAGTAATTTCGAGTCAGTTTTAGTTGCAAATCAGTTGCAAATAAGTTCCAAGTCAGTTTTTGTTGCAAATAAGTTGCAAATCAGTTTTCAGTTTCAGTTGGTTGCATCCAAGAGGGACAACCAAACTCCAGAGATTTATAAAGATACTTGAAGTAATTTCGAGTCAGTTTTAGTTGCAAATCAGTTGCAAATAAGTTCCAAGTCAGTTTTTGTTGCAAATAAGTTGCAAATCAGTTTTCAGTTGGTTGTATCCAAGAGGGACAACCAAACCCCAGAGATTTATAAAGATACTTGAAGTAATTTCGAGTCAGTTTTAGTTGCAAATCAGTTCCAAGTCAGTTTTATTTGCAAATAAGTTGCTAATCAGTCAGATTCAGAAGGTTGCATCCAAGAGGGACAACCGCCCCAGAGATTTATAAAAATACTTGATAAGAGTTCAAGTCAGAAGGTTGCATCCAAGAGGGACAACCGCCCCAGAGGTTTCAGAAGTATTCGAAGTCAGTTTTATTCGAAGTCAGTTTTATTCGAAGTCAGTTTTATTCGAAGTCAGTTTTATTCGTAGTCAGTTTTATTCGAAGTCAGTTTTATTCGAAGTCAGTTTTATTCGAAGTCAGTTTTATTCGAAGTCAGTTTTATTCGAAGTCAGTTTTATTCGAAGTCAGTTTTATTCGAAGTCAGTTTTATTCGAAGTCAGTTTTATTCGAAGTCAGTTTTATTCGAAGTCAGTTTTATTCGAAGTCAGTTTTATTCGAAGTCAGTTTTTAAGTCCCAAGTCATTTCAATGCAGTCAATTGAATTCAACTTTTTCTTTGTAGTTAAGAGAATTTAATTTAAGAAAATGTAATTTAAGAATTTAACTCGACCTTTTTTTTTTTTGTTGTAAAAGAGAATTAAATTCAACCTGAATTGACCGGTTTGTGTCTTTAGTTTAATTTTTTTGTTTGTAAGAAGAAAATTGACCGATTTGTCTTTTCTTTTCATGCCATTGTTGCGTATATAAATATATAGGTAAAATGACATATTTTATAGTTTGCAACCAAAACCGTTTTTACAAACGTTTGTAACGAGTTTTATAATTTTTATGATTATATGATAACAGTAATAGTGTAATAATTAATCAATCATGTCCAATGACTTCCTTTTTAAATTACTATAGGGAGGAACATGCCGTCCCCCATTTTGTTTGAACTCTTTTAATTTTTGTTCTAAGTAGTGTGACAAGCAATCTTTTTTTAAAAGAGCAAAGTGCTCACGAAAAGATGTAATTGTCAATTTCAGACTTATACCCCCTCCTTAGTCACTCAATTCCCCCGAATGTCGTACTCCAAACTTTCTTTTCAGTTTATTTTATTTTAACACCCCAACCCCAGTTGAACCCAGTGTCAACCAGAGAAATGGTTCAACCATGGTTAATTCCTCTTTGGTACTATGGAACATAACCTCAATTTATGTTAAGTTGTGTTTTTTTATTTGTAAGTATACTATATGTTTAGTTCATTAAAATGCATAATTGATTTCTATTTTTAATTTGTATTCTTAATTTTCGTAATTCAATTATCGTACCGATACTTCTGGTTGATGTTAATGGGTATATAGTTCATATATAGCTAGGAATGTTACTAGTCGAATTTAATTCCACCTTCAAAATTTAATTTTATCACCGCTAGATTTATTTTCATTACTTGTAAGGTCCTCTAAGTACGTTTTTTTTTATTACCTTAATACGTCTAACTGATGTAATTAAATATTTAAATACTACCTTGAACTTAAAGGATTTTATAATAATAATAATAATAACCCATAAACACACACACACGTATGAACACTATATATACTATATATAAACAAACCATATGCTAAAATCATTGGATATCACAATAAACTATTTCATTGCGTGTAAGTGCTAACTTTGCTATTTATATAGTCTTAAGCATTTTTGCTTACTATATATAAATTTTTGCTCAGGCATTTATTCAGTTAATTTAAAAATCCTCTCAGCTAATCTGTCCCTCAAAATTATAAGATACACACTTTGTATCTAATACACACAAATACACACTAGACCACAGGCCTATACATCATCCATTACGTAATTCGTTTTTTTACCTACAATAGTCAATAAAATTAGTTATAGACTGTACGATGAGGGTAACTTTGAAAAATAATTTATATTTTTCCCTTTTACCTACTATTCATTATGTATGTAATTTTCCCCACAGAAAACTAAATTTTTTTTTTTTAATTTAACAATATCATTCTTTGTCTAACTTAATTGTTTGTCTAAATTAACGTATCAATCCTTTTAACCTGTTTGCATAAAATTACAGTTTTAATCTTTGAATTTTTATATTTTATAATAGCCCTCTAAGCGAGTGTCATGTTAAAAATTTGATTACTCCGCATTGTACCCAACCACCCAACTCACTTGTTCTGTATAAAACTTGTGATGTAAAGAAAAATTCGTCATCTAACTTGAATTAGTTAGGGTTATTTTCTCAATTGTATTGTATTGTATGAATTGTACCCTATTATATTATTGTATAAATATCATTTTTAAAGGGGAGAGCAATGTAAAAATGAAAAATGAATAATCAATATTCATTTTTACATAAGAACCAAAATCGCTTAACGCGAGTTTGGATAATAATTTTACTTGTAACTTCCTCTTTTTGTTTGTGTCACAACCCTACGATCTACCATTTCTATGGTTTAGTCGTATCCATTTTCCATTTGTTATAAAAGTTATTATAATTAATTATGATTGTCTTGCATCTCACCCTCGACCCTAGATTATGCATACACATTGCATATAACAGGATTGGAACCCGTAGTTGTACTTCTTAGTCATTAATACCCACTCTTTGTCTCTAATTCGTTCTTGTAAATCTTCCTAATAATGATTTGTACTATACGTACAAATTCAATAACTATGACGTCATAAAGTAACTTAATTCTCTTCACGTTTTCCATACCTTCAACAGTGAATCACGTGTTTAGTATTTGGACATCTTCCGTATTCAATGTATGGTAAATTCTTTAATAATAAAAAAAAAAAAAAAACTTCATTCTCTATACATCATTATTTATGTTGTTTCCTACCTATTGTCTACTGATATCAGCCTATCAACCTATCAGTCCATATTTTGCGCGTGTCAATATTACGCACACAACCTATTGTGTTACGTACATGTAAAATACATCCACATGTATTTTTTTCTTTTTTCTTTTAAGTGCGTTCACCCCTCACAAGATATTCCGATCCAAATTTATAACATATAACATAATATAACATATTATGTTGTATATAAATTATCTTGTATGTGCTCATGTACTTGTGCTGTACTAATAACCATATATAATAACCATATATAATAACCATATATTATAACCATATATTATAACCATATGTTATAACCATATATTATAACCATAAATTATAACCATATATTATAACCATATATAAATATATAAAAACAAAGTTATAGTAACTGTTTAATTGTAATTAACTGTAATACTTTAATTTAATATAACGTAATGTACTTTAATGAAAGTGTAATTAATAATAACTTGTAATGTGCTTCAATGAAACTGTAATTAAATGTAATGACCTAATATATAATGTAAGAATGTACTTTAACAGAACTGTAATGGACAATCATAAGCGAATGTGAAGTAATCCATAATCGCAATCATAATTGTAATAAACCCAAACGAAAATGTACTCAGTCGTGTACTTAAATTGTACTTATGTACTACTATGAAATGATATCGCCTTCAGAAATGAAGACTCGGCAAAAAAATACGATTAGATTTTTTTATTTTTTTATTTTTATTTGGAATCTTTCAAACATCTGATCATGTGTTTAAAAGGGGGGAACTTAACCTTCAACTGCCTTCCCCCAATATTTAGGCTTATATGATACATGAATTTGTAAAATGAACTACACTTCATTACGGGACTCTGCTTGGGTCACTGCTACGAGCCTCCCTTGTTAGCAGCCTCGCTGCGGGGAGGGGGCAGAGGCCCCTTGCCTCCTTAACTTTTTTAGATTCCGGCCTGAGCCATGGTCGAAAGAGGTCGAACCTCTACCCCTGTAAATTCAGAGCACTAACTGCACATTTTTTTTAGAAGTAAATTACAGTGAGAAACTTTTTATTTTCCCCTTCGAGCCGTGCTCTCTTCAGAAGAACTTAGTCAGTAAAGTCGATAAGTTATAAAAGAAAAGTCGATAATTTTAGTACCAAGAGAAAGTATCAGAGTATTATAGAAAGAGAAGAATTAACAACTGTCGACCCTAAAGCGAGAGAAAAGAATTAGAATGTTATGGAAGAAAAGTATCGCGAGAAGAAATATCCGTTGCTGCCTCCCAACTAGAACCCCCGTCAATTCTAACCACCCAGGGCCATAGACGGAGGGTTAACATATATATATATATATTCTGAGTCATTATTATTTTAAATGAAGGATTTATCACCTATACTTCACTATATAGTAGAGGTTTGATATCCCAATACAATGAAGGTTTGGCAAAGTAACCTTTCATGTATAAAATAAAGGCTACGGTAGACTGCTTGAGAAGCATGTCAGATATTTTTCAGGATCATCATTAATTCTCTCTTTCAATTTCAGTAAGTTTCAATAAGTTTCAATTATTTACACTTGGTAATAATGGAGAAATTTTTCCCTATTCTTAGTGTGAACCCTATAACCCGACAAACATATATATATATATATATATATATATATATATATATATATAATATATATATATAATATATAATACAGTGTATATATATATATATATATATATATATTATAATATATATATATATAGAGAGAGAGAGAGAGAGAGAGAGAGAGAGAGAGAGAGAGAGAGAGAGAGAGATTAAACAATGTTTAATGGTGTCAGTAACTTCAGCTTGGAGGGGTGTGGAGGGCATGATGATCCACCGCACATATGTGAGAAATAACCAGACAGTGCAGACAGTGGGAATTCCTTGTGGTTACTGGGAAAAGTTGCAAGCTGGTACAAGTATAAAGTTTCAGAGACAAGACATATAGGGGTATGGAGAGATCTTATTCTGCAAATAAAGTGAAACTTATTGAAATTGAAAGAGAGCATTAATGCTGACATGCTTCTAAAGCAGTCTACCGTAGCCTTTATTTTATACCAGAAAAGTTACTACTTTGCCAAACCTTCATTGCACTGGGATATCAAATCTCTACTGTATAGTGAAGTATAGATGATAAATCCTTCATTTAAAATAATAATGACTCAGAATATATATATATATATATATATATATATATATATATATATATATATATATATATATATATGTCTTGAGAGTGGCAGTTTGTTAGGTTTGATGTATTTGTGCCGTATATCATTGTATGTTTGTATGTGGAGTGTTTTATGTGATGTAAAATGTTGCATGTAATTTGTTTTAGTCCTGATCAGCTAATGTATGTTTTTAAAAATTACAGATTCTGATGATGAACCGAGTTAATCTCGAAACGTAAAGTTATGATTAATAAACCAAACGAAGTTAGGAATAATAAATATTTTAGTTTCCTTTCCCATTGAACATTGTTAACGTTTTTTGTATGGGTACGTATAAGGAAAAAGCAATTTGACTGTTACTCTGTTAATTTAAATATTTCAGTAATTAACAAGATGCTTGAAGGAATTCATCAGTGTAATGAAATGGTTGACCACCAATAAACTCTTCCTAAATACCAGTAAAACAAATTTCATGATTTTTACTAATAAAAGAAATTTATATCTTGAGGAACTTAATGTTACTGAAATCGCCATAAAGGAGTGTACTGTAACAAAATTTCTTGGTGTAATGCTAGATAAAAATTTGCAATGGAGTGATCATGTAAATTATATCGCGAAAAAGATTTCAAGCAGCGTTGCTATAATGTTTAAACTTAGAAATGTAGTCCCTAAACAAGTTTTATTGACTCTTTATCATACTCTTGTTCTTCCTTATATAACATACTGCACCCTTGTTTGGCGTAACTCCGCTAACAACGCATTAAATGGTATCTTTGTCATCCAAAAACGAGCAATAAGGTTATTATCTGATTCTGATTTCCTTGATCACTCTATTGCATTATTTAAAGTTATTTGAACCTACTAAAGCTCAACGATATAACCAAACTGGCACATTTTACTTTTATTTACAAGTGTAAGAACAAAATCATTAATTTGCAATGGATAAATAGATATTTTGTAACTCATCAAGAAATCCACTCGTATCAGACCAGAAATAGATCAAAGCTTGTTATACCTCAATTTAGATTGTCTTCATCTCAAAAACTACCGATTTTCATTGGATTGAAACTATGGAATGACTTGCATGCCGATATAAAAAATACTGTGAATGTAAATTTGTTTAAAACCAAGTTGAAATCCCGATTAATAATGGCATACTAACAAAAACCTAGGATTAATGTCCACTAATATTGTTTAATATTGTCCATTAATATTGTTTAATATTGTAATACATGTTTTAACTATTAATAATACTTATTTACTTATTTATTTATTTATTATTATTAATTAATAACAACTAGCTGCTTATTTTTAATAAGAGCCCAGTAAAGCCTAAAGCTTAAGGGCCAAATTAAATAAAATAAATAGTCGAGCTTCACAATTATTCATGTCACTGTAAATTGAAAAAAAAAATTATTTATTTTATTATTATAATAAATAATAAAGGTTATTCTACAAATTCTACAAGTCTAGTTAGAAATAGTTATAGGGCTCCAAAGAATAATTTCACTATTTATTAGCTGAGACACTAACTATTTACGTGATCTGCTTATTGTCCACATAAGTACTAAGATGATAAATAAAGTTAAAAGCTATTGGTGTCGGTTATGAATTAACTAGAAATGGTTGCAAGACGGAGAATAATTTCAGATGCCCATAAGTCTGGATGACAAAATGTATAAAGTTGGACGTCACCGGAGTCATCTTTTAGCTTCAATACTTTTTACTTTATAGCTAAATGACTTAGAGCAAGCTTGTCCAACATACGGACCGCCAAAGACTTGTATCAGGCCCAGCTGGTGGATACTGAAAATTCAATATCTATTGTCATATTTTATTTCAATAAATTTAATTTAAAAATAAAATTTATCTAAAATTTGCACACCGGCCCTCGGTGTTGGGCGTTAATTGAAATATGGCCCTTCATGAAGAAAAGGTTTAGAGCAAGGAGTAGGCTGTACAATATGCCTAAATTTGGTGGTGATGCAAAAAGTATGGTCTAGTCAATCCAGTTACAGATATAGAAGCTTCTTATAAAATAAAATAAAATAACCATGATCTATTAAAAAAACAAAATTTGTTTTCAGAGACATACACATCATTCAAATAGGGCAGTCGCACTTGCTTGAAAAAGGTTATTTGCAAGAAATTGAGGGGGGGGGGGGGTCCGGACGTAGCCGACAAATGGTCTAAAACCGGCTATGATACATATGAGCACACCTCTATATATATATATATATATATGTGTGTGTGTGTGTGTGTGTGTGTGTGTGTGTGTGCGTGTGTGTGAGTGTATACTTAACATATGAATGCAATGTGGTGAGGCTGAAGAAGTTAGGACTATATAAATTTACGCTCTTCCTCATAATTATATTCCTGTTGAGTTTATGAGGTTATACAGTATATATATACACCATACCTCTTCTAAAAATAAATATGTGAACATTCTTTACAGCATTCTACCACATGTTTCTCACCTTTTTAATACAAAAAATGGAAGACTTGTTGAATGATCAAGAAAATAAATGTTTTAGACAAATTAGCAACAATTCTTTGTTTAATGTTTAAACAGTGTTAAATGGTCTGGCAGTGACTTCAGCTTGGAGGGGTGTGGAGGACGTGAGGATCCACCGCACATATGTGAGAAATAACCAGACAGTAGGAATTCCTTGTGGTCACTGGGAAAAGTTGCAAACTGGTACAAGTATAAAGTTTCTGAGACAAGACATATAGGCATATGGAGAGATCTTATTCTGCAAATGAAGTGAAACTTAATGAAATTGAAAGAGAGAATTAATGATGATCCTGAAAAATATCTCTGACATGCAACTAAAACAGTCTACCGTATCCTTATTTTATACCTGAAAGGTTACTTTGTCAAAAACCTTCAGTGCATTGGGATACCTGTTAGAAAATCTAGAAGGGGAAGAGCCATTGTTTTCCCAAGGCGATATGATGACTAAGCTCATTGATGCAGCATTGCTTTTATATATTAAGTTAAGGTGTATATATACCCATCTCATAACTGTAAGGTTAGTGAAAAGTTCACTTAATTTAGAGCTAGCATTTTTGGGTTCTTGTGGCATCATTGTTTGGGCACTCTTGTGGCATCATTTTTTTGGGGCACTGCGCGTCCTTCCTACTCGTTTGTTGAATGCGGCACTTACAGGGCGGGGTCTTATAGAGAGCTCTCTTGCAATTCAATTTGGTTGTTTAGATACAAGATTGTTGCATCGTGCAATGGTGCAGGTTGTGTTGTTGCATAGTTTAGAAAGAAGACCATAATAGTGCCCCTTTTGTTTTTTATCTTAATTTTATGCAACTGAGGCCTAAGGTAGGCCCACATCGAGTCAGCAACGCTGAGGTAGGACCTCCAAGTCCGTAAGTTTTTAGTCTAGCTTAACTTGGGCTGTAGGTTAAACTGGCCCTTCAGAGCTTGGGCGTTCAGGGCTCAGCTGGGATTCTGAACCCAATAAAATAAAAAATAACATGGTTCTTCGGAACCGGATTCTAGCCCAAGACTGAGTCAGTGACTATTTTTCGGCAAAGTTCTGATTGTGCAAATTGTAGCTCAAGTTAGGCCTAGACGGGTTGAGCATAATTGAGTTAAGGTCCCAGGGTAGAAAGTTTTGTCGCCCAATTGCGAAACTTGGCCACTAGTCTCTCGTTGTTTTGGGCCTACATTTGACCAGTTTGGTTAATTTTGGTTTATTGTTCGTAGGCGAAGGTTGCAGACTTCAGTGCGCCAGTTACTTGGGTGGAAAATTTGGTATTCCATACTGATGGTTGGTCAGTACCCCAACCAAGCAATTCAGTTTATTTGAAAAAAGCAAAATTTGAGTTTGATCAGTTTGGTTAAGTATTTTTGCCAATTCAGCTTATTTGGTATTGAGCCCAATTCTTGTTTGCATTGAAGATGAGTGCAGCTGAATTGAACAAGTTTAGAAAAAGGAGAAGCGCCTACAAAGGTCTAATTACAAAGGTCATTGCCACTATAGATTCTGCCATAGAGCAAGAGGAATTAAGCTTAGTGACTGCGCAGCTTTCCATATTAGAAACTAAAAAGGTTGTTCTAAGCCAAGTAAATGTTAAAATTGAGGCTCTTACATGATAGAAGAGGATGAAATAGAAAATAACATAATTTACTTTGAAGAGATTGTTGATGACATAATTACAGTAAAGTATGCCACAGAGCAAAAGAGTTTAGCAGCTCAGTACAGTTAGAGACCAGGTCTAATAATGAAACACAACCCTCAACAAATGGTGTTTGTGAAGTTAACGTTAACAGATCTGCAGTTCAATTACCGAGGCTTGTACTCAAAACATTTTCTGGGAGTATTCAGGAATGGCAAGGATGGGCAGACAGTTTCCAATCAGCAGTTCATTCTAGTCAAGTGTTAAGTGCGGTGGAGAAGTTTAATTATTTGCAGTCCCTCTTGGAAGGGGAGGCAGCAAAGACAATAGTAGGATTAGCATTAACAGAGGCTAATTATAATGTAACTTGGGATATATTAAAGAAACGCGAACTTTTAGCTATACCTCCTGCTAATAATCCCAATAGTGTCAAGGAGTTACAGCAGTTATATGACGAATTTGAAGTTAGAACTAGATCCCTGGAAAACTTGGGTGTAGGAATGGAAAGGTATGGTATAATGTTGGTCACTATACTGGAGTATAAATTGCCTAGCTCAATTTTGCTTGAATTAAGTAGGGGACACTCTACAGAACATGTGTACATCCTCCTTCAGGAGATGTTAAGTCTTTTAAGCACAGAATTAGCAAGACGAGAGGGAATTGATTTTGCACAGTGGGGTGTTAAACAAGGGGACAAAGGCAGGCACAGCACCAAAGTTTCTACAAAAAGGAATAGCCCAGGTACAGTGTCAGCTCTACATGCGTCCTCTGAGAATACATTAAAGGGAATCAAGGAATGCATATTTTGCGAAGGCAACCACAAGTCATATAAATGTGAGGTGGCTGAGGATTTACCCTTTGAGGAGAGAAAGGACAGGGTAACTAAGTCCACAGCATGTTTTAAATGTTTTTTGAAAGGTCACACAGCAAGGTTTTGTAAGTTTAAAATTTTGTGCAAAAAATGCCATGGCCGGCATCAACCATTATTGTGTGAAAACACTCCTAGTAGGCCTACCCTAGAAGTAGAAACATCAGTGGCACATGCCACTGCTATGAATGGGAGTAAAAGTAAAGGGGGATTATTGCAAACAGCTGCAGCATTATTAATTGGGAATGATGGAGAAGCTACTGTAAGAGTCTTGTTTGATAGTGGTAGCCAGTGTAGCTTTATTAAGACCAGAATTTCCAGAAAATTGAAGTTTAAAGAACTTAAGAGGGACAATTTAAGAATTTCTAGGTTTGGGGGTTCCTTTCAAAACCGAACCAAAGTCAAGAAGGTAGAAGTTCTGGTTAAGGGGTTGTTACCACAAAGTCCCACTATCAAGGTCCAAGCTGTAGAGATTGAGGAACTTTGTGCTCCAGTCACTATTTGTTTAGATATGGCATGTGTCCAAGAATTGCAAGTTAAAGGAATTAATTTGGGAAATAATAAGTTTGAAGGACCAGAAGATATTAGTCTTTTGATTGGAGTTGACTATTACTGGGACTTCATCACTGGTAATATTGTTTGCACATCTCGAGGTCCGGTAGCTATTGAAAGTAAGCTAGGCTGGATGCTACATGGTAGCTATTGCAATGAAATGGAAGTTAAAGCTCTTTTTCTTAAGATTGAGGAG
Organism: Bathynomus jamesi; assembly: GCA_023014485.1. NCBI lineage: Eukaryota > Metazoa > Arthropoda > Malacostraca > Isopoda > Cirolanidae > Bathynomus > Bathynomus jamesi. The sequence goes on along the minus strand of JAJOZX010000066.1, from coordinate 1,215,501 downwards.
AACAGCCATGGTTTGGAAAGGCATTTGAAAGCGTTTTGGGAACTTGAATCCATTGGCATAAAGGACAAACAAGAGAAGCAGGCAAGTGCAGTGAACAGTGATGTGTTAGAGCAATTTGAAAAAGGGATTGGGTTTAGAGATGGTTGCTATGAAGTTGGCCTCCCTTGGAAGGATTCTTGCAAACCCAGTTCAAACCTTCAGCTAGCTAATAGGAGGTTGGAGACTTCATTGTACAGGCTAAGAAAAAAATGAGGAGTTGTTAATTGAATACAATGAGGCCATCCTAAGCTATGTAAGGGAGGGCTATGCTGAAAGGGTGCAAGGTGAGCTGGTGAGCCAGGAGGCACATTATCTGCCACACCATGCAGTGGTACGGCGAGACAAAACTACCACCAAACTGAGGGTAGTTTTTGATGGCTCAGCCAAGGACAAAGATGTTGAATGACTGTTTGGATGCTGGGCCAAATTTAAATGCAGATTTATTTTCCTTGTTACTGAGATTCAGGTTTGGTAGAGTAGCAATGACTGCAGATGTGAAGCAAGCCTTTTTGCGAATAAAGTTAAAACCAGAGGACAGAGATGCAGTAAGGTATCTGTGGGTGAATACGAAAGACTTGTTGGAAAATAAACCTAAGGTTCAAGCATATAGAATGAAGTCAGTTTGTTTGGCCTCAGCTCTAGTCCATTTCTGTTGGCAGCTACTATGCAGTACCGTTTTAAGAAATATTCTGAAGTCTATCCTAACACTATTGAACACATAAGGAAAAATTTTTATGTTGATGATTTGCTGTGTTTCGTGGATACACAGAAATGGCTAAACAGATATTCAGAGAGGCTAGAGCTATAATGAGGGAGGCTGGCATGGAGCTTACAAAATGGCAGACCAATCATTCTCAGTTACAACAGTTTATGAGTCAGTCCTGTGTAGTACTTGATGCAGCAGAAAGTATTGAGGAGTCTGGTATTAAGGAGTTGTGGGCAATAGGCACAAAGGTGCTAGGCATTGTTTGGCAGCAAGGAGAGGATTTGTTTACCTTCAATGGGAATTCTTTAGTGGAGCTGGCTGAGAATGAGACAAGGTGGACAAAACGTACAGCTCTTAGTTTGGCTCCGAAGGTCTTTGATCCTCTTGGATTCCTGGCTCCATTTGTGATAAAGAAAAAATTTGGTTTCAGAGCCTCTAGGAAATTGGACTTGGTTGGGACCAAGAGTTACCTGATCATATGGTGGTAAGGTGAAAATATTGGTTCAAAGAATTGGCACATCTTGGAGACATTGAAATCCCAAGATGGTACTTTGGAGAGTTGAACAATAGTCCAGACAATTTGGAGTTGCACATCTTTTGTGATGCAAGTGAGGAAGCCTCTGCAACTTGTATTTATATAAGAGGCACATTCAAAGAGGAAGTAAGTTGCAGGTTGGTTGCTGCAAAGAGCAGAGTAGCACCTTTGAAAAGGCTTTCTATTCCAAGGTTGGAATTGATGGGTGCAGTTATTGCTAGTCGGCTTGCAGTTACAGTGCAAAAGTCTTTGGCCCTCTGTGAAATTCCAAGCTATTATTGGACAGACTCCACTATAGTTTGGCACTGGTTAAGAAGCCAGGCAAGGAAATGGAAATCATTTGTTGCCAATAGGGTGGAGGAAATTCAAGCACACACAAATCCCATGCAATGGAAGCATTGTCCAGGCACCCAAAACCCAGCTGATTTACCAACACGAGGAATTTCAGTGAAAGATCTTGCACAGTCAAGTTTGTGGTGGAATGGGCAAGAGTGGCTAAAAATTGGAAGTGAAAACTGGCCTTCTAATCAGCCTATTGTAGGAGAATGCCAGGCTCAAGAAGAATGGGTGAATGAAATGAGAAAATGCACTGTGAACAGTTGTCAAGTTATGCAGCAGGACCCCATATTGACGCTTGAGGACATTAGCAGTCTGAAAAAGTTGTTAAGAGTGAGAGCATGGGTATATAGATTTACAAACAACATTAAGGGAGAAACAAGAAGGGAAGGAATTCTGAACAGTAAGGAGATTCAGCAAGCCAGGCAATACTGGGTGGTATATGTGCAGAAGGAAAAATTTGGTGAAGAGAGGGAATTGCTCACCAGCCGTCCATTACAGGTTCTACCAACACATTCTGCTCCCAAGGGTTTGGATGTGTTTTTGGATCAGGATTTATTGAGAGTAGAAGGTAGACTACAGTTTTCTGGGCTTCCAGAGGAGAAAAGACATCCAATTTTGCTACCTTCTGGGGGGCACTTTGTGGAACTTTTGATTCTGGATACTCATCATAAGTTGTTACATGCTGGAATTAGAGAAGTGATAGTAGAGATCAGACAACAGTTTTGGATTCCGAAAATTAGACAAGTAGTAAAAAAAGTCTTGCATAAATGTGGTTTGCAAGCATTGGAGGGCAAAGCCTTATTATGAAAAGGTGGGTTCACTTCCAAGAGAACGGTGTGTCTATACTGCCCCATTTGATGTAGTGGGAGTAGAATTCGCAGGTCCAGTCTATGTGTATGAGCAAGGGGAGTCTAACAAAGGTTATATATGTCTTTTCACATGTGCTACCACCAGAGCAATCCATTTGGAGTTGGTAAGCAACTTAAGTAATGATCTATTTCTTTTGGCCTTTGAAAGGTTTGTGAACAGAAGGGGTTTCCCAAATAAAATCATATCGGATAATGCAAAAACCTTCAAAAGGGCTGCAAAAGAACTCCAAGAAGTTTGGTCCTTGCTAAAAGAGGAGGGATTCCAATCCTACTTTTCACACCATGGGATACAGTGGGAGTTTATTGTTGACAGAGCACCATGGTGGGGAGGATTTTGGGAAAGGCTAGTGAGAAGTGTAAAGTGTCCATTAAAGAAACTTTTAGCTAATGCTCATTTGAGCAAAGAAGAATTCTGCACTGTTTTGTGTGAAGTAGAAGCAATGGTGAACAGTAGGCCTATCACCTTTGTTTATAACAGTATGCAGGATGCAGAGCCATTGACACCAAATCATTTTCTTTGTGGTAAACGATTAACATCAAGCCCCAGTTTGCCAGAAGACATACAGCCTATCCAGAGCACTCAAGAAGAGTTATCCAGAAGGTTCAAATACCTTGAAGAGCTACAAGATCAGTTTTGGAAGAGGTGGCAGATAGAATACTTGCCAGAACTCAATTATTACCCATTAGGCAATGTAAAGGGCTCCAATGCAAATTGTATCAAGGTGGAACAAGTGGTAATGATTGGGGATGAAAGACCAAGGCAATGCTGGAAGCTTGGCATAATTGAAGAGTTGTTTGTTGGCAAAGACAATTTAGTTAGGTCTGCACTGGTAAAGACTTCAGGAGGAAAATTAAAGAGACCTATCCAAAAACTCTATGCTTTAGAAATCAGAAAAAACACGGATAGCCAAGATGAAACATGTGAGTTACAGCCTCATGGAGAAGGCTTGGCTAAATTTGCAGAAGGTAATGACAACAATGCCTCTTCGGTGGGGAGTGTTAGAAAATCTAGAAGAGGAAGAGCCATTGTTGTCCCAAGGCGATATGATGACAGCTGATTGATGCAGCATTGCTTGTTTATATTAAGTTAAGGTGTGTGTATATCCATCTCATAATTGTAAGGTTAGTGAAAAATTCACTTAATTTAGAGCTAGCATTTTTGGGCTCTTGTGGCATCATTGTTTTGGCACTCTTGTGGCATCGTTTTTTTGGGGCACTGCGCGTCCTTCCTACTCGTTTGTTAAATGCGGCACTTACAGGGCGTGGTCTTATAGAGAGCTCTCTTGCAATTCAGTTTGGTTGTTTAGATACAAGATTGTTGCATCGTGCAATGGTGCAGGTTGTGTTGTTGTTGCAAGGTTTAGAAAAAAGACCATAAATAGTAGCGTGTAGCGTCATTGGGCAAAGTGCAACGGATCAAGAAGCACATTTCAGGTTTTGTACAATTGACCTCCCTAAATTCAAAAATGAAAACTAAATTTTTTTGTGACAAGTACAACACTTCCTTTTTCGCATGTGAAAATCGTGAAAATTGCTAGTTACCCATAACTTTTGGACACTTGCTTTCCTAGGGTTTGAGCTATCATTTGACCCCTTACAATGTACTGCTTTTCAGGAAAAATAGAAAAATTTATTTTTGGAATAAACATATACGCTGTAGGTAGGTAGGTAGTAGACTAGATAGTTTTATTTAGTAAATGATACATTAAAATCTTGTTTAGTTTTGAATGACGGCATAAAGTCACGGGATTTAAGTACTGCTCTAATGTAACCATCTCTTGAATCCTTTCCATACACTGCCCCAGACGCTTCAGTTACCATCCTAACACAGCGTTCTACACCTTGGGAGTGACATGGTATCCGGACAACAAGGGGCTCTTCAGTGATCTTATCGAGTTGTTCGACAGAGCACTGCTTCGTGAGTGGTGGTTCCATTGTGCACTCCTCCACTTGTGGAAGTAAATCTTTCAAATTCTGAGCACTTTGTTTGATCTTTGGTGGCCGAAATTCTCTGACTTGCTATTGAGCAGGTTTGGGAGCTCGTCGAATGGTCTTGATTACATCGATGGCCAATTTCCGGTTTGCTTGATCTGCATCTACAAGCATTGCCAGTAGAACATTTTCAGGGTGAGCCCAATATGCATTTCTTTGGATCACAGGCCATGTAACAGTCTTGCTAGCTGGTGGCAGTAATCGTAGCAGCTTGATTTGCTCCAGGAAATGTTTTGGGCCATCTGTGCACCTTGGATGGCACTTGATGCTAAACCACATGGGTCCATAGTGGCACACGACATACCGTGTGAGTGAATACAGTTCATCACTTGGCTGCGCTATCGCTACATATAGCTGACAAATTCTGCTGGCAGTTGTAACCCATCTTGCATGGGAGATTGGTCCAGGCTTCTCTCGTAGAAGATCTTCATTAATGACATCAGTCCTTATCGCTTTCATCATTCTGTAGAGGTAGGCTTGGTCACGACTCAATTCAGTAAGGTCAACATCCAGGAGAGTGTGGCCATCAGCAATACATTGAATTCCTCTAGAGGAAAGTGGCAAACTTTCACATGTAGCCAAAGCTTTGCCAATTGGTCCTTTCCATTGAGTTGCAGATTCTGTTGGGCCGATGAATTCCTTGCACAAGTGGCGCAGTGGGAGTTCATTTAAATGCAGACTACAGATGAACCAGTGCAAAGGGCGACCCAGGCGGCACTCCAGCAGGTGTATTGCTCCACTTCTGTGCCCTGTGTTTGTGGCTGTGCTGTCGGCTCCCACTGCAATTATCTTGTCTGCAATACCCATTTCTTCAATCGCATTTTGAAGTCCATCCGCAATGACAGTGCCAGTTCCTCGTTCCAGTGTCAGATGGCTTAGATAGAAGGTTCCAGGCTCTCCGACCAGCACATAGTGGTCCTCAACTTTCTTTGTGCTGTACCATTTGTCCCCCTTTTTCTCTTTGACAAGTGTCATGTCTTTCCGCCCATCAAAAAATAAAGCAGTGACTTCCACATCGTGTTAAGTTACTGCTTCCTTCAGATCCCTCCGTACCCTCTGCCGTGCTCTCCATACTTTGTGGTGGTCAATTACGTTTATCTGATCATCAGAACTAATGATGCTATAGTCAACCAATGTTGCAGTGCTGATAGCTGCAGCAGCCCTGTTTGATACACCATACCGGTCAGCTTCCAAAGCAACAGTGGGAATCGGTGTGATGTTCCTGTCCTCCTGGGCACTATCACTCATACACTCATCACCAACACTTTCACCACTGGAGTCTGCTTCTGCTTGAGCTGATTCGACCACATCTGCAGAGGATGCTACTTCTTGCCGTTCCGTTTTTCTTCTATTCTCTTCTTCTTGTCTTTCTTGCATCTGATCCTCTCTTGACTTCTTTCTCTCCATCATCTGAGTCACATTCGTATCCACCCGACTGATCTGCATGATCCGCGTGGTTCTCTGGTCGATCAGAAAGGCATGCTCTCGTCGTGGAACTTTCCTTTCGTTTACACAGTGGCATGCAGACAGATCATCGCATTGGCAGACAGCTATGTCAAACAATTGATTCAGGCTTTCCTCGAACTTCTTGGTTTTTGTGGCCTGCTTGCCTTGCTTCGATGCTTGTGAGCCTTTTTCCATCAATCGGAGCAGCTTGGTCTTCACATTCTTGATTGGTTGTGATGGAATGTTAGCACGATTCCAAAGGTCAATGAGTGTTTGGCATACCTCCGGAAGAATCTCCCTGTTGCTGATGTACTTGTTCTCCCTTCAAGAAGAGGAAATACCTTGCAACTTGTTCTCCTTCAAGAAGAGGAAATACCTTGCAACTTGTATACGGGTTGGAAGTTCAGACAGAGGAAGCTCTGATAGTGGAGAACCAAAGACAATGTGGCTGGCAGATCCCCGTGTTCTTTGCGTGCTCATTGTACCAGCAAAACTCAACAAGTATCACACAGGAACACTGAAACAAAAACACAAACGTATAAATAAAAAATATATGATTATGAGATATATATATATATATATATATATATAATATATATATATATATATAAGGCTTGGTTTATTGGTAAACAATAAGTTTACCAATATACAGTATATATAAAAATATACTGCACACACATGTATTATGTATATAAATATCCATAGGTATATATATACACCCTAAGACATATAACAAACTTATAAACAATGTAAAACACAACAAAACAAAGAAATGTGTATAATGTATATATCACAAAACGCACCTTTCGTTAGTACCTTGGGGTTTTTGAACACCCCATCCACAGAAAAAACACTTGTTTCTCTCAAGCGAGTTAGCGTAGAACTAAGAAATTCCAGGAAATGACTCATTGAGAATAATTAGAAAGCTGCCAGAAGTACCATGTCAGTCAGTGTTGCCAACTGTAGTTAACAAGAATTTTGTATTTTTTATATGCGAAAAAGTGTTCTGCTTGTTACAGAAAATTTTTGATTTCTTTTCTGAAATCAGCAAGGTTGATTGTACAAAACCTGAAATGTGCCTCCAGATCGCTCATGACGCTACACGCTAATAAATAGTGCCCCTCTTGTTTTTTATCTTAATTTTATGCAACTGAGGCCTAAGGTAGGCCCACATCGAGTCAGCAACGCTGAGGTAGGAACTAATAGGACCTCCAAGTCCGTAAGTTTTTAGTCTAGCTTAACTTGGGCTGTAGATTAAACTGGCCCTTCAGAGCTTGGCCGTTCACGGCTCAGCTGGGATTCTGAACCCAATGAAATAAAAAATAACACTACCCAACCTCTACTGTATAGTGAAGTATAGATGATAAATCCTTCATTTAAAATAATAATGACTCAGAATATATATATATATATATATACATAGGCAAAACTACCAACTACCTACAAGAAAAAGACTTATATAACCCAGATCAACATGGTTTCAGGGCTGGAAGAACATGCCTATCATAGCTACTAGACCACGAGGAGAAAATATTGGAAATATTGTGTCGAGGACAAAACATAGATGTAATATATACGGGCTTTGCTAAAGCCTTCGATAAATATGACCATGGAATCATAGCACACAAACTTAAGGATACAGGAATTACTGGAAAGCTAGGAACGTGGCTATTTAATTTGTTGCCGCAAAGAACACAAAGTGTGATGGTAAACGAAGTTAAATCGGAAGTCTCGGAAGTCGTGAGCTCTGTCTTACAAGGGATAGTATTAGCTCCCTTGCTCCCTTGCAGATGACACAAAGATATATAAGGATATATTGAACGAAGGCGACATAAGAAAGTTACGAAACGACATTGAAGCATTATTCCATTGGGCAGAAAACAACAATACGAAGTTCAATGAAGAAAAATTCCAACTTCTAAGATATGGTGTTAACAACGAAGTACAGAAAAAGGTTACAAAACTGTGCAAGCCAAACACATAACACCAAATCCCTAAGTCAGGGATCTTGGAGTAATAATGTCGTCGGATGCAGAATTCAGAGAGTACTATAACATCAAAATTACAACGGATAGAAAAATAATGTGGATCATCTGGAGGAACTTCCGCAGCAGAAAAGCAAACATCATGCTCAAATTATGGAAGAGTCAAGTCATGCCAATAATTGAGTATTCCTCAGTACTCACAAACCCATACAGAAAACGAGACAATGCGAACATTGAAGCTTTACAAAGGACTTTTTCGTCTAAGATAGAGGAAACTGAAGATGAAGACTACTGGTCTCGACTACAATCTATGGAGCTCTACTTTCTCGAAAGAAAGCGCGAGCAGTACACAATAATGTACAGAGTCATGCAAGAAGTAAATAGACACCCTTAATTTTATGGTAAAATGTATGCATCCAATTTTTTTGCCATTATTATGACTAATATTCGTTTCCTACATTTCTATCCTTGAAGAAGGACTTATGCCAATATTCTCAAGTGGTCAAATTGAAAAAGACAGCTGCCTGTTCATGGAAGATGGAGCCCCATGTCACACTGCAAAAAAAGACGAAAGAATGGGAGGAGCGAAATGGTATCAAACGACTTCCTTGGCCGAGTCAGTCCCCTGACATGAACCCCATAGAACACGTGTGGGCAATACTAGACAAGACTTTACGTAAAAAGCCCAAAAAACCAGCAACACGATTAGAATTGTTGAATCTTTTACGCCAAATTGTTACAGCAAAATCTGGGCTGTCTATTTACTTCTTACATGTCTCTGTACATATGGAAAATGCTTGCCCGCTCTGTCTCTAGCCTTAGAAATGAAATACACACAAACTGGTTGAGTGAAGAGGCAGATTTTGTACGGCTCCTTCATATATAATATTAATATATATATATATATATATATATATATATATATCTATGGTAATAATGATAATATTTCATGATGATTGTTACCACGTTACTATACGAATGGATTGAAATATATTAGTCTCCTCTTAGATTAGATAAATGAAATTCAAATTAATTTAATTAATAGTTACTGGATCTATTTCGTAATATAAATATTAGAACAAGGCAAAATTTGTTTATGAGTTAATTGTATTTATTCTAATTTTATTTTGTGTGGTATCGTAGTTAATATCTTAAGCCGAAACGATGAGATCAAGGATGGCGTTAAAGAAATCTTTGCTAGTTCTTATATGCGAAATATATATATATATCAGCAGAAGCCTGGTGCTCCAGAAGTGGATCTTCTGCACGAACGCTTCCAACGTTTGTTTGCTTGTTTTAGTCTGTTTTTGTTTGTTTCTTGAAAGATCCCCACAGGAGGAATTTTTTCTTGTGAAGGAAGGCGAGGATGAATCCCTTTTTTTTTACCCCAAGGAGGAGGGGGGGGGTCCTATCTATGGGCCTCTCAAGGGGCAAGTGCCCTTCATTAAGGACGGTGAAGCCCCATGAATGGGTTAGGAACTTAAGGAAGGGGAACCCCTTATAACGGAGGCGAAGGCCTCCAGGGGCCGGATTTCAGAACACCCCAACTTCCTCTCCCCAAACGCGGGGAGACTACTCAATCAACGATTTTGTTTAGAACTTCCTGGATTTTACCTCTATCATCATCATTAATTGCCCTACCACCCAACTTCATGTCGTCCGCAAACTTTGAGACTGTACTGACCAGGCCGACATCTAAATCGTTAATATATATAAGAAAAAGCAAGGGGCCCAATACAGAACCCTGAGGAACGCCGCTCGCTACATTAGCCGAAGACGACTCCGCTCCATCAACGACCACCCTCTGTTTCCTACCTCGCAACCACTCTTCTATCCAATTTATTACTACACCCCTGATTCTATGAGCCTTAGTTTTTTCAGTTAGTCTTTTGTGCGGTACGGTGTCAAACGCTTTTTGAAAGTCTAAATACACTACATCTACCGCCCGATGATTATCATAAACTTGAACCACGCTTTGAAAAAATTCTCCATGCCCAAGAATATCACCTCCGTGATGTTCTCAACACACAAGGAGGAGACAGTAATAATTCCACCATTGGAAACCAGAGAAGTACTGCCTAAGGGCCTCCCAATCAGCGGCTCCAGAGTGCCAAAGGCATCTCCTCTTGGGAGGATCCGAAGGCGGAATTGAAGCGATAGGCCAGGAAGCAGATATAAGATTTTGGTCGGAGGAGCCCAACGGAGAAAGAAGTTTGAAAGTGTAACAGTTTATTTTTGCATGGTGGTCTTCACCTGACTAGCGTGGGAGCAGCTCGTCTTCGTAGACTATTACATAGCTCGGCGATGGCTTTTCAAGCAAAATACGGCGTAACTTCTACGAAAACGACTAGCGAACATAAATTTTCCAGCAGTGAATGACTGCCTCCACGAAGAATTCTCGAGATTCTACTGCGGTACTCAAAAATTTATAAATGCATTTTATATTAATACTCGAAGTTTAAGATTTAAATTTGACGAATTATTAAGTATCGTCCTTGACCAAAAATGTGAGGTATCCCTGGTTATGGGATGTTTAACAATGCTAGAATAGAAAGCAGGGGTGGTGGTACAGTACTATCTGTTCGGTCACACTTAAAACACACAATTAAAAACACTGCCGAAATTGATTATATAAGATAAATGCGGCGTTTGTTGAAATTAAAGACAACTCACACAAGAAATTAATTATAGGTTTAGTATAGGCCACCCTTTCAGACTGTCGATAGTGATAATATACTTCAGGAACTAATTTTTTATGCAAGTAGCGAACACGATGTGGTAATTATGGGAAATCTTAATTTACTTTAGAGAGATTGGGGTGGTCCTTTATATTCTAATTCCGGTCGTCAACTGAACGAGGATTTGCTCAAAAGTTCACTTTTTCAAATGGTCAAGGAACCCACTACAGAACGCAATATTCTGGATTTAGTTTTAAGTACAGACCTTGACGTAATTGATAATATCTCTATAGGAGACTACTTCTCACCAGGAGGAGAAAGGAGGAAAGATAGAGTGAGGAAGATTGTTCCAGAGTTGTCCGGTTGAATAAATGAAAGATGGAAAAGACCGAGTAACCCTTGCATTAGATAGCTGGACAGAAAAGGAATGAGAAATTGTAAAGAGTCTGGTACTGCGTGGTCTCCTTAAAGGAGGAGGCATGCAGTTTGAGCGTTTAGAAGAGTAATGTCCGTTATAATAGCGATATGGAGATAGAGATAGCGATAGAGTGAGGCAACATTGCGGCGAAGAGAGAGAGAGACTGAAGACAATCAGTAAGATGCGGGGAATTGATGAGATGAAAAGCCTTTGATTCCACCCGGTCAAATACGGTTGTGTGGATTGAACCACCCAAAACATGAGAAGCATTCTCCATACAGGGGCGAACAAGACCCCTGTACAGAGACAGCAACTGAGTGGGGGTGAAGAAACTGCGGAGGCGGTACAGCACACTTAACCTCTAAGAAGCTGTTTTAGGAAGAGAGTATATGTGATCTTTCCAGGAAAGATCACGAGAAAAGGAAACGCCAAGAACGTAAGAGAAGAGGAAGGATTGAGTTGTGTTGTTGAAGGTAAGGGGATAGATTTGTGGAAGATTGTGACGAGTAGACAGATGGAGGAACTGAGTTTTTCAGGCATTGAAAGCCACAAGGTTTTCTCTGCCCCAATCAGAGACAGCAAAAAGATTAGAGGTCAGATGCTCCATAGCCGTATTACGCGAATCATGGAGTGACTGTTGAGAGGGACGCGTTGGGAAGAGGGTGGAGAAGTGAAGAGTAAAATCATCGGCAAAGGAGTGAATAGGATAGGAAGTACAAATAAAAGATCATTAATAAATAAAAAGAAAAGAGTGGGTGACAGGACAGAACCCTGAGGAACACCACTGTTAATAGCTTCAGGAAAAGAACAGTGGCCATCTACTACAGCGACTACAGACTAGCCACAAAGGAAATTAGAGATGAAGGAACAGATAGAAGGACAGAAACCGAAGGAAGGCAGTTTCGAAATTAAAGATTTGTGCCAGACTTTATCAAAAGCTTTTGATATGTCTAGCGCAATAGCAAAAGTTTCACCGAACCCCGAAAGGAGGATAACCAAGAGTCAGAGCGATATGAAAGAAGATCGCCAGTAGAGCGTCCCTTGCGGAATCCATACTGACGATCTGAAAGAAGATTGTGAGGAAAAAGGTGTTTAATAATCTTCGTATTAAGAATAGATTCAAAAACTTTAGAACTCAAGAAATCAAAGCAGTTGGACGATAGTTGGAAGATTGAGAGCGGTCACCCTTCTTTGGGACAGGCTGAATGAAAGCAAACTTCCAGCAGGAAGGAAAAGTACCAGATGAGAGACAAAGCCGAAAGAGTTTGCCTAGGCAGGGTGTCATTAGAGAAGTACAGTTCTTAAGAACAACAGGAGGAACACCATCAGGACCATACGCCTTCCTAGAGTTGAGCCCACATAGGGCAGAAAAAACATATTTATAAGAGATTCTAATTTCAGACATAATAAAGAAAGAGGGGGGGGAGATGGAGGAAGAGCACCGAAATCGTCCAGGGTTGAATTGTAAGCGAAAGTTTAAGCGAAGAGTTCAGCTTTGTTAGAAGAGACGGCAACTGTGCAGTCGGAATGGAAAAGAGGAGGGAAAAAAGAGGAAGTGAGGTTGTTGAAGAGGTTCTTAGCTAAATGCCAGAAAGAGCGAGAAGGATTAGAATTGGATAGATTTTCACATTTTTGTCAGATGAAGGAATTCTTGGCAAGTCGAAGAACAGATTTTGCACGATTCCTGGCAGAAATATAAGCTGAGTGAGAGTCAAGAGTTGGATGGCGACGGTACTTTCTGAAAGCCTCCTCTCTGTTGCGGATAGCATTACAACAAGTAAAGTTAAACCAAGGATTTTGCATTAATAGTAGGAATAGAATATGGAATGTACGCCTCCATGCCCGAGAGAATCACCTCTGTGATACGCTCATCACACCCAGAATGGTCCCGACCACGGAAGCAGTAATCATTCCATGGGACATCACATAAATGCTCTCTAAGAGCCTTCCAGTCACTGGCGCCGAAGTGCCAAAGGCCGAATTGGAGCGATAGGACAGGAAACAGATATAAGATTATGATCGGAGTAGCCCAACGGAGAGAAAAGTTTCACAGAGTAAGGAGAAGGATGAGAGGTAAGAACTAAATCCAGAATGTACGGCCTTTCTCCAAGGTGATCGGGGATACGAGTAGGGTGCTGTACAATCTGCTCTAGGTCATTTAGGATCGAAAAGTTGTAAGCTAATTCACCAGGAATGTCAGTGAAATGGGAGGAAAGCCAAAGGTGGTGGGGAACATTGAAATCTCTTAAAATGGAGATTTCAACAAAGGGAGAGCGGGAAAGAATGTATTCCACTGTGGAAGTGAGGTAGTCAAAGAATTTTCGATAGTTTGAGATTGGCATGTAAGCCGTAGCCAGAGGGTATAGAATTCGGATGATTCGAGGTCGGGAATACGGGAACAAATTAGGTCATTGCGTACATATACACAACATCCCCCTTTGGAGTGAAATTGAGTATAGAGAAAGTAAGAGGGTACAGAAAAGGAGTTGCTGTCAGTCGCCCCTGACACCTGAGTTTCAGTGAGGAAAAGAAGATGAGGTTTAGAGGAGGAGAGGTGGTGTTCAACAGATTGAAAATTTGAAAAAAAGCCACGAATGTTGCAGAAATTTAAGAAAAGTGAATCAGACAGAGGTTCAGAACATCTCGAATGGGCGGTAGCAGATCCATCCCCGCTGTCCGTTCCCGGTATCGGCAGATGGGAAACCAGAAGTGGGAACATTTATGGCCCCATCCTCAGGGGGCTCCAAGGCTCTTGAAGTTGATGCCATTTTTTTTTTTTTTAAACAATTGTGTAGTGTGTAAGATGTATGTGTATGTTGTGAGGAATAGGGAGAGAAGTGTGTGCTTGAGAGCATGCTGGACTGCTCACAGGGTAGATGAGACATGGAAAAAGATCAGCTAAGGAGGACAGTGACAGGAGAAACGGGAGTTCCAGTACTTCCTATCTTCTGTCTAGCGTCCCCTCAGATTACTTCCCTCGTCGAATGGTGTCTGCAATCTCCTCCATTGACTGCAGGGTTAGAACACGTTTTGGATTTTCTTTTGTGTTGAGTAAAGTGTAGTCACATCCAGAAGCGCCCGAAGACACACATCAGATCCGCTAAGAACCCTTGCTTCACTGAATTATTTAGCTTTATTAACATCATATCATTTATATTGTTTGGCGACGCACCTACTGCCAATATTACATATATATACACATATACACTCATATATATATGATGAATAAAACCACGAAGGAAAGGAAACACAGAGTGGTGCTCAAGCGCTTTCGTCTAATGACATCCTCAGGAACACTGAAGTAAATAAAGAGTTGAAGACTATATATAGGTTACAAAATATATATATATATATATATATATATAAATAAAAATTGTAGGAGGAGCATACAAATTTGTAAGGAAAACTACCAATTTTAGCACTTTGCCCGAATTCAACACAAGATCAAATAGATTGTTTACAACCAATTTTATAGATAATGCCTGAATGATATATAGGTCACAAAAAATAAAAAATAAAATAAATTTTTTTAAAAAATTGAAAAATAAAAATTGTAAGAGGAGCATACAAATTTATAAGGGAAAATTACCAAAGTTTTAGCACACCAAAGTTTTAGCACTCTGCCCTTCTTGTCTAAATCCATTCTGAACGAATTCAAAACAACGGGATCGAGTTGAAAAAGACCTTTGCTCATGTTAAAGTTATTTGTAAGTTGGATAATAGCAGACTCAAGAATATTTATATTAACAATGTTGCTAGAGTGAAACAAAACTGAAGCATTATTCCAATCAATACAATGGGATAACTCTGACAAATGGACAAAAAGGGCACTGGACGACTGTCCCGTTCTAACGGAATATTGATGCTGTTTTACACGCGTGTGCAAACCCTTTCCCGTCTGACCAATGTAAAAGGAATCACATTGTTTACAACGAATTTTATAGATAATGCCTGAATTACTGGTAGGGCTATTTTTTACTACGATATTTTTCACAATATTGTTATATGAAAATACTACATTAATATCCAAAAGTTTAAGTACATTAGCAATGCCTAAAAAGCCCTGGAAAAATGGAAGTACTAAAATATTCTTTGACAAAGTGTGAGTGTTATTATTCACACGATAGAAGGTTCGTTTTGCTTTGTTAAGACAAGATTCCATAAACGCAGGTGGGTAGCACAGATCACTTCCAATACCGTTGATTTTTTCCAATTCAGCATCGATGTATTCCGGACTGGCGATCCTAAGAGCGCGGAGAAACATTGAAGAAAATACGGCCTTCTTAATGAGGGTGTCATGTCCAGAGTAAAAGTGTACGTAAGACAAACTGTTTGTTTTTTTCCGATAAATACTAAACTTAAAACCTGGGCTTTCCCCATGTACACGCACATCCATAAACGAGATTGAGTTGTCTTGTTCTACTTCAAAAGTAACCTTAATGGAGGGGACTTGATCATTTAACTGAAGGAGGAAGTCATCCCGGTCACGAGTCATGGGCCAGATACACAAAATATCGTCGACGTACCGCATCCATGGGATGCCAACCCCCAGGATTCTCGGAATGTAAGTAATTTCGAAAAACTCCATATAATATTGGAGAGGAGAGGCGACAAGGGTTGCCCATGGTCATCCCAATAGCCTGTTGATAATACTCTCTACACTATTGAAAGTGAATTTACAGTTTTTGATGCAAAGCTTAATAAGTTCCAAAACGATGTGTGCAGGTAGTGGCAGGTCGTACTTATGTAATTTTCGGGAGAGAAAGTCAAGCATATCATCAATCGTCACTTTTGTAAACAATGAGCAAACGTCAAAACCGATCAATCTATCGTTGGTTTCAGTGCGTACATTATTCAATTTTTCAGTAAGATCCATGGAATTTTTTACATGTGAATCAGAAATAGTTCCGGAATGGGGGACAAGACTTTGACAAGCCATTTGGAGAGTTTATAGGTAATAGAGCCCACCGAGCTAATAATAGGGCGCATAGGGTTCCTAGTTTTGTGGGTTTTAATAAGACCGTAAAGGTAGGGAAGAGAAAGTGAAGTAGACATGAAAAGCGAAATTAAGTCCTTATGATCTTTGAGAATGCGTTTCAAGCCACAATTGAATGATTTGAAATCATCCTGCTTGTTCTTCCTAAGTTTTCTCTATGTGGCGGGGTCCTGGAGCAGCTCGTTCATCTTTCTAATGTAGTCCACTTTGTTCATAATAACTATGGTGTTAGCCTTGTCTGCTTTAGTAATATGGAGCTCACCATATTTTTTTAATTGTGAGAGGCTATTGCGAAAACGTTTAGGAAAGTTACCTTCGTAAGTACTATTCGCAGCACTAAAACTTTGGTAATTTTCCCTTATAAATTTGTATGCTCCTCTTACAATTTTCATTTTTCAATATATTTTTATTTTTTAATTTTCTTTGTGACCTATATATCATTCAGGCATTATCAATAAAATTGGTTGTAAACAATCCATTTGATCTTCTGTTGAATTCGGGCAAAGTGCTAAAATTGGTATTTTTCCCTACAAATTTGTATGCTCCTCCCACATTTTTTATTTTTATATTTATTATATATATATATATATATATATGTATATATTTTTTTTTTGTAACCTATATATAGTTTTGAACTCTTTATTTACTTCAGTGTTCCTGAGGATGTCATTAGACGAAAGCGCTTGAGCACCACTCTGTTTCCTTTCCTTCGTGTTTTTATTCATCCTAAATATTTTTCACGTGTTACTTTCATGAAATAATTTATATATATATATATATATATATATATATATATATATATATATATATATAGATAAAGAGATAGATAGATAGATAGTGTATACTGTATATACTGCATGTGAAAACAAGTCAAACTGAAAAAAGTCGCACTGCAATAACATCACGGTGCAGAAGACGTAATTAATAAGTAAACATGGAATCGAATATGAATTCGACTAGGATTGGTAGGGTTAGATTAGTTAGGTCAAGCCATGTAGTTCAGTCTAGGTTTGCTTGAGTAAAATATTTTGAAAGAACTTTACTTGGGGAATGATGTAGAATGGCAGAATATACAATTTAACTTCATTCCTGCAGCCGTAAAGGAGCTCCATTTGTTTTAACCAATAGGGTTTAAACACTGAAAGTAATAGGCAGCGAGGTGTCCGATTAAACTCTCTACATGTTGACTTAAATTCATATAAACCTTATTCTTAACTCGGATATTATCTGACTGAATATTTATTTCATTCATTAAATTTAAATATTCTGTATTTAAAAACATTTGCATAGTCATAACTTCAGTCATAACAGTCACTAACATATACATATAGTGCTGGTTAAGCTGTGGAAAAGTAACAAAGACGGTTTTGGTAGCATTTAATACAAGATTCGTTTCAGTTCATCCACAACCTTGTTGATGAGATATTGTAGATAACCTTTAGGCTACATCCTTCTGTAAATTTAGATAGTTTAGTGGTATGGGCGCAAAGTCGGAGAGTGCAAGAGTGTTGTAATGCTGCAAATGCTGATCAATGTTGCAAAGGGGAGGGGGATGTTGCAAGAGGTTATGCAACAAAGGGGAGGGGTTATGCAACAAATCACTGCTGCAAAGGGAGGGAGGGGGTTATGCAACAAATCGATGCTGCAAAGGGAGGGAGGGGGTTATGCAACAAATCGATGCTGCAAAGGGGAGAAGGTTATGCAACAAGTCAATGCTGCAAAGGGGGGAGGGGGAAGGAGTTTGGGGGGAGAAGGAAGGATGACCTCCCCCCAAACGGGTAACCTAAGAGAGGGAGAGAAAGGAGGAGGAGGGTCTTTGCGGGAGAAGGTGGGATGTCTTCACACCCCAAGGGGAAATCCTAACCTAATCCTTAATCTAAGGAGTGAGGAGAGAGTTCTTTATTCCACCGGAGTCCATCGCATAATGAGAGTCCATGGGCCCATCATCTGTTATATAGAGGGTTGTGAGTTGCCAGATACCCTTATATATTTTAATTATGTTCAGGTGTACCTTATTAGGGTGAGTTCCCAGATTGCACCATTTATTTTAACTTTTATTTAGATGAGTTGCCAGTTACCACTTATTTATTTATTTATTTCTATAAGGACAGTTGGCAGATACCACCATTTTAATTATTTATGTATAGATGAGTTTCCAGAGACTCCTATATAATTTAATTAAATAATATATTCTTGACAGTTGGCTTAGAAATCCGCTAGACGGTTTAGAAGCCGTAACCAGCCATTTAGTATACATATAATTAAATAATTTCGTTTGTATATACAACCAAAAGAATTAAATAAAACACTATTACATCATTCTGTTTATTTAGACGAATTATTGGAATAAATTTCATGAAATATATAGAAAATAAATATACAATCCTATACAAACGATGGAATATATGTTAACCCCTCCGTCTATGGCCTGGATTCGTTCGAAGTCGACGGGGGTTCTAGTTAGGTGGCAGCAACGGATTTGTTACTTGCAGTGGTTTCTTCTATACTACTCTCCGAGTTCTTCTATAGTGATAGTGGCTCGGAGGATTCTGGGACGGTTACTAAATTCTCTGAAGATTCCCGGATTCTTCTTATAACGTATCGGGAAATTTTAATGACTAATTTCTCTGAAGAGAGCAAGCCTCGAAGGAGAAGATAAAGACTATTTCTTACTGTAATTTACTGCTAAAATGTACAGGCAGTGCTCAGCCTTTGAGTCTACTTCTGAATGAACATGAAAGAAATTATTGGGGTTTATATACCCCGATTCTACTAACATCATCATTATTAAATGTTGAAGAGGCTGTATTATTTTTGCACAATAGTTAAAAATAAAGTAAATTTTTTGTTGTGACAATGGTTTAACAGATAAACAAGATATAGGAAGAGGAAGCCATATTTTTATCTTAATCCGCGTATTTTCAGATCTGCTGTTTTCCTGACCGCCGAGTTAATTAGAAACGGAAATTGAACTATGCATCTTTATACTAAGATATGAGTAAAAATTAAAGGTTTAAGATTTACAACTAAATGCTTAGGAAAGTCATGACTTCATTTTTTATAACGAAGAGAGAATGTATACAAAACATGAACACTGCAACTTTTAAGAGGATTCATTATTAAGCTAAATCTAAGAAAATTATTAAGAAATTTTAAAAAGAACAAGTCACCAATTATTTGGCAAAGTCGAAAGCACATCAAAAATTTATCCCAACGAAAACATAATAAGAAAAAAATAATAATATCGCTGCTTATACATTCCTAATGGCGACATAATGTCGGGTCAGATATTGAGTACATTGTAATTTTGGTTTACAATAACTATGATTATAATTACCAATTAATTCACATTCATTTATTATCGTTAACTCGTTAACTACAGTTCCATTAAAGTACATTAATTACATCATATTAAATCATGGTGTTTTGGACGCCTGCATACAGACTTCACATTCCAGAAGTTGCTTATGAATGGGGTGGATATGAAAATAAAGCTCACCCACACGAATCCTGAGATCTGTTTACTAAATCTGGATGCTGATCAAGAAGAGGGAGCAAAACCCTTTGTGATTCACATTATGGAGACATACCTCCGCGTCCGGCGAGTGAAATTAAGTTCACCAAAACAAATAGAAATTGAGAAAAATTTACTACACGCCACAGTAAAATACCAATTAACAGAGTACAGATCAAACTGTATACGGTGCTTAAAAGGATATTAATTGGAATGCAGGAACACAATTCGGTGAATGGAATATATAAAAAGAATGCCTTTAAGTTTGAGAATTTCGGCCTTAAAAATATAACTCTATACGTTAATGGCGTTGCGTTGGGAGGAACATTGGATACGGACTACTCATCAGATGCTGTGTTCCCGCTTTACGCGAGAGCATTTAGTAATCTGACCCATATTTCAGGTGATTGTGATGAGCTCGGGATTGGGATAACGCAGACGCAGAAAGAATTCATCGATCAATTTAACCTTTATCCGTTTGACATCACACCTGAATTATCTGCTAGTGTAAACACACACTTAAGCCACAACAGAGTGGAAACATCTCAGTCAGATTGGAATTCACCAACCCGATAGACGGGCCTATTAGTGTACTAGTATACCTCGAGTCACAAGCCGTAATAGAAGTAGACAGATTTAGGGGCGTTGTCACTGACTTTTAAAATGGACGCGAATACATTTCAGAGAGTAATGAATAGTGAACGAATCACACGTTCCAAATTTATCGATGTGTTTGCAAAGAATGAAACATTAAAATTGCCAACTACGAGGGATTGCGGTAGTCTTATTGTGAACACAGATGTTATTGGTAGTGTAGGGATTCATTGGTTTGCAATCTATTTTAAATATAGGGACCGCATGTACTCTTTTGATTCACTCGATACTCAACTCTGGAGTGACCCTGTTATTGTAAAGTTTCTCGAGGAGATGCATATCTCCGAAATTGTATGGAATCCCTTCCGTCTTCAAGGATATTTAATAATACTTGTTGGTTGTACTGCCTTTCATTTCTCATGCATATGTCACGTGTTAAGGAATTTATAAATTTTTTAAAATTATTCGACCCGTGTCACACTCAACGAAACGACGAAATGATATGCGGACAGATAAAAAGTCGTTTTCCGATTGTGCGCACTCGTTCTATCGTGTGATAGTTTTTATAGTTTTGTTCGTGTGTAGCTTATCTAAGATAGTTATTGTACAAAAAATGATTTATTTCATTTAATAAATTGATGAAAATACATTGTCTTCTTCCCCGAAAAAAAAAATCGAAACATAACGAAAAAAACTTACATTATTTCGTTAATAATGTGAAAATCGCTGCGTTGACTGCTTAGTGAGACTTCTACCTCCGTATTCAGGTCCACGACATGCGTTTCTTCAAAACGAAAAGATTGTATAACACGAGTCAAATCCTCATTGGACCTTTAAAGAGAAAGGATAAATAATTAGTTCATACTGATTCTTTTTTAATAAAACCCAAATGATTAAAACATATGCAGAGTATACATAGAGTAAGAGTATTACAATGTGAAGATATCTTCGAACCGCTCAGAGAAGTTCCTTTAAAAGAAAATGCCGAATAACATCTATTATGGAAACTATAAAATTATTTAGAACTTGCAAAGGATTGCTATAAAAAAATTCAACGAATCAAAACAGGACTCTAGCTTAATATTAATTGCAAACTAATCTCTAATTGCGAATACCTACTATTTAAATGAAGCATTTTTAATGTGATGAGATCAATTACTACAACCCTCCATATGTATAATGAAATAATCCAGAACAGTTCTCTTTCTCCTAATGAAAGGCACACTAAATAAATAACTAGTTCGCAAATTATTGGCTACAAAAATAAAATTACAGGCACATAATTACTTACATTTCTACGGCAGTCCCTTGCGTCCGATCGTAAGGAGCGTCATTGCAAATATCATCAACGGTTTGCGTTGTAAATAATGCTTCCCGGTCGGCTGCGTTAAAAGGATTAATTGTAGACACCGCTGCAGTGTCTCCAACTTGATATAAATCCTGTAAATTGTAAAGTTCTTGATTCATGATGGAGGGACTGTTTGTTCACTGGTGAAAATAACTACTGTGACTCCAAGTTGAAAATATTTCCTTTTATATGCATGATCCCCAAGCACCACCCCCAAAAGATTAATAGGCTGTTCGTTAGTTTGATGATTGGTTGTCAATGTAACTGGGCGGTACTAGGTTAAATTTTGTGTACCAATCGTAACACCGATATAATGGACCCACGCTTCGTTCGTCCTGATTGGTCGACTAATGGTGTCTTTATCTTCTCTCCGTAGATTTAATGCTCACATCTCAAGGTGTATGAGCTCAATTGCACGATCTGTCACGACAATATTTTGCATTAATATTTGCGCCCATGCTATTCTCGGTTTTCCCATTTTGGAACACCCCTTCATGCAATATCCCTCACCCCTTTGCAACATTAATCAACATTTGCCACTTGCAATCTCTACCACGACAATATTTTGCATTATTATTTGCTGTCATATTATTCGATCCTCAATTTTTTTCCAATTTTGGATAGGGAGATGAACAATTTGAGCGGCGACAAGTCGTTACAGGAATATCTTCATCAGAGCCCCTCAGCTCAGAACCACAGGAAACAGAATTAGCGCTGCTACTCTTCATAATCCTTGCATAGATCATTACCAGAGACAGCACAGTAACATCCGATGACACAAAGATCATTAGGAAATAAGAAATCTAGATCTCTACAAGCAGAATGTTTAGGTAGAGATACAACAGGATTTAGTCATTTTTGTATGAAATGAAGTATAATAAAAAGATTAGTTTCAGAGTTCATCCGGGCTTGAGATCCGGTGACGGCCGCCGGCGGGCGGTAAACGACCATCCTTCCACACAATTGGTTGGTAGATAAATGGGTACCCTGGGTGACCTAGTGGTTAAGACGCTGTATTGCTGGTGTTTCGGATTTCACGTTAAACTGATGGTCTAAGGCGGAGTGAAAAGCTTGACCTTCGTCAGAATGAACTATTGGGAGATGCTAATCGAAGGTTACCAATAAAGTAGAACATTTTTAATGCATGAAAGATGGGACAGGGATAATAATGTAGTAAGTTTTAGGAGACGTCGCTTGGTTTTTATATGAAGTTTAACACTGAGAAATTTCAACTGTTACGGTAAGGAAAAAAAAGTAGGAACTAAAATCCATGGAATGTAAAAGAATATTAGACGCATGGTACAGAACAAGCCCCGATGAGTCGGGTGTACCTTTGTGAAGTGGAGAGTAAAAGAAGTCAACTCACTTCTTCATCAGACCAACTCGAGAGGAGGGGCGATAAGCTTGATCTTCGTGAAATGAGGAATCATCGTACGGAACATTTGAAAGGTTGAAAGGCATATATATATTGCTGGAAAGATGGGCCAAGGCAGAACGCTCACCCTCATAGAAAAAAAAAAGAATCCGAAATTAAGGTACAGAAAAATGATGCTTTTTTCTTTTAAAAAATTGTGCAAATGCCGTATAATAATAATAATAATAATAATAATAATAATAAACCTTTTATTATTATGGAAAGTACAAGCAAAGAAAATTAAGTATAAAAATAAATTTAATGCGAACTGAGAAGAAAAACAAAATTTGAAGTCAGTGGAGACGAAAACTGGTTTAGAGTCGAGATGTAGGTCACGGGAAACCTTTGCGGTTAACCTTTTTCCTTTTTGGCCGACGCTTCACCTGTGTTTCATGTGTTATACCTTTAGATTCTTCTGCCTTGGAATAAAAAAAAAAGTTGTTTTCAAAGAAAGGATCGCGGACAAGTTCAGAGAATGAATTAAAATTTTTAGTTTTTAAATAATTATTCAGTATGTTGGTAAGATTTTTCTTTCAAATGTACAAGTTCATTACATCATATACAGCGTTTAAAGTGTGTATTGTTATTTTGTGTGCATTTTACTTTTATTGTTAATTAAATATACTAGCGAGAAAGTACGATTAAATTTTAATTGAAAATTAATGAATAAAGAAATCCTCTTCTTGGTTTCCCGGATTTTTGTTTACAAAAAATAAAGAAGATATATAGAAAGGATTGTCAAAAGTAAATAGACACTTTCGGTTTGGCTTTAGAGTAATTTTTTTTTATTATATATATATATATATATATATATATATATATATATATATATTCCTCGTAAGTATTTCTTATACTATTATTATTTTTTATTTTATTTTTGATCCTATATATTCCATCGTTTGTATAGAATGAACTATTGTGTATTTATTTTCTATATATTTCTTGAAATTGATTCCAATAATTCGTCTAAATAAACAGAATAATGTAATGGTATTTTATTTAATTCGGTTTAATTGTATTTCTTTTATTTTTAATATTGGGTATGGAAAAACTATATATGCTTACAACATGGTATCGTATGTGGTAACTTTACTTCTTAATTAAATATAAATTATTAATTAATTGAATTAAATATCTACAAAATTGCCTCGGGATTGGCGACATAGCCTATTGGGAATGAAAATAATTGCCATACATACCATGCCATAAGCCTACTTAGTAGGCCCACTTTACATTACCTAATAGGCCTAATATACTCATACACTAAAGGCCTATTTCAAACTACAATTTGAAATTTAAATATAAAAGAAGCCTACCTCACAAAATGGGCCCTACTCTTTACACTCAAGGCCTATCCTAACTAAAAACACTAAATTTATAATTCAATCTGTGGTGTAGTTTATAAAATTTATTTCAGTAATTTAACTTACTCATAAGACTCATTAACATCAAAAAATTCAACTCAGAACTGTAACATCACAAAATTAAAATTAAACCTACACCCACCTAACACACACATTCTAAGTCCTATTTGACATAGGCGTAACACATTCTAAGCATTATTTGACATATAGGGGCAACCTATTCCAAGTCCTATTTGACATATAGGCGTAACACATACTAAGTCCTATTTGACATATAGGCGCAACCTATTCCAAGTCCTATTTGACATATAGGCGTAACACATTCTAAGTCCTATTTGACATATAGGCGCAACCTATTCTAAGTCTTATTTCACATATAGGCATAAAACAGACAAGGCTTGATATGAGGGTCTCAAATGCAACATTTGAGGATCTTTACTCAGCCAAATTGGTTAACCTAACACAAAACTAAAAATAAAACCCTACAACAAAATATAAATTTACACACATACATACAGTATATAAATATATACATGCAACTCCAAACATCCAATTCTTCTTTTAAAGACGAATCACTCAACGTACCCGGTATTTTATCAACGAACACATGCATTAATTGCAAACAGATTGGATTCATTCAAAACCCCAAACCTTCCAGACCTACCTGTAGGACACATAACATTTACTCAAATATAACTACGGGTATTGACTTCACTGGAGTGGTGAATCCAAGTTTTGAAGACCAACTAGATTCAGAGGAATGCAATATATATATATATATATATATATATATATATATATATATATATATTATATATATATATATATACACTGTACTCTTTACACGTGTCACAAACACAACAACCTGTCTGAACATAACCAAGGATCGGAGAGTAAAGGCTTTTATTGCTGTACTCTGGTTCTGTGCACATAATTTTGTGCCAAAAATTATATGGTTAGACAGTGGCACATACAAACTACTCTACTCTAAAGGGTTTTATGGCCTACTTTGGCCATAGCCCAAACTATTCAACAAGGGGCTGATGGCCTACCTTGGCCATAGCCCAAACTATGCAACAAGGGGCTGATGGCCTACCTTGGCCATAGCTCAAACTATGCAACAAGGGGCTGATGGACTACTTTGGCCATAGCCCAACCTATTCAACAAGGCCCCTATGGCCTATCTTGGCCATAGGGCAAACTATAACAAGAGTCTTGTGGCCTCCTTTGGCCAGAGACCAACCTATTGCAAGGGACTTGTGGCCTCCCTTGGCCATAGGGAAAACTATTACAAGGGTCTTGTGGCCTCCCTTGGCCAGAGACCACACTATTACAAGGGTCTTGTGGTCTCCCTTGGCCAGAGACCAAACTATTACAAGGGGCTTATGGCCGGCCTCCCTTGGCCATGGACCAAACTATTACAAGGGTCTTATGGCTTCCTCTGGTGATGGGCCAAACAACAAGAGTCTTATCTCCTCCCTTGGCCATGGGCCAAACAAAAATGGTCTTATGGCCTCCCTTGGCCATGGGCCAAACAAAAAAGGTCTTATGGCTTCCCTTGGTTATGGGCCAAACAAAAAGGGTCTTATGGCTTCTCTTGGCCATGGGCCAAACAAAAAGGGTCTTATGGTCTTCCTTGGCCATGGGACAAAAACAAGGGTCTTATGGCCTCCTTTGGCCATCGGCCAAACAACAGCGGTCTTATGTCCTACCTTGGCCATGAGTCAAACAACAAGGGTCTTATGACCTCCCTTGGACATGGGCCAAACAACAAGGGTCTTATGGCCTCCTTTGGCCATGGGCCAAACAACAACGGTCTTATGGCCTCCCTTGGCCTGAGATCAAACAACACAAAACCAGTACAGGATTCAAAGCCCCAAGCCCTCCAGATCTACCTGTGGAGGAGTAATATTTACTCTACTAAAATTACGGGTATTGATTAGTCTGAAGTGGTAGGGGGTTGAATACAGTACAAACTCTTTTAACCAAACACCACAACATGGAAGTACAGTACATTTCAATTAACTCACCAACGTAGAAGTCACTTTAAAAAATAAATCGTTAACAAAACAAAACATGACAAAACTCCAAAACAACATTAGTAAACCAGCATTTAAAAACTTGTGACTTATAAAACTTACATAAATAATGAGCAAAGTTAAAATGCTTAATAACTTTAATTCCACAAATTTCCTATACCTACAGAGAGTCAAACTGATTGAAATAACTTTAACTAAACTTGAGAAGTTGGCCTCTTGAACTTTCATATTAAAATAGGTCTTGAATAACCTTTCTCTTCCTAAATTCCTACTTGTCAAAAAATTTATTCTATAACATATAAATTTTTCTCCGGACCCACCCAGTATATGGAAAAACTATATATGCTTACAACATGGTATCGTATGTGATACCTTTACTTCTTAATTAAATATAAATTATTAATTAATTGAATTAAATATCTACAAAATTGCCTCGGGATTGGCGACATAGCCTATTGGGAATGAAAATAATTGCCATACTTACATAGAACCCCAAATGTAGCATTGAATCTGCATGACAACAAGAAAACCAAATTTATTATTTCGTATTCAAAATTCTTCATTGCTGACTCATGAAAATTATTTCGAGAGAAGAGTCAACGAACTTTGCAAAATCAGCAAATAATAAAAATACGAAGATATATATTACATGAGCGGCTCGCTCGGAGCTGGCTTATGTTACAGCGATGCTTTAAGCAAGGAAGATATCCTTTATCTTCCTATAACTTCTGAGTGAAATCCTCTTAATATAAAACCTAATAACTATAAAAAAGGATAGGCCTATTCTTTCAGGTATTTAAGTGTAGTGACTGCCTATATTAATTATATCAAAGCAACTCGTTGTGTAACTCCATCGTACCGCGGTCCTACATCGAAAAACATTGTCGCGCCCTACATCGAAACAAAAGCGAGGCCCAACGAAATAATAAGGTAAGGCAATTCCTTTCTTTACTATTAGGCAGCGCAAATATTGAAGGCAAATAAACATAAAGAGGTCCTTTGAAGACCTACATATACATAACTCTCTAGCGAGAAAACGTAGGGCTTTTGTTGTTAACTCTCCACTGTAATCTGCTAGAAATTTCCAACGGATGAATGTATCAGGCAATCAACTCATAGCCTATATAGTTTTTTCACATTGGGATTCGTTTAAATAATTAGTTCTCTTGCTGAACATATTTAAGGAGAAAGTCACTCTTGCCTTTAATAAATAAATAAATAAGTGGCAACTCATCTAAATAAATTAAAATAAATGGTGCAAGCTGGCAACTCACCCTAATAAGGTACACCTGAACATAATTAAAATATATATGGGTATCTGGCAACTCACAACCCTCTATATAATAACTGCTGGGCCCCTGGACTCTCATTATGCGACGGACTCCGGTGGAATAAAGAACTCTCCTCTCTCCTTTGATTAGGGCTTAGGTTAGGTTTCCCTTTTGGGGGGTGAGGACATCCCACCTTCTCCCCCAAAGACCCTCCTCCTTCTCCTTTCTCTCCCTCTCTTAGGTTAAGGTTACCCGTTTGGGGGGAGGTCATCCTCCCTTCTCCCCGAAGCTCCCTCCCCCGTCCCCCCTTTGCAGTATTAACTTGTTGCATAACCCTTCTCCCTTTTGCAGCATTTATTTGCTGCAGAACCACCTCCCCCGTTCATTGCAGCTTGGGGAATAACCCCCTCCCCTTGTTGCATAACCCCCCCCCTTTGTTGAATAACATCTTGCAACATTCGCCCTCCTCCTTTGCAGCATTCTCAACATTGCAACATTGCATTGCATTCTTCCATTTTGCGACCTTACTACTAGTGTATCAATTACAGAATTAATATAAATATTAAATAACAACAATTCACACTGTTCTCAGTTTTCCAGTTTTATGTACTTTATTTCTAAGAACTGAATAAGAAATGTTATCAAAGGCTTTAGTGCAATCCACAAAACACTCCTAAACTGCTGTATGTTTAAGTATAAAACATAGTTTCTTTTAATCTCTCTTCAAACAGATATTTTTTATATTCGTTTTAAACACTTTTAAAATTTTTGAGAGTTGATTGTTCTCGTGCTGGTTCAGGACAAGGTTCAAGTACCCAACTTCTTTTTCGTTAGAGGTTCTTTAAGACCCATCTTAATTTCGCGGAGAAATTTCTCCTCGATATTGTCATAAATGGATTAGCAGATATTATTTAGAACAAGTTAATTATGTCTTTGTCTATATCGTATCTACCAATTTTTGTAACTTTATTATACCAGAACCGATTTCAATTTCATTTTCATTTTTCAGCGAACTTTTCATACGTATTTTTTAAAATTAAATTCTCACGCAGTTTCTTATTCCGTATTTCTTCTTCCCTATTTTTACATTGCACTAAAGCAATTTTATGTTGTTACAAACTCCATTCCAACTTGACACAACTTTCGTATTTTTTAAAATAAACGGATTTTGAATATTTATAAAAGCTAAAATTAAATTTTTCTAACTTTTATTATAATATTCAGAATAGTTCAGAATACAATAACATTCTTATCATTTCCAAATTTTACTGTGAAATGAATTACTTAGACTTATTTAAATATTTAATATTTTCTCTATATTCAGATACATTCTCTCAGATAATTTCCCCCAGTTGTAGATCACAGGTTATATTAAAAAGGAAGAGAACAAAAGAATCTACTATATATCATATAATATTTTAGTAATTTCAAGATATTTGTTGTCTGCAGTAGAAATATTTATTCATAAGATGTTGTCAATTTTTGCTTAATTCAATTTAGTCTAAACATATAAAAAATATTTAGCGAACCAATCATTTACTCTATACACTTTTGAAATTATATCATTTGCAGAAGTCATTAATTTAAAAAATTTACTTTCCCTTGGTGTATGTCTCCGACAAATGGAGAAACAGCACCAGAACAGCACCAGAAACGTTCAGAGTTGAGTTGGAGGCGGAAGTTTGAGCAAAGAGGTCAGCTTTGTCAAGAGAAGAGACGGTAAATGAGCCGTCAAAATAGAAAAGAGGAGTGAGAGAAGAGGAAGTAAAGTTGTTGCTGTCTGTTAGACTATGAAGAATTTCATATTTGATTTATTGCTGTCTGTTTGACTATGAAAAATTTCGTGGAAGAAGCTAAGTTACTAGGAGGTGGCTTGAGGGCATGTTTATAGAGGGATTCAATATCCTGATGTCGGAAGGAGATTGACTACTGGAAAGAATATCAAAGCTATTGAATCTCATTGGTGTAAATACTGTTCGGCATGAGTGAGTACAGTATGTAAGAACGTTTAAAGTTTTACGTATTACTTCTCTGTCCTCCCTTTGTTTTAGATTTTGCGGTAGTAAACCAACGTAGCTGGCTTGGCATTCAGCACACTTAATGTTGATACACGAGAGAGGACATTAGGTGCTTTGGGAGGCTTTTTTCGTAGCATAAAATGTTACTTGTTGAAAGTGGGTTCGTGGCTTTGTATCTACAATTGCATTGTGGATATGCTGTAGAAAGAAGGAAGTTTAAAGAGGAGTTTATTTTACTGTGAGTTGATACAAAATAAGGAATTCATAGATAAATTGGGACTTTAAGAACGGTGGAAAAGAACGACTTGCCTGAAGTGTAGTCTCAAGAAACTTTTGACAATGTTCTCGAACATGGAAAGGGGAAAGAATTTTTTGGAAAAAGTTTTTATGTGAGTTCCTCATAAAAGGAATTCTTATTAGAAACATCTGCTAAAACTCATGAAACTCATATTTTTCACAGAAAGCGTTTTTTAATGACTTAAAAAAGTTAGGTCTTAAAACTGCCGTTGTGACTGCCTCTGCATTTGAACAGCCGAACTGGAAGAATCGCTGGCAGCATGTTTCTCCAGTTTCAGCTGGCACACCAGTTTCAAGCCGTGGCACAGCTTCGCTAATTCACTTGCTGTCACTTGATAGCAAGTAAATTAGCGAATTAACAGTATATGTGTTCGCACTAACTTTGAATCGAAAAGTAAGTCATCACAAAATATTAACTATTTTGAGTTTGTTCATCATGACGCGTTAATGTAATGCACTAATACTGTGTTATTCATAAATAAAGAGGAGTCTTCCACTCATTATTGTCAACAGTACGTAGGTTCAGAAATATCATCAGACAGGTTTAAGTCATTATCTCACCTTATCGACCAGCAAATACGGTCTACCTGAAAAACTGAAGAATGCTGAAGCGGCGATAGTGGGTTTTGCATCTCTGTTCTTTTCATGAAATTTGCCCTTTCCGTATCTTGTCACATCATATACTCCACCAGATTCCACATCTCTTGCAGTCTTAGAGGCAATTATTTACCTAGTCGTAACTTCTCTCCCAATTTAAGCCGTGCAAACAGTTTCTTTTACTTTTGTCCTTCACTGGCGAGTGTAACATGTCACACGAAATTGATGCCGTGCCTCAATGAAACTAGCCAGCAGACTAAACCAAATATCTCACTGACCATAAAATAACTCACATAGTGTCGGCGGTTTATAAAAAAAATTATAGAAAAATTCGATTATCCTAGAATTTTCTACAACACTGATTTCTGCAGCGGTCAGAAGAGTGAAGTGCTCTTTTAATGATGTAGCACCGTCTTTCAATTTTATTGGTGTAACCATCAGCTTCCGGATCTTTAAACACATTATAATTTACTGTAAAAATGTTGGAATCCTTCGTTATCTTAACCAACCATGTCCTTTTTGCAAGGACACATGAACATAAATTTATCACCATTTTTAAGCAAATTACACTACGCATTACATTTACTACAAGTTACAATATCTTTCTCCAGTCCTTTTTATTAAAATAAGCTAATACTTCACTTTCATGTTTTAGAAGTTCCATTAAATCTCATCGGGTAGACAGATACAGTTGCCCGCATGTGTAATGTTCCTCGCCTTACAGGCGACTCCGTACATGTGGCAACGCCGCAGTGTTAGTCAAGGTACCCCAACTGGGGGAAGGTGGGGTAGAGGGGGAACAACCGAGTCCAACAACATATAACACAGACATAAATATCTAAAGGACAATTGAATGCGCAGTCATTGACATAGAGGTAATTATAATGTAATGTCTGTGTTCATAAAAATAAACAATTAATATGATCGTGAACAGCATTAAACTCCATGTAGTTTACTAGTCTTATACAGTAATAAGGTTCCATTATGATTATTGCAAATCTATTTGAACAGCTACTACAATAGAACTTTTTATATACTAGTGAATGCGAAGTGTTCACCTGCAGGAAATTTTCGCGTTTTTCGCGTAGGCTATATATAGTTTACGCGAAAATATCCAGCAGGCGAAAATTATACAATTTAAACTAATCTTTGGAAGATAATAAGAAAATAAAACTTAGATCATTAAAATACTTTATTTGAAAAGTAAATTCAGTATATTGTAAAAAACATTGGATCACATGAAGATCAGGGACCCCAGCCTTCGTTAGTTAGCTTTATAAAGCTAACTGATGAAAATATCACGACTTAACCTAACCAATTGTTAGGTCAACTGTACGCCCTTGACGATTGGTTAGGTTACGTTGTGATATTTTCGTTAGTTAGCCTTATAAGGCTAACTAAAGAAGTCTGGGGGTCCTGATCTTCAGGTGATCCAAACATTGTAAAGTAAAAGCAGTAAAAACATTTTAAATTATACTGTACTATTACTGTATGACACGAATGTCAGTGAATGCCGCTAATTTCCCAACCCTTCCGAATGGTCTCCTTCATTTTGTTTAAGTTATTTCATGCAGAGACAGTCCATTTAGCATGAAGAGGTTTCAGTGTGGAGAGCTTCAAATCTATCTTACCGAGAGATTCACTTACGTTGAGTGCTGCTGAAACTTTATCCGCATACCAAGAGGTAAAACTTGCCTTGATGTACGACCTCAACCTCGACCAATCACAGTCCAAAATAAAGGTCGTCATTCATGATGTCACTTAATTTGTAAGATTACAATTAGCAACTGTTGATCGCGAAATTATGATGCCGCGAACTCGTCCAAGGATATGAAAGAGTGAAAATTTGCTGCCGCGAAATTAACCTGGTTTACAGTATACAGTATATACTAGGGGCGCTCAATATATTTTGCCCCACCATTTCTTCTTAGCTAAAGAATAGGCCATGGGGCTGAAATGTTTTTTGGGCCGTAAGTTTGAAGTTTCTGCGCTTTACATAACCGGATTTTTTCCAGTTTGAACCTCCCCTCCTTGTATACAACCGCTTTTAAACACCCTTGTATGAAACCGATGGTTAACGCAGTTTCGAAAACGGTGTCTGACTGAGATGTGCGTCGTAAACAGAGAGCTGTTAT
This sequence comes from Bathynomus jamesi, assembly GCA_023014485.1. Lineage (NCBI taxonomy): Eukaryota > Metazoa > Arthropoda > Malacostraca > Isopoda > Cirolanidae > Bathynomus > Bathynomus jamesi. Next base: position 1,182,907 of record JAJOZX010000066.1, on the reverse strand, counting down.
CGAGTTCTTAACCGCAGAGAAGGAAACATTTGGAAATATTCACAAACGTCTACAGAACGTTTACGAGATGCTGTTGTTGATCGAAGCACAGTTGGACGCTGGTCTAAACGTGTGAGATCATCGGAGAGAGGGAGAGCCAGCCTCGATGATGAGCCACGCAGCGGTCGCCCGGCATCGGCTGTGACATCTTAAACTGTGCAACGTGCTAACAGCATCATTCGATCAAATCGGCGCCTCACGTACAAGGAGCTATCACTGGAGCTAAGAATTAGTGAAGGAAGTGTGAATACGATAATTCAGCAACTGGGATACTCAAAAGTGTTCACGGTTTCTTCCTAGCGAACTGACTGAAGCCCAAAGAAAAGAAATTGCTTCTGAGTCGTTGGTTCGATACGAGACAGAAGGGGATGACTTCCTTTCACGAATTGTGATTCGGGATGAGACTTGGGTACACCACTTTGAACCTGAAACAAAACGCCAATCTATGGAGTGACTCTTCCCACGCAAGAAAAAGTTCAAAATAGCTCCCTCTGCAGGAAAGGTTATGGCCACCATCTTCTGGGACATGAAAGGGGTGATTCTGGTGGACATTATGAAGAAAGGACAAACAATCAACTCAGAGGCATATATTGCTACCCTACAGAGACTCCAGAGAAGTATAAAGCGAGTTCGACCGGAGAAAAAACTGGAAGACGTCCTTCTTTTGCAAGATAACGCAAACCACACAACAGTTTGCAAAGAAGAGAGGCCATCACAAAAATGCGTTTGACTGTGTTACCCCTCCCTCCATACAGCTCGGATCTGGCACCTTCAGACTTCCATTTGTTTGGGCCAATGAAGGATGCTATTCGTGGGAGAAAGTTTCAGAGTGACGATGAGGTTGTTGAGGAGGTTAATAGGTGGCTCCAGCGGAACCCAGCGGACTTTTATCAGCAACGAATAAAGGCCCGTGTTTCGAGGTGGAGGAAAGCCGTAGAAAAGGATGGAGACTATGTGGAAAACTAATAACTTGTAAAAAAGGTATGTAAGTACTTGCGTACAAAATTTCTGGAACTTACAAGGAAACTTAGAAAGAAAAAGAAAAAGGTGAGGCAAAATATATTGAGTGGCCCTCGTACTTTAAACTCAAGCAATATTATACTAATGTTTGTGAAATGACGCTGATGGGCCAAACCGAGGTGTTGACATGGTTACTGGCATGATCTATGATCATACCATATTTCTACACCGTATGACGAACACCGACTCTAAAAATGAATCCAGTTCAAGATAAAATTGTACAGCGAGGCCAGATAATTGGTATGCGGGAAACAGGCCTCTCTGTAGCTGACATAGCCATGGAACTGGGAATTTCGAAGCCTACTGTTCGATGCTGGGTGCAGAGGTGGCAGTAGACTGGGAATCTGCTAGATCGTCGTTTGTGTGGGACACCAAGAAAGACCTCCCCAGAAGAAGACCGGAGAATAATCGAAGTGCAGAACGATCCTATCACCAACGCAGTCGCCATCCGGGAGACACTACATGTGGGCGTGTCAGTGGATATCTTGAGGAGACAGTTGCATGAAGCAGGATATCACCACCGTACTCCTGCCAAAAAAGAGAGGATCGAGGAACGACATCGTCAGACCAGGCTCTCGTTTGCTCGCCAGCATATAAATGATGATCTCCCATACTGGAGCAGTTATCTTCTCTGACTGACGAGAAGACGTTTGCGTCTACAACTCACGGCCGTCTTCGTGTTGGCGACAGGATAACAGAGATATGCCCGCCAAAATATTTGCGAAGTGGCACGGAGTGGGCACGTGACGGCGAATGTGTGGGTAGGGCGGGTCATACTATGCATTTTTTTTAAATCAATGGAGAGGGGTGTTCAAATGACATATTTTGGTGTATAGAACACAATTCTGAAGAAAATATTTAATTCTGATAACCCTAACCTACATCATTTTGCAGTTGATTATTATTAAATTGTTGATTATTTTACTATTGTAGTTACCCCAGAATATGTCTTCTCACGTTTTCTATCATGGCTGCTCACGTTATCTCTCATAGAGCATTGTTCTAACTAATTCATATAAACACATATAATGTAATTCATATAATAATAATAATATTTAAATACTCAAATAAAAAGGTGTGCCATTCCACTTAATTGTAATTATCATACAGTTTGGTATATGAAATATTTTGACGGTTTTCTGGCGCGCATAAGGCCATTTTCTGAGCCACCTTTCTCAGAGGCTGGAATGTAACGTTTCAGAACATTCTAAAACGTTTTGTGAAATATTTGAAGTGACTCATGATTTATGAAGCTATTTTACCACCTCGGCTTGCAGTGAGGGGATAGATTTAGTGATTATCAACTGATATTTTTTTTGTTACTGTTCACATGTGAGTATTATTCTGTTATATTTTAGAAAAAGCTATTTCTACGCATATTATAGTGATACATTGAGCAAAATTTAATTAACAACTTTGATTTGAGCTAAAATTAGGTGGTTCATTTTTAGTACAACTGAAGTTGATGAGAGAGCTGGGGGAACAGTTCGAGAAGAAGTGCAGGGAGGAGGGGGGGATCTCTTGCATCCTCTTTGATGGGCGGATTGACCTGACCAATGTGATGATGGAAGCTGAGGGCAGTGACCAATCTTTTCCCGCAAAGATCAAGGAAGAACACTATAGTGTTGTTAGTGAGCCTGGCAGCTACTATCTGTTCCACTTTACCCCAGAGAAAGCAACTAAAGAGGAGTCACATGCGGAGAAGATTGCTAAGGTCCTGTTTGCCTGGCTGAAAGAGAGGGGTTATGATAAGACCTTGTTGGCCATTGGAGGAGACTCAACAAATGTCAACACTGGTGTGAAAGCTGGAGTAATGCGGAAGCTGGAGCTGCACCTGGGGAGAAAGCTGGTCTGGTTGGTGTGCAACCTGCACACTGTTGAACTTCCCCTGCGCCATCTCATTGTTGACCTTGATGGCCCTACTCTGTCAGACAAAAAATTATCCGGGCCAATAGGAAAGCTCCTTGATTCTGCTACAGACTTTGATATCAATCCAAACTTCACCCGAATCTCTGTTGGCCCTCCACTGATGAAGCTTCCTGACAAGGTCATTCAAGATCTCTCAACTGATCAATACTATGGCTATAAAATTGTCTGTGCAGTCAGGGATGGAGTACTTCCTGCAAGGCTGGCTCTGTTAGAGATAGGACCAGTAAACCACAGCCGCTGGCTCACCACAGCGAACAGACTTCTCAGGCTCTGGGTGTCAAAGCACGGACTTAAAGGAAAGAACCTGAAGATTCTGCAATTCATTGTGGAATTCATCATTGGAGTGTATTACCCATGTTGGTTCAACGTGAAGGTCAAGCACTCCTGGATCGAAGGGCCTAGGCACATCCTCTTTCAGCTGGACTGCCTCAAGTCCCAGAGAAAGGAGGTGCTGGATATTGTGATGCCAACTGTGAGAAGATCTGCTTGGTATGCCCACAGTGAAGTCATCCTCCAAACACTACTCTGCTCTGAGGATCAGAAGGAGAGGATTGAAGGGGTGGAGAGAATCCTGGCCATCAGGGGGAGGGGGACCCGGACACTCAGCTGGGGGACTCCTCTGTTAGGAGCAGAAGGACACCTGACATCAATTGTGATGCTTCCAGCATCGGTGACTTGATTAGCTGGTCAGAAGGTGTGTCAGAGCCACCTCTCACCTGCTCTCTAAGCACCTCAGAGGTGAAAAACTTCATCAACACCCCCATGGAGGTGCGCAACTGGCCTTGCCACACACAAAGCATTGAGAGGGTTGTTAAAATGGTGACTGAGGCTTCTGCTAAGTACTTCTCACAGGAAAAGAGGGATGGAGGGATCAGGGCTCAGGAGACCAGCAGGAAGCTGATGTCCAAGTCTGAGTCAAAGCAGGATTTGTGCAACCTGGCAAAGTTCAAGATGTCAGGAGAATGATCTTTGTAATTATATCCAGTGATATACATGCAGTTCACCTATTAATAAATATATGTAAAGTTGATTTGGCCTTGTCAATATAAATGATTTACCTTATATCTTTTAATATATTATAAAGGGGTTCAAAAGGGTAAAATTTGCAATTTACAAATACAAAATGATGTAGGTTAGAGTTATCCTATCCAAAAACGAAGCTCATATTTGAATTCCCCATGTAAAATCACATAATTTAGACACCCCTGATGGTAGGATTTCCTTCAGATTCATGTTGTCACCTGAGTACGACCCGCCCTAAATTGTGTGGGGATGGATGCACCTACAAGGACTAGGAGAGCTGACTGAAATCCACGGGAGGTTTACGGCAGATCAATATATAGAGATCATGGAGGAGGTGATGCTGCCTTCTGTACCCGCGTATGCCTTGCTCTATCCTGAGCAGATTATCTTTATGCAGGTATGTTGTATTTGTGTGTTATAGAATATTATACTATTACTAGAGTAAGATTTATCTATTACACGCATTTGTATCTCCGGTTTCCACATTTACATGGGACGAATAATGGTCATAAAATTGTTCTTTTACTCTTTTATTACTATGACAACACTTTAGGATTTTATTCTGGATAGCTGCAGACTGTATTATTTGTATAACGGCGCACAATTATATTTACCTGAGAAAACCCCCTAATACATAGGGGTTAAAACCTATCTCGAATAGTGTGTTACTGTTGAAGGGTATGGATGAGATATATTTCTAATTTTAATATTTAAAATCCATTTGCAGGACAACTCTCCCATCCACACCGCCAGGATTGTTAGAAGGTGGTTCGAGGAGGAGCGAAATCTAGAACTACTAGACTGGCCTAGTAAGGGGTGTGACCTCAACCCCATTGAGAACGTGTGGGGGAATGTGGTGAACTCGTGGGAGTATGGGCAGGAGCGGATCAGTCGCCAGCTGCTGGATCACACTATAGCTAAGTGGGAGATGTTCCGAAGGAACCCACGCATTATACATAACCATGTTGCATCTTTGCCACGCAGATTACAAGATGTAATAGACAATAATGGGGGATGGACCAAATACTAACTATGAGCCGGGTGTAGCTGTTCCATTTATGTTAATCTATGGCAAATTGTGAACATTTTGTATGACTTTATCATTTTGTATGATAAACTATTTAGTAAAACATTCTCAACCATTGCATTTTTGTTGTAATAAAGAATTGGTGTTTTATTATTTTATATATATATATATATATAAATACACATTCCTTGTTAAGATCTAATAATATCTCCGCATTGATAATGCAACAGGAAATCTGGAAAACATTAATGGGTTTATCTCTCCATCGTGATTAAATCATTATCTCTCCACATTGATAACACAAATACAATGTGGAAAACACTATTAATATAATACGCATCAGCCACAAACCGGTGGTGATATCGTGGTTCCTGCAACCGTCATCTTACGGTTTTTAATGATACGCCCATATGTAGTCTTTCCTGGACGGCGAGAGCAAGTAACCATGTCAACACCACGGTTTGGCCCATCAACGTCATTTCACAAACATTAGTATAATATTGTATGAATTTATAAGTATATATAAATATGTTTATGCTACTATAACCGTGGATTATTTTTATGTGATTTTGATAATCAGTTACCGTTATTCAGATCGAAGCTGTTAACAAGTTCTTTGTGTAAAAATCGATAAGCCATTTCCCACTAACTCTGCCCCTCTACCTCGCTCTCTCTCTCACTGTCTCAATCTTTTACTCGCTCAATGTCAATACATATATATATATACTCGTGTAGATTCGTAAGTTAGTAAAGGTTTGAAGCTGCATACGGACTCTACAAACAGCTTTGTTAGTATTGTTACATAATGATTTAATATATGCGAGACTGGTGGGTGGGAAGGGGAATGAGGAAGTGTGGAGGATGGTTCTGTAATGTCTATTTTTGGTTCAAATTCACTAGTACATAAAAAGTCTGTTCATATAGACTTGCAGTAATCATAATGGAACCTTATTACTGTATAAGACTAATAAACATGGAGTTCAACGCTGTTCACGATCATATTCATCGTTTATCTTTTCGAACACAGACATTACATTATAATTAGCGGCCGTTCAAAATTTACGTAACGCTATTTTTGTTAAAACTTGACACCTCAGATCCCCCAGGAACGTTCTGTAACGCTAGACCAGGCATCACCTAAGATGTTATGTAACACTTCCCCACCCAACACCCTACACGTTACGGAACGTTACAGGGGCGGGGGTCAGGTTTTAGCAAAAATAGCGTTACGTAATTTTTGAATATATTGACGGACTCTGTTTTCCTCCTTCCACCCCACCTTCACCCAGTTGGGGTACCTTGACTATCGATGCGGCGTTGCTACATGTCCGGAGTCGCCTGTGAGGCGAGGAACATTACATATGCGGGCAACTGTACATCTTCCTCTCTCCAATTTTCAGTTAAAATTAAAATACTCTACTGGCACGACGTGTTGCGTATAACGGATGAAAGATTTGCTATGATAGACCAATAAAGAAAAAGATTTGCAATGACTGGTCGGGAGCTCATGATGACGTCATCAGTTAGTTTCGATGTAAGGTCTTAATTCACTAAAGTCCTTTGTGGTGACATAGAATTAACAACTAAAGTGCGATGCAAATTTAAATTAACTTAATTAAATGCAACAACTATGAATATAATAAACTAATAAATATGACATATAATAATTAATATATAATAATGAAAATACATAAAAACTCGTAATGATTATGTCTTGAAAGGATTAAATAAAGAGATCTTATCAAAGATTAGAACGTAGACATTGTCGCATACGGGAAACGTAAAATGTATAAAATATGGTTCAGAAGGGATGGCTTATCTAATAGTGTAAAGTCCACAGCGATTTGTCTCATGCGTTCTATGAAAATACAGTGTTTGATCTTTTTAAAATTGTTTTAAGCTTATCGAAACTTCATACTCATAAGTGACATAAGTTCGGAAACATCAAAAAGGAGGTGACAAATTTATGTGTTTAGAAGGACAATTATCAGCAACAAGGTAGCTTCCAATCACTGAAGATGGTTTCAACCAATAGTGGATCAAACCTTCTTCAGTTCAAAGGTAAAATGACCAAAGTCTTAACTTGATAAGAATAATCTTTATGATGTAATTTTTACAAATATTTGACTGAATCTTAATTAGTTCAAAAATCCAGGAACGAAGTCGTAATTCAATTGTTTTTGTCTTTTTGGCATTATAAAGGAAGACACAAGTCAGTCAGCTCTGCTCCGTTGTAGAGTTCAGCTCTCATTGTCCCCTTGGCGGGTTCGATCCGCAGATTTCCAGTTTATTAAATTAAGTGTTTTACCATTGATAGATTCAAAGCTTCCTCAAGTTTTCCCAATTTACTCCAATATATTTTAAATATAAGATCGAAAACTCATTTTAGACTTTTGAAACATCTTTCGCTGTCTGTCCATATCTAAACCAAAATTGTGTTTTAGTTAAAATATCGTATTTGATTAAGTATTTAGGAAGTTTATTGTACACGATTTTTTCAAATGCTTTATTTAAAGTTGGCAATACGGAAATGGAGCAGTAATTCGATGGAGTGTTTAGGTTTCTCATCTTAAATACAGGGTATACTCTGGCTTCCTGTCAGAATATACCTAGTGTTACTGATTCATTCTTCAGTTTACTGAGTGTTGTTGCAGTTTCATCGGATACCAATTTGTATATTTTTACCGGGATCGTATTGATGTGAATATCTTTATTTTTTAGGATTTTCATTGCTAGAGTGATATCGTATTGTATGAATGGATCAAAGAAAAATGAGTTTGGATTTGGTTATGAATGAAAATGAAAATGTTTATTGGCAGACTATAGTTCATATGACAAATATTATTAATACAATGACAGTTCACATACTAAGGATAAAAATATATACAATTGATTAGAAATAATACATTAATGTCGGAGTTAAGTGGAGCTACAGTGGATGAACGGCAGGACTCATGGATAGTTTGGATAATCGGGTTGGTTGATTTTTTAATTCTTTGCATTAGACTGTATTGAGCACGTCTTGTTACCTCCGGGAAGCTCGGACATTGCGGGTAGCAAACATTTGCGAAGCAGAGCATTTCGTGGGATAATTTATGTAAGAGTCTAAAAGACCTGTTGTACAGCAAATTTAGAATTCTGCCAGAACCTTTTTTATAATTCACCCAGAGTTGTTGTCCGTATATATTACTGCAGAAAGTACGAGAGTGTCTTTAGCTTCATTTGTACAGGCCGAAAGTTCCTCATAGTCATATTCGCTTTAGCACACAGGCTTCGAGATTTTCTTATATCCGAGTCATCACTTAAGGAGCTGGTAATAGTTTGACCCAAATACTTAAACTCTTGTACTTCCTCAATTACTTCACCTTTCATTTTAAACCTAATGTCAGCTGGCTGATTATAGCTTTTAGGATGAAATTGCATAACCTTAGTTTTTGTAACATTAAAAAGAATCTCATGTTTCTGCGAATACACTTCGCAGACTTTTAGTAGCCGATCCAGACCTTTAACAGAGAGACTTATTAACACCATATCATCGGCATAAACTAAGTTATTTATCCTTGTGTTATCTATACAACAACCTACTGTTGCCTCATTAAGTGAAGCAATTAATCCGTCAATATACACATTAAACAGCATAGGGGAGAGCAAGGAGCCTTGTCTCACCCCGCAAGAGGAGCCAAAACATTCGGAGAGTACATTGGCGCACCTAACGGTAAAAGATTGGAGGGAATACCAAAATTTCAATAAATTTAATATGTATTTGGGAACCTTCCTTTCTTCTAGTTTTTTAAATAAAATATTGTGGTTTACTCTATCATATGCCTTACTTATATCTAGGAAATAGCTATGAATAGTTGAATTACTGTCAATGTATTTAGAAATTGTTTCTTTAGGTACATAGATAAACAGGTCAGTTGAGTGGGACCTTTTAAAACCAAACTGATTAGATGTCCATAGGTAATCATTTAATCGGAGTAACAAGAGTTTTTCTAGTAGTTTCGAGAAGCAGGAAGCGACAGCAATAGGCCTATAATTATTGCTGGACAGAATGTCTCCATACTTATTTTTTATCAGGGTCAAGATATATACCCTCATGAACTCTGCAGGGATATGGCTATAAGCAAGCATGGCTGATAAGAGCAATGATATATGCAGACATACTACGTCATTGGCATATTTTAAGTGCTCATTCGATAGGTCATCTACCCCTGACGCAGAACCAGTGTTTAACTCTTGAATTAACCTCTTTACTTCACGAACTGATATCAAAGTATTTTCCCTTGTCCCTCCCAGAGGCGTTTCGCTGCAATCTATCTTAATATTATCCCTACTCACACTGTTAAGAATTTTAGAGTAGTGGTTTTTCCACAGCTTTGCAATTTCATCCACCCCCGACATCCCATCGATTGTCGGAGGGAGGACACTTTTGACACCCGTTTGATTCTTAACAAATTTCCAAAATTTGTTATTATCGTTATTTATGCGAGCTTCACATGCTTTTGATGCTCGAATAGACTCTTCTTCCTCTTTACATCGCCTTATGGCCGCCTTATAATGACCACTACTTCTACACATATTCAAGTATACTGGTCCTAATTTGGGTCTACCATGAAAGCACCACAAATCATAGGCGTCTTTCGATTCCCTCTTCAGGGGGGCAATGAAATCATTCCATCCAAGAATAATCTTAGTATGATAGTTGTAAGATTTGAGAAGAAATTTTACAAAACACTCGACACTCCTGTAGAGAGGCCGAAGACGAATGCGAAATAATTGAAGAAATAATGTAAGTTTTTCTGTATTGGCCGAATAGGGTAAGAATGAATACCAGTTACATTCTTCTGTTCATTATTATTATTACATGGTGAATGAAGTGCGTAATTTTTAATACTTATAAGCTATTTCCACATATTTTAAATTAGACAAATGCGTTACACTAACAGCCATGTTTTTCGTTGCGACCAATATATATATATATATATATATATATATATATATATATATATATGTTAGTCAAAGGGTGTAACAAGTCATTTCGCGTAATGGCTGAAACTTTTAATCATTTCGTGAAATGGCTGTTTCACTTGGTCATTTCGCGAAATGACTAAAATCTTCAGCCATTACGCGAAATGGCTGAAGTTCCACCTTGGTCACTTCGTAAAATGGCTAAAATGACTTTTGTCATGAATTCATAAAAATAACAAACATCACAATAAAATTGGAAACCTATATTTAACTAACTAAATCTGCTAAAGCATACATACAGTACATCCACAGGTCTGTTCAATTAAATGAGAAACACTCTTCAAATACACATTTGAACACATTTGAACATTTGAACACATTTGAATTTGAATTTTCAATATTTAGGTCCGGTTAGGTCAACTGTATGACTTTGACAATTGGTTAGGTTAAGTCATGTTATTTCCGTTAAAACTAACGAAAATAACACAACTTAACCTAACCAAATGTCAAGGGCATACAGTTGACCTAACCTGGCATACAGTTGACCTAACCGGGCATATATTTGACCTAGCTGGGCATACAGTTGACCTAACCGGGCAAATGATATTGTACAAAGTGATCAAGGTGGAATTTCAGCCATTTCGCGTAATAGCTGAAGATTTTAGTGATTTCGCGAAATGACCAAGTGAAACAGCCATTTCGCGAAATGATTAAAAGTTTCAGCCATTGCGCGAAATGGCTGGTTATACACTTTGACTGTAACATATATATATATATATATATATATGTCCAATTTTAAATAATTACAGATTTATCAGTCATTACATTTTAAATTAGTTACAGACCATAATCGCCGTCCTTAAACGTTACACAAATTATTATAATTATTATTATGGGATACATTTTATAATTTAGTTAACCGTTACACAAATTAGTATTAGGGGATACATTTTATAAATTTATGCGATGTAATACTGAAAGCTATACCGCGAACGATGCATGGTTACAATTTAAAATAATTAATTGCGGAAGTTACAATTATATATACACATAAAACTTCACACAACACATCGAGTGACTACAAACGGGAAGCGGCTTTTTATCTGCCTACACACAAATTTATCATTTCGCTCAGTGCTACACGAGTCAAATAATTGCAGAAATTCTGTAAAGTTCCCTCCACGAGTCATATGCATGAGAAATTACAAGCAGCTGTACATATCACAAACATTGCTGTAGTAGCTCTGGAATCGGTAAGGGTTCCACACTGTTTGTGGAATTTGCAGTTGTTCGTGAAATTTTACAGTAATAGCATCATTCTATGGATGTCCACCCAGTGAATTAAAGTAGTATATACGCCCCCTATTTTTAAAATAAGTGGCTATCCAATGGATCCCTTCACCATCGCTAACATCCGTATTCATAATGAGTGAGCCACAGTCTCTCGTGATTGGAAGTTTTAACGTTTTATTCTTCGCAAACACCTCAATAAATTTGGGACTTGTGAATCGGTCACTCTACATCACTCTCTGGAGTGTAACCGTGTCCATTTTTAAAAGTCTATGACTACGGCCCTAAACCTGTCAACTTTGATTAGAGCTTGCGATTTGAGGTAAACTACTACACTAATAGGCGAGACTAGCGGCTTGTTGAACTCTAACCCAATTGAGATGTTTCCGCTCTGCTGTGGGCTTATGTACGTGTTTATGCTCCGAGATAAATCGGGAAAGAGGTCAAACGGGTAAAGGTTGACGTTCTCGACGAATTCATTCTGCGTTACGCCGATTTCTAATCCGTCGCAAGTATCAACACTATGCGAAAGATTGCAATACCTTCTCGAGCAAAGTGAATACGCGTCGTCTGTAGAATAACTCGTTTCCAATCACCTAAAGTCACCCGGTTGACATACAGTTATATTTTTAAGGGCCAAATTTTCAAATTTAAATGCGGGCTTTTTGTATTTTCCTTCACAGAAGCGTGTTCCTGCATTCCAATTAATCACTAGCGTAGCTATAGGGGGGCGGAGGGGGCGGTCCGCCCCGGGCGGCACTTTTTGAGGGGCGGCACTTTAGGTCTACTGCAATGAAAAAGAAAGGGTTTTTTATGTCGGGGCAGTAGAAGGATACAAGACGCCAGACACAATTTTATTTTTCCACAAAAACACTGCTTACTTCGTTAATTTCCGACAATGGTAAGGATTGTGTTCCCTTGAAGATGGCCTTATTGACCATCATACCTATTTAAGCGCTTAGTTGTGCTTAATTAATAATAGCATTGGTATAAATGCATTTATTTCATTAAAAAGGGAAATAACCCATAAAGTTCTGTAAATACGTTATAATCTATAAATATACGTTTAATATTTATAAATAATCAATATCAAAACTAATATGCTGGTATTAGTTGTAAAGTATAATCTTGGTAACTCGGTTCCAAATATTGTAATACTGCTGCGGATTTTTCTCACAATTGCTATTAGTGTTGCTAGCTGTGAGAGGAGTTTTTCTAAACTAAAACTGATAAAGAATTACCTAAGATCTACTATGAGCACCTTGCGGTTGAGAAACCTTGCCATACTGTCTATAGAACAATTGACAGACGAAATAGACTTCGACAATGTCATCGAAGATTTTGCTAACAGAAAAGCAAGAAAAATAACTGTGTAGAATGTTGTAGTTAATTTTTTCACTTCAGAAGTAAACATGTTGTCCTAATATTTTTCACAGTTTTTTTTCTATACGTCGTTTTCACTTTTTGTTTAAGTATGTTTGTTATGTGTATTGTGTTGTGTTTCAGGGGGGCGGCAAACTCAAGGACCGCCCCGGGCGGCACAAACTCTAGCTACGCCACTGCAATTAATATCCTTTCCGGCAGAGCCCCGAAAGCAACATTTTCTATTTGCTTGGATGTTAAGCCTGAGGGTACTGTGAACATCTTAAGCTGAATCTATTAATTGGGTATTTTACTGTGGCATGTAGTAAATTTTTTTCAATTTCCTTCTGCTGAGCAGAGCTTAATTTCACACGACGTACGCGGAGATATGTCTCCATAATATGAATCACCACAGGCTTCTCACCCTCTACTTATTCAGCACCAAGATTTAAGCAAATCTCAGGGCTCGTACGGGTGAGCTTTAATTTCATATTGACCCCATTTACAAGCAACTTATCCTGGAACGTGAAATCTGTGTGAAGGTGTCCGAAGCATTCATATATCTTCTTTTTAGAATTTTAAAACTTGTCCTTTATACTATTTTTATCTTTAGCCAGATAATAACGTTCTGCAGTTAAAAAGGCATCCTTCGCTTCCTTTGAAAAGTTGAGGACATTTTCCAGATGGGATCCTAGGTGGTAGTAGCCAGACCCTGCTAAGATGTTGACCTAATTTAAATACACGTCACACTGACTGAATATGGAGTGCAGAAAGTTTGTTTCTGGGTATACAACGTAGTCGTTTTCTCAATCCGTTCCATCTGATTATACTATTCGTAGTTTAGCGTACATATGCACACAACTTGGTTCAAAAAAGTAAGAGCCTGAGCTCTGGATCACGAATTCTATATGAACACTCGGCGAGCTAATAGTGTTTTGCGGATTAATTGTGATAAAGTCGCTGTGTTCTGTAGATATTTGTTTCAGGGGCATGTCAAAGAGGGACAGATCCGATTTACAACATTGTGAAATACATGGAAGGATGAAACGTGCCATGGTGCACCAGAAATAGTGATACCTCTCTCGACAAGTAGCAATCAGCCTATGAATCACGAGCGCAACGTCCTTAGCTTATATCAGTTAAAAAAGTGATCAACCATAGGTTAAATGCGCATAGAGCATTTCTTTTTTTTGATGACATTTTACATTTAACGCCACGAGTTGGTAACCCCTTCTTCTTCTTCCTCCGTACAGTGAGCTTCTTCCGGTTTTTATTGCCACCACCACGCATTTTTCTCTTAGCATCTCTGACAATTTCGCTTCTTTAGGCTCAGCCCCGGACATTATGGCTTCTATCGTGTTAAAACCTGATTGTAACGCTTTCCTGCCGAGATATCTGGCACCACTCTTCAGCAAGGGGACAGCCGTACGCAGTATGGTTGAAAATATGAACCAATCCGCTTCCGCGCTGATATCTCACCCTTCGGTAGACTGAGAACGGCCTTTGGGTCATTCTATCGCAGTACACGGAAGTGAAGCTTCACTGTTAAGCTCCCGTCACCGAATCGAAACCTTTTCCCCTCATTCGTTCTTATATATATTGAGATACTGGTTAGTAGGTTAGTTGCGACTTTGACATAATGAGGCTTCTCTTATGTAATGTTCAAGCTCTTTCCTATATGATTGGGAATGTGGGTGATGCTGCAACAGGCGCGCGTGGGTATCCCCAACCAACTGATGCTACACGATATTGCTGTAAATATAACACATGTTCGGGGGGAGGGTCTCCAGAGAGCAATTTCTCCAATTTTAGCTGGTAAAATAAACTCGTCAAGTCATCTTTTGACTTGTGGAAAGTATCTCTTTGGAAAGCTAGAACATATCTGTCCTCAGTTATAATTTTGAACAGTGCTCTATCTTTAATATTTCTGTTAGCCTTCGATTTTAGCAACAAAACATGCCCCGAATTATCTTTGTTTACAATTTCGTATACTAAATCATCCGTAAGATTTAAACATTTCAGACTCCCATTTAAGTCTCTCACAATATTCTCGGCTGGTCATAATGCCCCGGTCCTAGTGTTACGTTTATACTGTAGTACTGCAACTCACCACTCCAGGTTGAGCGCATGGTATCGTTCCGAGTTACTCCAGCCTTTTCACATTCATCGCGACTTCAAAGAACCATAAAAACGGGTTCTTTATTATATACTAAAAAACTTGGTGGCCAATTGAAATTCGCATATTTCAACCCCTTATGATTCACGACCCAATTCATTGGGCCCATGGAGTTCTGTTATGAAGTTTGCCAGGGTATTGTTAGGATGTACAGAAAAAGAAGAGGACGGGAGTGTGACGTAGAAGTGGTCAGGCGCAATGTTGTATACTACTTAAGCTTCATTACTGCATCAGCTTTTATATAGGTAGTGAAGCTTTCTGGGTACCCTAGCCATTTTACCAGGTACATTTTTCTCTTTCCTGAAACTTTGCTTCCTAAAAGTTTTTCAATTTTAAACACCGTTTTCCTAAATTAAATGTCACTTTCTGCATCTCCTCACCATAAAAGCCACCACCAATTTCTTCCCCATTTAAATCATCAACGTAATACAACATCACCTCTTCTTTAGGTCTCATAGCCCGAACTTTAAAAATTTCTCATGCCCAACTTTGTTCAAATATCTTCTCGAATTTATTCCCCGAACGCGATAGCCTCACATAATCATTGATTTTAAAACGCACAGAGCGTGGTGGCGCTATACGAATATCTTTTCTCACCTCACGTTCGGTATGCGTACCTCTTTTTAAAATTTCGCTAGGTGTTTTACCAATCGCTCGGTGGTGTGAACGGTTGTAGGATGAAGAATGTCTATAAATCTGTATGTGTTTTTATGTGTGAAATAGCGATGCATGCGTTCCTTTATGGTGCGCTGAACTCTTTTAGCTAAAGATGCCTTATGTATAGAAATGCTAGTGTAATAACCGATATTAAACTCTGCCAACATGTTCTGAAAAGCTCGACCTATAAATTCTTTCCCCATGACCCTACAAATATAGCCAGGAATACTGTTTTCTTTCAACCTCAACGCTTTGGCGGCTTTAGCATCTGTTTCAGGCGATTTATTTTTAAGCGTAATTAGCCACAAATATCTAGAGAATACATCTATAATAAACAGGATGTAACGGTAGCCCCCATTATACACTGAATATCTCTGCATGTCTGTTAAATCTGCATACCAAATAGAATCAAACGAGGCTGCTGATGTGTTGGCAGTTTTAAACCTTCTCCTCACCAGCTTATAAAGTGCATAAGGATCCTGCTCCCGCAAAAACCTTTCAACATCTTTTTTCCCTATTCCCTCATTATAAACGCCTCTGTACAGTCTATTAACGCTCTCGTAGGAGGCTGGATTAGAAATGTTATAATTGGTTTTTATTAATATGTTAGACATTTGCATATTTTAGAGGCGCGCGGATAGGGTTGTGCGTTGCTGCTTTGTCTGTTCTTCTTCCTCTTCAGAGACGTTACCGATGGGGGCGAAGGCGTGTTCAGCTGTGGTTCATGCGATGCTTGTCCCAAGTGTTTTAACCTGTTCAGATTACATATCATTGTTTTTGGGATGTTTAATTGCTGTAGTCTAGCTTTAATATGTTCCCATCCTGCTAGTGAGGGCCTATCCCACTTCCCCACCAAATCATGTACGATATCAATGATGTTCGAACTCTGTACCTTTGACCCTTCAACGACAACCTCAACTGTAGCGGACCATTGTATAATGGGATCCTCACTCAACGGATTATAAAGACTTAGTCCTTTATTCCTCAATGTATGTGGGAGACAATTTTTTGATACATGCTCGAGAAGTTGCAGACAGGCACCGTTGTTCTGTACTTGTTCAGGTTCGCCATGGTCAGTATCGTTCCCATGTCTGATAACTAAGGAGAACTCCACCGGCTTCTTATAATTTTCGTACTCACGAAGAAATTTCTGCAGAGCTTCCTGGTATAAGATGCTTTTCTCATCAAGAGACTTTTCACTGTTTAAAAGCTCTACCAATTCGTTTACCAGTTTTTTAAGCCTGCTCTTACGGGGTTCTGGAAACGTATCTGGACTTTTTGTGTTTTGTAGTGAAGCGTACACCTCGTGTGGAATCATGACTACTTTATTATATTAAACTAGTCAGTGAAGGCCCCAGAACAGAGAATAAGATGGGTAGGAATGAACCCCATCTTTGTCTCATACAATAATTCGCTTTTTCTTCTCCACACTTTGACTTTTTTACTTTTACGAGCGTGTGCGTGTATTATGTTCTGGTAACGATGTAGAAGATATTTTTGAGAGGGTTTCATTGGTACATTACATTTTATAATGTTAACACAGATTTCACAGATGCATTTTAAAGAGGCGGAGTCAATATTTTTAACAAACAGGTGTTGGAGAGTCTGTGGGAGCCAGTGATAGATTTTTATTAATTCACGGTATTTCTTTAACCTCTTTGTCATTCTTGGATATACACCGTTTCAGCCTCGTTTGGGAATATATTCGTTCTTAGGAGCACCCTAAACGTGTTTTTGCGGGTGAAGGTCACAAACCAAATATCCGTAACGTTGGCTTATAGCTCCTTTATAAATTTCCAGAAAATCCTCACGCTGATTCGGGAACATTTGATTGGCTAATACCCCAATTTGTGCCACATCTCTACGTTGTGCGAATAAGACTAGATATTATGTATTTAGCGATACATCGCGCATTTATCTATTTTTTGAAAACAGATTCTGATTGATGAAGAATACGATTATGTTAAGATCGTGGGAGAACACTGTAAAATGTCTCGGCAAATGGTTTATCCATTTCTAGCATGTGATCGTCAATTACAATGACCGTGTGCTCATTACCCTTTGTGGAACAAAATATCATCTTGGTACTCGTTGAATACGGTCCGGTCTGTCGAATAGCACCATATGACTTTATGCACAAAATTTGAGAATAGTTCCCCCTTATCTTTAATGATTTTAAGCATAAACACGGTTTTTCCACAGCCTGTAGGGCCAGATATAATGCAAGTAGAAGGGCTCGTGAACCTGAATTTTTCTACAGAATCCATCTCTAACACGTCACACTGTTAAGTGGAACATTCACAAAATATAATAAAATTTTAAGTGATGATCCTTATATTCTACGGCCTTGTTTTACTTCTTCCCCAGAACCGTGGATGATGACGAGGATGAGGTACTGTGCCAGCAACATGGTCCCATCATAGATATCGCAGATGAGGTTGATGATACCGACGACAGTGTAGTTGTTGTTGAGTCTACAGACTACACCATCACCCCCGCTAGCGTTCCGGAACCCCCAAGCAACGACGACTGTAGTACCCCCACTGGACGACGACATTGCTGAAGCACCTTCCACGTCAGACGTAAGGCGCGTAAAAAGCGCACCGAGTGCGTCGACCGGTAGGCTCACAGTAATAGAGCCCAATCCCTCTACGTCTGACGACACAACCCTTACAGTAGTTCCTTCTACAAATATAACTGTGCCCCCTTGTTCCTATTCAATAACATCCGTGCCCTCAAGAACAGCATCGCATTCTGTAGACAGTAGCATAATATTCGAACTGGTGCGCACCACCACCACACCCCAGCCCTGACTAGAAACCGGTACGTAGTCAGGGTCGACCCGCGAACCATGTATAGCAGCGGTGTTGATCACGGACTGCGGCGTGTAGTTGATCGTATTGTGGAGGTTGCTCTTCAGAGTAGTGAGGGACGTGAAGCCAGTACTCGTCTGTCCTTTGGGTTCGGGTCAGATGATGGAGATAGAGATGATTTTTGGGTACTAATACCCTATAGGCGTTTGGCTGCCTTACGTGTGGAGTACATTTTGGGCCGTATAATGCATGTCTCTCAAAGCAGCACCGCTTCCAACATGGGCATCCAACATGGACAACTTCACGATAGATATAGACCACGTTTTCCGTGTTACGGGGACATACTTCCACAACTTATACGCTTAGCTTCAATTCTGTCTATTTACAAACAGCATATAAACTCCGAGCGTGGTTGCGGCTTTATAGCAATAGTCTTGGTTCATATGTTTATTGTACTAAATACAGTAGGCAGAAAAATTTGGTTGCCGACGGTAGTGCAGCGTGCACATGAACTGGCCGCAGACTGCAGGCTCGAGTTTGACTGTGATATGGGGCATGAAGTGTTGAGAAGGGTAGAGCAGGAAATGAATGTTCGTATAGTTGTATTTGGATTGGATGATCGTCGTAGGACTGCGTATGTTTTTAAATGCAGTGTGAGAGAACGTACAAGAACTCTACTTATTTTAGGGCTGTCAGGAATAACGTATCTCCCCATCCGCAATATAAGGGTTCTTTACGCGAGTTATGATTAAAGTCGAATATATGGAAGGCATCACGATTTGCGTAAGGGGTGTCTCTAGTTTGCGGATGATGTAATGAAACATTGTAAGGATTGCCACATGGTATGTGAACAGTGTAAAAGCTCCAAATGTGAAGTCGTCTAGTCCCTGAGAAGAGGGACTGTAATGTGTGTAGAAACATATTTTTAAATAATAACTGTTTTGAATTCCATAAATCGAATGGTACGAACAGGAAGATGAGAATTTGCGAGTGCGGCATGTTTCATATGATGGACAGTTGGGGAAAATTCTTGCATAAATATGATGAAATTCACTGTTCTACATGCCATGAGAAATATAAGGCGGATGGTGCAAAGTATGTATATTATATGAAATATACCAAACCTAAAAATAAACCCTGTATAACTGTATACTACGATATAGAGACATACACGGATGCAGAAACCAAAGAGGTTAGCCCACATTTACTTGTCAGCCAGACTATCTGTGACAAATGCATGAACGTCGAGTGTGATGAATGTCGCATATGTAGTAAACAAACAAATGTTTTTAAATCGAGTGCACACGACACCCCGTGAAACTCTTTGTGTCCTATATTGTCAAATTATCGGACCATTTAAAAAAAATGACTATATTTCTAGAACATAACGCCCCAAAATTTGATACAAAATTCCTTTATAAGGTACTGCTTGAACAAATCATCAAAGATATTCACGGGTGACCCCCTTGAAAAGAGGAAACAAACTTATACAGATGCAGAGAAGAGGTAATGTACAGTTTAAAGACACTTTGTTATTCACACCTTGTAAATTAGCTAAGCTACTCAAGGTGATGTGTGTAGCCACCGAAGTTTCAAAAGGGTATTTCCATTAAACTTTCCTCATTCGCGACACTTTAAATTACGTAGGACCCCCGTCCCCAAACATTGCTTTAACTACGCCAACATGAGTGATAGTGAGCGTGAAGACTTTGACCACTACTACAACATTTTTAATGAAGATAATCCTTAAAATATAGCGGATGAATGTGAGCGTTATTGCGTGAATGACGTGCATGTACTTAGAGTATGTTTCCAATCCTTTAGAAGAATGTACATAGTCCGGTTCAACTGCGGACCGTTACAAGCCGCAACCATGATCACCTCATTGTGGTGGTTTACTGTGTTCAAGAACAACTTTATACCTAAAGACACACAAGCCGTTATTCCCCGAAACGACCCAGTTATGGGCATAAGGATATGTACTGGCTCATACACCTACAAGAACAGACTGGTGTATTCATAAAACATGCTCGTAACACGGGGGAAGTGGCCATTAAGATCAACGGCCGTGATTTTTGGGTGGATGGTCTAAGCGAAGACATCGCCACTGGTGAGAAGACGGCGTACTCCTTTAACGGATGCTGGTAGCATGGATATCCACGTCCTGAGTGAGGAATCGTAGGAGATATCGATGGTATATCTCCTGTCGACAGTCTCGTATGGACCCGTACACGAGATCAACTTATAAGCTCCCAGTTCACTCACAAGGTTTTGTGGGAACACGAATATGATGTACAGATGGAGACAGATGGACAGTACCGCGAAGAAATAAACACCATCAAGCGTTCAATAATGCTGGACCCTCTCAAATGCGGCGATAGTTTGTTTGATGGAAGCACAAACCCCTTCAAACTATACTTTCCTCCTCCGGAGGCCGTGAAACTCCATTACTACGACTTCTATTCTTTATAACCTTACGTGATGAAGAACAATCCGTACCCCGTAGGCGCACCTGAAAAACTGGTGGGTCCTACCCTGCCTACCATCGAAGAGTTGTCAGCTAATTTGAACGAGAACCATTTCGAACTTTCTTTCGTAGATGTGCTCCCCCCTCACGACTTATGGATGCCAATCTTGCCTGTCGTTTTAGACAAAAACTCATGTTCCCTCTGTGTGTAAAGTGCGCAGAGGAGAACAATGGGGACTTTAATCACACAGTCAGCCAGAGGAAGATCAGAGCCGTATATACAAGTCCTGAGCTGTCCCTAGCCATTAGTCATGGGTACAGAATATTGAAGATATATGAGGTGTGGAGCTTTCAGAAGCTCCCAACGTTTTCACATCATATATAAGTACTTTTTTGAAAGGTAAAGTAGAAGCATCAGGATACCCGCGAGGAGTTGGGACCGAAAATGAAAAATCGGCTTATATTCAACGCTACTGTGATCGTGAAGGTATACAGCTTGAACGGAGCCAAATTGCACGAAACCCTGGCAAGCGTTTTAATCAAAAGCTGTGCCTAAATAGTCTTTCCCAGAATACAGACAAGGGGAACGTCTATCTAGCCCAAAGTTATAAAGAAGTTTAGGATTACGCCAACACTCTCGATAAAAAGGTCATGGAGATCGTGAGTGTGGGTAATACGTACATAATAAAGTAAAACAGAACCAAAATGGCTACAGATGTATCACGTGTCTCAAACATACCTGCAGCAAGTTTCACAACAGCATACGCCTCCATCAAACTTTGGAGTCTACTGCATTCTCTTCGACGGAGGGTTCTGTACGCAGATACAGCTAGTGTGATATTCACGGAGAGGGAAGGCTAAAGGCATCACTCTTAACTATGCGAACCGGCGGATCGACAATTTTGATTCGCTGAAACAGCTAGTGAGTTTAGAAGATGCGGGTGACCAACCACCCGAACTGACTGTAGGAACTCTTAACTTTCGGGCACAGAAGTTGGGGGGCGTGAAGGAGCATAGAAGGACGAAAGTGTTTCGTAACACATCCAGGAAATGATATCAGGTGCCTAGCACCTACAATACTGTTCAATTTGGATACCCTGAGGCGTGAGTATTTGTTATATAATTGTTATATTAGAGTATATTTACTTGTTGACAAAATTTTAGTTTATTTATTTTTCTATTTTTTACACGTATTTGTGTTTCAGCTGGCGTTTCATTTTCTCCTTTGTGTGTGTGTGTGTGTGTGTGTGTGTGTGTGTGTGTGTGTGTGTGTATACAAGAAAAATTTATGCACCACCCAAAGGACTAGAACGGTACAGGGCTGAACTCACCTTCACTGTTTTTCAAAATCCTGAATAATTATTTCTTTATATATGATAAGACACAGTTGTCGGCACGATTTTGAAACATACTTCAATCGTCGATATGAGTTGTGAAGTAGATTTTACAGTTTAAAAGGTCAGCTGGGAAAGAATAAATGCAAGTTTGGAAAGGAGTGTTTATAAATTGAATTTACTTGTGATGATGTAGAAAACGATATCATCTTTGTGCGCACTTTTAACTGTATTCTATCCGTGTTTAAAGAGCGTGATAGTTTGTCTCCCAATTGTAATGTGGGTACAAAAATAGTGTTAAACGAGTTGAAAGGCCATTATATTGAATATAGACACCCGCATACTTTGAGCGGTGAATTAATGTTAAATCGGCTTTATTGTGTAGTACAGAACAATGAGGATATTAATGTGAACTCGATTATGTGCGAGTTTACTATTTTATTTCAGCGTGGTGGAAACTGACATTAAAGCATGTATTTCCACTTTTTATGCATATATATATATATATATATATATATATATATATATATATATACACATTCAACTGCAAAGAAGACGCACTATAAATAACGTAAAGAACGACGCTTGTATAGGAGATATTCCGCGCAAGACGAGAGAGAGAGAACGAAACAAATGAAAAAATGAGGTAACCACCCGGGAATCGAACCCGGGATCTTCCGATTGCCGGTCAGATGCGATACCATTACACCATGGGCCTCACTCTTCCAAATGCCGTAATTCTTCTACATACTCGCAGAAACCAATGCCCCAAGGGGGCACCTCCCGCATGCCGTAACATTATATACATTCAACTGCAAAGAACACGCAGTATAAATAACGTAAAGAACGACGCTTGTATAGGAGATATTCCGCGCAAGACGAGAGACAGAGAACGAAACAAATGAAAAAAATGAGGTAACCACCCGGGAATCGAACCCGGGATCTTCCGATTGCCGGTCAGATCCCGGGTTCGATTCCCGGGTGGTTACCTCATTTTTTCATTTGTTTCGTTCTCTCTCTCTCGTCTTGCGCGGAATATCTCCTATACAAGCGTCGTTCTTTACGTTATTTATACTGCGTGTTCTTTGCAGTTGAATGTATATAATGTTACGGCATGCGGAAGGTGCCCCCTTGGGGCATTGGTTTCTGCGAGTATGTAGAAGAATTACGGCATTTGGAAGAATGAGGCCCACGGTGTAATGGTATCGCATCTGACCGGCAATCGGAAGATCCCGGGTTCGATTCCAGGGTGGTTACCTCATTTTTTCATTTGTTTCGTCCTCTCTCTCTCGTCTTGCGCGGAATATCTCCTATACAAGCGTCGTTCTTTACGTTATATATATATATATATATATATAGAGAGAGAGAGAGAGAGAGAGAGAGCAAGTGATGTGTATTCGTATTTTGTTGTATATTAAATTCTTCTTCTGTTCTACCTGTATTATTTTTTGTTTTGATGGGTGTATATATATATATGTATAGAACCGACGTAAGTATAGGGGAGTGTTCTGCACACGAGGAAGAGAAATAACGAACAAATGAAAAATGAGGTGACCGCCCGGGAATCGAACCCAGGATCTTCCGATTGCCGGTCAGATATGCTACCACTACACCACGGGCCTCGATCAGTCAGAAGTCGCAATTCTCCTACATAGGGCAGAAACCAATGCCTTGAGAGGGCACCCTCGCAAATCGTGAATATGTACATTTAACTGCAATGACCACGCAGTATATTAATGTATAGAAACGACGTAAGTATAGAGGAGTGTTCTGCACACGATGAAGAGAAATAACGAACAAATGAAAAATGAGGTGACCGCCCGGGAATCGAACCCAGGATCTTCCGATTGCCGGTCAGATATGCTACCACTACACCACGGGCATCGATCAGTCAGAAGTCGCAATTCTCCTACATAGGGCAGAAACCAATGCCTTGAGAGGGCACCCTCGCAAATCGTGAATATGTACATTTAACTGCAATGACCACGCAGTATATTAATGTATAGAAACGACGTAAGTATAGAGGAGTGTTCTGCACACGAGGAAGAGAAATAACGAACAAATGAAAAATGAGGTGACCGCCCGGGAATCGAACCCAGGATCTTCCGATTGCCGGTCAGATATGCAATCGGAAGATCCTGGGTTCGATTCCCGGGCGGTCACCTCATTTTTCATTTGTTCGTTATTTCTCTTCCTCGTGTGCAGAACACTCCTCTATACTTACGTCATTTCTATACATTAATATACTGCGTGGTCATTGCAGTTAAATGTACATATTCACGATTTGCGAGGGTGACCTCTCAAGGCATTGGTTTCTGCCCTATGTACGAGAATTGCGACTTCTGACTGATCGAGGCCCGTGGTGTAGTGGTAGCATATCTGACCGGCAATCGGAAGATCCTGGGTTCGATTCCCGGGCGGTCACCTCATTTTTCATTGGTTCGTTATTTCTCTTCCTCGTGTGCAGAACACTCCTCTATACTTACGTCGTTTCTATACATTAATATACTGCGTGGTCATTGCACTTATATATATATATATATATATATATATATATACACACACACACACATATATATATTATATATATATATATACATATATATATATATATACTGTATATACACATATATATATATATATATATATATATATATATATATATTATTTAAGCGTGGTAGAAACCAACCTTAATCCATGTATTACCCTTATTGACGTTCGTATATATATAACGGGGGTGCCATAAAAAAAGGGGTACATTTTAAAAAGGCTATAAAATCAACATTTGTCATTTAATTTTAATAAAACCTCTACACAAAAAAACATATGTATTTATCTATATGCAAACATGTTCTCAGACTAAAATATCAAATAATTCAAATTCTATCAACATTTAACGAAAGAGTATGATTTCTCTACTTAACATGCAAAAATTATTAAACCTTTTTAATATTTTTTTATAAAAATTATTTTTAACGTAAAAGTTACATGAAATTATTACTTGTTCGAAATGCTTTCCTTCCATTTCAATAACTTTTTTTATTCTTGGCCGAAATATAGAACTTAGCAGAGCGAGTCTACAGGACTAGGCTAAAAGTCGTCGCTTATTTACGCGAGATCATTATTAAAAAATGGGAAGAGCTTCCTCAGGAAGAAGTAAATCGAGCCATAGATGAATTCCTGCCAAGAATAAAAAAAGTTATTGAAATAGAAAGAAAGCATTTCGAACAATATTTTTAATAACTTCATGTAAATTTTACGTAAAAATTATTTTTATACAAAAATATTAAAAAAGTTTAATAATTTTTGCATGTTAAGTAGAAAAATCATACTCTTTCGTTAAATGTTGATACAATTTGAATTATTTGATATTTTAGTCTCAAAACTTGTTTGCCTATAAATAAATACATATGATTTATTGTGCAGAAGTTTTATTAAAATTAAATGACAAATGTTGATTTTATAGCCTTTTTAAAATGTACCCTTTTTTATGGCACACCCGTTTTATATATATATATATACTGTATACTAAACAAGTGTTGTGTACTTTGTTGTATTAGAATTCTTCTGTATTGCCTGTATTATTTTTTGTTTTGATACGTATATATGTCATACATATGTTAAATAACACCATTTATTGCTGTATTTGCGTATGATGCACTTCTCCTCTACTGGCTGTATTGTTTTTGATGTAATTATATGTAAATCATGTCTGTATTATCCATGTTTTGCGCCTAATGTATATTTCGATATATATTAAATAGACAGAACCCTGTAGCTCTGTTTTATTTAGACCATATAAACAAATATTAATGGAAATGAAGGGTATATACATATATATATATATATATATATATATAATATATATATATATATATATAAACGATAGAGTGTGTGTGTGTATCTAAAGCGACTGCCTGTATTCTCTAGATGTTTCGTCTGGCTGGGGTTCTTAAGTCAACCAGGAAAGACACATTTTACTTTAAGAATTTGTTGTGAATGGTAGTGTTGGCGCTCCAGTTTTCCGATATATGAATATATAAGTCACTAAACTAAGGCGATTACGCCACGCGCCTTCTAAGCCAACTGCCTGTGATGCTAAAGCCGCCCAGGAAGATTAATGAAGGGTTCAAAATGCTTCGAGACGCCGTAGTGGAAGGATCTCATCTCTCTCCTCTTTCTTTTGCTTTTTTAGGTTAACCCCGGCCAAACGCTACATATATATATATATATATATATATATATATATATATATATATATACACACTCCATATATATAAAAGAAGCGTTTTCTTTTCTATACAAACCTACATGCATACACACCCTCATTTCACATACTTTTGTGGAGCTGAGCTGCTACCCCCTCTCCATTTGAGATCACATATATACACATACACTTCATATATATATATATAATTTTAAGGGGCGGAAGGGTGTTAAACAAGTCTCTAATCATCCTGCTATGTTACAAAGGCGCAAGTTGCAATGTTTCATGCAAGGTTACAAGATGGATGCAATGCTTCAATGTTGCATGCAATTGCACTCGACCTTTTTGTAGTCATACTACTGCAATTTCTTTCAAAGAAGCAAATGTATGGAATGCACTTCCCTTAAATATCAGGCATACTTCATCACTAAAATGTATTTCGCAAATCACTGAAAAAGTACTTCATTACCTCCTATTAATGTATAAGTTCATTACTCTCATTATTACCATAGTAATTAAGTTCCCATTTTATAATTAAATATCTAAAATATGATAATTTCATTAAGAACTTTTAGTTTCATTATCTATCTTTTTTTTATACGAGTATTAAGCATCATTTATGTTCGACTAAATATATAATGGATCATTTAATTTAAAATTATGTCAAATTTTAAATTCGTTTATCTTATTATCATTATTATTATTACTTGCCATTTTACTCCTGCTATCAAATAAATAAACTAAATCCCATTAATTTAGCCCCAAAAGCTTCCATGCTTCCAAAGTTATATTCAGATTAGAATACTGTGAATATATTAATACGTTGACTGCCACGCCACACATTTGTGAGTAACACCATGTTATGTGGTTAGTCCGCGTCACTCACAGTTGTGCGACACACCCTACCTCAGTTCAAGCCGTAGCGCGCAAATGTGATTCACAGAACATTGGATTTATTATTGAATTTTCAAAGTATGGTCCCTTGCGAAACTTTTTATCGCTAAATCTCAGCTCCGAAGGGATATAATTAATATACTGATAAACTGTTGGAAACTGTTGAAGTTTTCATTTTCCTATTTTAGTCTACACTGAGAATGTTTTATGCACTAATAATAAAACAGACAAAAAATTGATAATGGCATCATTTTCGTTTAGGTTTGGGTTAAAAAACATTACATAACATTTATTTCAAACTTTCAGTGATGAATTTTTCCAAGTCTCTTGCCTGGTTCAATGGTTTCATTTTCAACAAAATGAAGATTTCTTAGCAATATCTGGAACCTATTTCTAAATGTTATGTTGGTTCTACCTTATTTTTGTAAATAACATCAGTGGACCAGTAATTAGCAATTTTACCAATACATATCAGGACCATCCAAACATTCAAGACAAGAAAATTCTTAATTTCCTTTTTGTTGGTGGGTTTTCAAGATTGCATTCTTGAATGCCTTGCAAAAGTTTCACCACACTTTTTCAGTCCATACTGCTTGATCTTGAACATCCTCTATGCCTAAATCCTTATCATCTTCATTTATGAACATTTCACTTGTGCACTTTTTTATTTCACTGCCTTAAATGCTAAATTATATACTCAACATTTGTTTTTTAGGGTATAAGAGTAGTAAACCTAAGTAACTTCTGAAAAAAGTAAAGAATAGTAAATTTAATATATGAATCACATATGCATATGAGTGACATGGCTCTGGAAGAAAATGTTTGTCCACTGGGAACCATGTCACTCATTTTTTAAATGCAATAAAAATGACACCTGGAATAAAAATTTAATGTTTTTAACACTTACACGTCCTATATTTACTGAAATATACAACTTAAACCAAAAACTGACATTTGGCAACAAGAGAAATTTTCCGAAATCCCCTCTCGCATGCAAAGTGGAAAATGTCGTATCAAATATCTAAATTGTACAGAAAAATATCGAAAAGTATTGAAAAACGCTGTTACTTGTATCCTTTATCTGAATAAAGAGTTTGTTTGTTTGTTCATTTGAATATATTGTTTTAGAGACTTCTAGAAAATTCTTAAGGTTTTCCTTCATACTTCATGAATTTTATTTAAAACAGTTCCTGAAGTATTAAGGAAAACCTTTAGAATTTTGGAGGTCTCTAAAACATTATGTTAAATTCATATCTGGTCATAATAATAATAATAATAATAAATAATAGTAATAATGATAGTAATAATTATAATAATAATAATAATAATATTATTATTATTATTATTATTATTTATTTATTTATTTATTCATTTATTTATTTATTGCTCGTATATATTTTTCGAAGATGAGATGTGACTTTGGAATATATCAGGGCATTTAAGAAAAAGCCTAATGCTTTACTGTCTCTTTGGTATCCTTTCTTTGCAAACTGGATAAATTTATAAAAAGTTTATAATAAAATGTAGATACTGATACTGTAAGAATTGGAATGTCGTCTGATTTGTATGTTACTGTTTAATTATACAATAATTAAATAAATAAATAAATACATGCTAATCCTACAGACAAAAATAACTTTTTTATGCAGGAAGGAGGGGTTAAGGGCGAGCGCCCGTAAAAATGCCTCTCCCTCTATGCTGAACTGCTCGACACGGTAAAAGATCAGCTGAAGAGGACAATGAGAGGAGAAACGGAAGTTCCAGCACTCCCTGTCTGCTGCCTAACGTCCCCCACCCACGAAGTACTTTCCTGGTCGATTGGTGTCTACAATCTCCTCATACAAATACTCTTTATATATAAGGGCTTCTATTTAAGGTCTGTAGAACCTTCAGATTTCCAAAACTCTTCTGGTTTAAACCGGTTCTCAAGCGGGTTTAGAATTAGGGCCACTACATCCCTCCCGTGACATGCACACTCTAGGTGCATTTTCGGCATGCAAAGCGGACTCAAGCTATATTTTGGAATATTTCTTATTTACTAATTGCATTGTTTGGTTTAGAAGGCGTAATCAACCAATCGCCTTGGCCTAGTGTATACATTTATATATTAATGTAATAAAGAGAGAAGAAGAGAAGCAGTTCACGCTGCCGTGTCTCGATGCATAATGGGGTCTTGACAGCCATCCTGGGCGGCTTTAGCATCACAGCCAGTTGGCTTAGAAGGCGTAATTAATGTACGAGAATGTAGAGGCAGCCAGCTGGCAGCGCCACCAGCTGCCAGCGGTAGGAATGATGGCGTACTGTATAGATATATATTTATTTATCTAGCTCCAAATTGTTTTTACACCAGTTTTGGAAACACCTGCAGATTTACTTATTTTTCTTTGACTCAGTCCCTCACCATGCAAATGTATTATTTTATATCTAATCTCATCAGAAATTTTACTTTTCGTCATTTCTTAAGCCTGTGAAAGAAAAAAAACAGCATGAATTAGGATTATAATGAGAAACGTTTTGGATAAATTTGTTTTTCAGAATTTAAGTGAATATGTCAATACTTTTAATTGTAAGTAATGATATAACAATAGCTTAGGAGCATTTACTGCAGATCCATCATCAACAGTTCGCTAGATCTTTAGACACATGCGTCATAAGTAATATAATAAATCAACCCTCAAGTCCAATTTATGCAAACTAGAGGGTCATCCAGCTAATACAACTTTATACACCTAAGTAATAACTTAGTTATACGTTAATATGAACCAGAGGTTCTAGTTAATATGTATTTTAGTCTCAAAACCAATTTTCATACGACAGATTACACAGGTCAACAAAAAAATTTTTTTTTTCGTTGCCAAAGAAATTCGTACGAATTTAGGGTATTTTGGGGTTGCTGAATTCCAAAATGAAAGTAGTTTTTCCGATTTGGCTCTAGTTCTTGAGATAATGAATACCCTCAATTAATAGGAAACGTAACCATAACGCGTGCATATGGGAAACTACCGGAACATTCTAGATGGTGAGACCGAATAAAATGCCATTATGTATTTCATGTGTTTACTTTTGTATGATTTGAGACAATTTCAATGCGATTTGTAAGTAGGCTCCGCCTGAACATTAAATTTTTTGCATTTTTACGTGTTTCAATGGGGTACCAATTATCTCATAAATTAGAGCCAATCTAGCAAAACCGATGTCATATTCGGAATCAGCACCACAAAGTTACCCCAAAATCACTCTAATACGATTGGCAATAAAATGAGTGTTGACCAGTGTTATCTAATAGTTATCGGATTGACAGTGGACTCATACTTTTGCACGGTACTGTATATTCTGAGTCATTATTATTTTAAATGAAGGATTTATCATCTATACTTCACTATACAGTAGAGTTTGAGTATCCCAAAGCAATGAAGGTTTGGCAAAGTAACCTTTCAGGTATAAAATAAAGGCTATGGTAGACTGTTTTAGTAGCGTGTCAGATATTTTTCAGGATCATCATTAATTCTCACTTTCAATTTCATTAAGTTTCACTTCATTTGCAGAATAAGATCTCTCCATATGCCTATATGCAGAGCTGGGCAGTAACGCGTTACAAGTAACGGCCGTTACGTAACGCGGTACTTTTTAGTAACGGTAGTGGTGACGGCATCACATTTCAAATCGAGTAACTCTTTCAGTAACGACGTTACATTTTTAGGGAAATACATTCGTTAGTCGTTACTCGTTACTTTTCTATCGTAGCTCGCAATTAGTTTCTTTCGCTCCTCATTCATTATTCATTAACCGTTAAAAATTTGTCCCCTCTCTATGAGCGAGGTCTGCATGTTAGCCGTTGGCATGCTGGCAGCCTACCCCCATCCACCCTCTCCCCCTACACTGACAGCACTGTCAAAGTAAAATCACGGCACGTTAGCTCTGCATCCTTCCCATCCACTAACTTTAAAAATATGTTTATTAAACTTAACACTTCTATACCATCTAGTGCCGCTGTTGAGCGGGTTTTTTCAGTAAGGAAGGATATACTGCGTTGGAAACGAGGCTCGCTCTTAGATGCAACTTTTGAGAAGCTTGTTTTCTTAAAGGCCAATAAAGATCTTTTGAATAATAGTTCTTAAGTTTGTATATTTAGCTAATAAATGTCAATTATCATTGTCATGCACAATAACTCATTTGATTCATTTCTTTTGTATTTCGTATTATTGTTTTGCAAAACTAAACTTTCCTGGTATATTCTAGCATTAGTAAATTAGTATCAATAGTATGCTACATCCTCTGTTATGCTGCAATTCCTAGTAATAAATCTTGCAGTAATTCTGTTTCACTTTTTTTGAAAATATTATGCCTTATAAGTCATAACAACGCAATGTACGCATGCACAGACTTCATAGCCTATGCATTAACAAGTGGATACAAACCAACACATACTCGCACAAGCGAATGTTTATATAATATAATATTTTAGGTATATATAAATTATAATATACCTATGCATATATATAATATATTTACATTTCATTAAAAGTAACGGTAACGAGTAACCGTGCCGTTACTCGTTACTTTTTAAAAATGGTAACTGTAACGAAAACGGCGTTACATTTAGACTGTAGCAAGGGTAACGGTAACGGCATTACATTTATAAAGTAACGAGCACAGCACTGCCTGTATGTCTTGTCTCTGAAACTTTATACTTGTTACAGCTTGCAACTTTTCCCAGTAACCACAAGGAATTCCTACTGTCTGGTTATTTCTCACATATGTGCGGTGGATCCTCACGTCCTCCACACCACTTGTTCATGTTATTTTTTTTATTTTATTGGGTTCAGAATCCCAGCTGAACCGTGAACAGCCAAGCTCTGAAGGGCCAGTTTAACCTACAGCCCAAGTTAAGCTAGACTAAAAACTTACGGACTTGGAGGTCCTATTAGGTCCTACCTCAGGGTTGTTGACTCGATGTGGGCCTACCTTAGGCCTCAGTTGCATAAAATTAAGATAAAAAACAAAGGGGGCACTATTTATGGTCTTCTTTCTAAACCTTGCAACAACACAACCTGTACCATTGCACGATGCAACAATCTTGTATCTAAACAACCAAAGTGAATTGCAAGAGAGCTCTCTATAAGACCACACCCCGTAAGTGCCGCATTCAACAAACGAGTAGGAAGGACGCGCAGCGCCCCAAAAAAATGATGCCACAAGAGTGCCCAAACAATGATGCCACAAGAGCCCAAAAATGCTAGCTCTAAATTAAGTGAATTTTTCACTAACATTACAATTATGAGATGGATATATATACACCTTAACTTAGTATATACAAGCAATGCATCAATCAGCTTAGTCATCATTTCGCCTTGGGACAACAATGGTTCTTCCTCTTCTAGATTTTCCAACACCACTCCAAGCTGAAGTTACTGACAGACCATTTAACATTGTTTAAACATTAAACAAAGAATTGTTGCTAATTTGGCAAAAATATTTATTTTCTTAATCATTCAACAAGTCTGTTATTTTTTGTATTAAAAAGGTGAGAAACATGTGGTAGAATACTGTAAAGAATATTCACATATTTATTTTGAGAAAAGGTATGCTATATATCCTCATAAACTCAACAGGAATATAATTATGAGGAAGAGCGTAATTTTATATAGTCCTAATTCTTCAGCCTCACCACATTGCATTCATGTGTTAAGTATACACACAC